>CM072824.1:18892847-19303920 GCA_036937905.1 Salvia rosmarinus | reverse complement strand
CTCTGTCAAGTAGCTCAAGAAGTGGGAGATGATGAGAGGACGGAACATTTAAGAGCAGCCGGGCTGCAAGCTCTATCTGCAATGGTTTGTGTTTGCGATTAATTACTTATTGGATGTATTTGAGTTGAACTTGGGGTGAACATGTATGGTTCGGTAACTTCTAGTTTAGTTATATAAATAACAAACGTCGGTCATAGAAATTTGGCCCAAAAATTTAGCAATAGAGTATAAAAATCACTTATTGATAGAGAGAATTTTGAACTTGGAAATTCAGTTCTAGGGAGCTGAAAATATCTGTAAGTTACAAATAGGAGTTTGAAACCCTTAATGATAGAAAAAAATATTATACATATTATAGATTTAATATATTATTATTGTTATTGTTATTGTTATTGTTATTGTTATTGTTATTGTTATTGTTATTGTTATTGTTATTGTTATTGTTATTGTTATTGTTATTGTTATTGTTATTGTTATTGTTATCATCATCATCATCATCATCATTATGAATCCTTAATTTCCTTCCATCAAAATTGAGCATTTTGGATCGAGTGTTCGTAAGTTTCTGTACAGATATTATGTTAACACCACGGCATCCATTGACTGTTACTCCAGTTTTTTCTTGAAAGGTTGATGATGGCCATTTTCATTTGTTTATGTTTATTTCTCAGGGATTTTATAATTCCTTTATCATTATATTTACAATTGGATATTCATAGTTTCTCCTGTTCATTTACTTTTGTGTTTATCTTTGTACAGGTTTGGTTCATGGGCGAAAACTCCCATATCTCAGTCGAATTTGATAATGTAAGCTTATACGTATTCCCTTATTCGAGGCTGATACATGAAGTATTTTTATAGTTGATATTTACCACTGTAGCGTTACTCTTGGTTGGAGCAATATCATTTTTAACTGTCCGATTCTTCAGATCGTTTCAGTAGTCTTGGAGAATTACAAAGGTCAAAGTAAGGAGTCCGGTGGTTCTGACCAGAACGGTTGGGTGCAAGAAGTGAATAAAGCTGAGGGATATGTCTCTCCTTCCCTAGATGCTGCAACAAAGGTTCCTTCGTGGAGAATCATTATAAACGAAAAAGGACAACTCAATGTGGCTGCGTAATCTCTCGGATCATTTCCAATTTATTTATTCATTATTTATTATTTCCAGCTGAGCGTGCAGTGTATGATTTACACAGAGAGGTGGCCAAGAGCCCGCAGTTTTGGTCTCGGGTTTGCCTTCAAAATATGGCCAATCTCGGAAAGAAGCAACCACCATGCGTCGCGTTCTAGAATCTTTGTTTCGGTATTTTGATAGCGGAATCTGTGGCCAGTCCAAGGCGGGATCGCTTTTCCCGTTCTCAGAGACATGCAGCTTCTGATGGATGATTCTGGTCAGGTTTAATGTGAACATTTTCCCTGCGAATATTTGTTTTCGTTTTTGCTCGATTAGGATGAGACTAATTATGCTATTCCTTTGCTTGTGCAGGGAGCACACATCTTTTGCTATCAATACTAGTCAAGCATCTCGACCATAAAAACGTCCTTAAGCAGCCCGACATGCAGCTCGACGTGGTTGAGGTTGTCACTGCTCTTGCTCGACTGACGAAGATGCAGTCGTCCGTACCTATAGTCAGTGCTGTAAGTGACATCATGAGGCATTTGCGGAAAAGTATACATTATTCGCTCGATGATGCGAATCTCGGAGATCAAGTCATCAAGTGGAACCGGAAATTCCATCAAGTGGTCGATGAATGTCTCACCGAGTTGACATCAAAGGTCGGCCTACTCTACCCATCGTTTTAGATTTTTTTTAATACGAGGAATCATAATACTATCGTTTGCCTTGTTAAAAGGTCGGAGACGCTGGTCAAATCCTCGATGTAATGGCATCAATGTTAGAGAACATCTCGAGCATTACTGTAATAGCAAGAACGACTATTTCTGCCGTCTATCGGACTGCTCAGATTATCGCTTCTCACCAATTTTTATACAAAAACAAGGCATGGCCCTATAGAACCTCTCTCTCCTCATCCTTGTCTCTCTCTCTCCCCAGAAAGCTTCTAATTGACCGATCTCCGTTTTTTTTTAATTTATAATCATTAGGCTTTCCCAGACGCTTTGTTTCATCAGCTACTTCCGCCATGCTCCATCCCGATCATCAGACTCGAATTGGAGCTCATCAGGTCTTCTCTGTTGTGCTCGTGCCTTCTTCTGTCTGCCCTCAGCCGTCTTGGACACCTCTAAGAGTGTCGACCTCTCAAGGTCGCTCTCAAGAACTGTTTCGTTTTTCTTCATCGGCTGCGTTGTTCCAGAAGCTGCAAAACCAAAGGACTCCTTCCCGGAAGAATTACACTGAATTGAACGGAAGCGAGCAAGGTGGAGTTGTGAACAGAATCAAATCGACTTATAGCCGGGTATATAGCTTCAGAAGCTCAGCATCACTAGATGGTGATAATGCAAATAATTCGACTAAAGAAGCGGTGCGTCTTGTTTATGCAACTTAGGCCGAGATCTTTTATGCAACTTTTATGCATGTTAAAATATAAAATCTATCACCTATAAGTGTACCTCGTTTCCAATTTCAGGATGCGGCTCGTCTTCGATTGAGCAGTCACCAAATAACACTCCTGCTTTCATCAATTTGGGCACAATCTATATCTCCTGAAAACATGCCTGAAAATTATGAAGCTATTGCTCACACATACAGCTTGGTTTTGCTGTTTTCTCGAGCTAAGGTAAATATCTTTATTGTATTTTTTAGGGGATACATTTTTATTGTATTTTTGGGGTTTTGATTAGAAGTAGATATTACATTATCACAATGTGTTAATCTCTCTCTATTGTTGCAGACCTCCTATCGTGATGCTCTAATTCAAGTTTCCAACTAGCTTTTACATTGAGGGCTGTTTCTCTTCAAGGAAGTACGTCCACGAAGCAATGCTCACATTAGAATTTCACATGATTTGTACAAATATTGCTTGCGAATCTCTATTTTGCTTATCGAATTTCAGACATGATTAAATTGCATTATTTGCTACGTACTTTTACTAATAAGTTATTGGAGGCATCTCGTTTGAGTTCTTTGATTTGCGTTATTTGATCCATTATGCGTTATTGTGGGTCGAGTAACTGTTATGCAATTATTTATTCGATTTTCAGGCACTCTGCCAGCATCACGTCGGAGATCTCTCTATGTACTGTCGTCTTCTATGATCATATTCTCAGCGAAGGTTTACAACATTCTTCCCATCATCCCAGTTGTCAAGGCTGTGATCTCCGATAAAGTGGTACACCACCCGTCTATTCTAAATCTTTTTCAATGGATTTTTCTTATGCGCATGTTTACTGTAAAAGTCTGACATTCATTATCTTTTTTGCATTTGTATCAGGTTGATCCATTTTTGTGTTTGGTCGAAGATTCGAAGCTGCAGATAAGCGATGCCGGATTAGAAAAACAGAACGTCTACGGATCGAAAGAAGACAACACCTCCGCTGTAAGGAGTCTTTCAGAAATTAAGATCGGCGGCGAGCTGACTAAACAATCTCTTGTTTCTGTTATTATTAAGAATCTAGATAACGTGCTTGAGGTAACTTCTTTGTCTGCTCGTGAACGGGCTTGTCGTTCTTGATGTTTCGTCTCTGATGGTTTGCTTGTTGTGCAGTGCGAGGAGGCTGCCATAAAGGAGCAGTTGCTCCAGGAATTCGTGCCGGACGACATGTGCTCACTTGGCAGCGGCCAAATGTTTGCCGACGCTGCGGAACACGGACGCGAAAGCAACGTAAAGGTAAATACTACTTCCGTCGGAAACCGGACCTCTTTCGTAGTCTATCCGACACAACTGAGTTTCCCTGCGATGTGCAGAACATCTCAGGTTTTGGAATGGACGACGATGCTCATCATGATCATGAAAGCAACATTCCACCCAATTCGAAGCTGACCATCGAGTTCCCGAATCTCCTCAGCGTCGATCAGCTTCTTCAATCCGTAAGTTTGTGGCTAAACGTCACGCGTCTCATTTAGAACCACACATCAGTGGATGCATTTCTGAGTCGTGCACATTTGCTTTGCAGATTTTGGAGACAGCGCACCACGTGGGCAGAATGTCCGTGAGCACGGGGTCCGAGACATCGTACAGGGACGTGGCTAATCATTGCGAGTCGCTTCAGCAGGGAAAGCAACAGAAGATGACACTGTTGACCATAGCTTCGCGAAACGCTGCTGCTGCTGGCGGAGTAGACAAATCGCATGGCGGTGTACCTAAGGTACGTCTCTGTCTACTACGAGACACTCTAGTCGAAAAATGATAAATTTCGTCCATTTTACTACGATTAGGGATGTTAGTGAGTCGAATCTAGTGATTACGGGTGTTGGTGAGTCAATTTCAAGTTGGGTAGGGTTGATTGCTCGAGCTCGTGAGCCCGATCGAGGTAAGTCGAGCTTAGAGCTACTCGAGTAACGATTTCACGAGCCTTTTGAGTCATTGCAAGTTCAATTTTAACTTTCTAAACATAATGGAGTCCAATCGAGCTCAAGCTCCAAAAATCCAAGCTCGCTCAAGCCGAATCAAGTTTGAGCCTGGCACTGCTTCCTGATATCGTTGTCTTTACTGAAAACCGCAGGGCGAAAATGCTAACAAGATATTGGGTGGGCCTCCGGTGCTCTGCGCGACTGAGTATCAGAACAATCCGGTCTCTTTCCGGCTACCAAGTTCAAGCCCTTACGACAACTTCTTGAAAGCAGCCGGGTGTTGATAAGCTGGCAACAAACTTAGGGCGCCACCACAAAAAAAGCGTAAAGAACAGACGTGATGTAACAACGTATCTTCGATCACATCGCTTTCGACGAGACGATTACGGTCGGTTTGATCAGAGATGGACATAATGGTGGCACAAAGGAGTGAAGATTCATAGCCTCTTTCTCACAAATGTGTGGATATTTAGCAAAGATAGTACGAGCCTAGCTTTACTAGTTTTTCTTCTCTAGTTTAGACCCTTCTCATGTACTAAAGCAAAGCTCATTTTTTCTTTTAATCTTTCACTATAAATTTTTCATTTATTGTCACGAGAAAATGTATATCTATTCATTTTTTTTCCTTCTATGTATTGTGGTTATAACTAGTGCAAAATTGATGTAAAGAAGAAAAAGTGCTACATATTTTGGTGTAATTTACCATCCATTGTATACAAATTTGAATTAGATATATCGAGCTTTTTAATTTGTTGCTTAGACTATGTACTTTTCACAAAATTATGGGGAATGGTTTACAAATTTGAAACATGTCGAAGTAAATGGACCGTAGGAATATCAAGAATTATATGATTACAAATGAAAAAGAAAATAAAGGAAAAGTATATATTTGATTAAATAAAATAATGTATACTGGTTTCATTTTGCAAAATAGGACAAAAATAAAATCGGGTTGAAATTGGAAACATGCACCATATTTTTAATTTTAGACACTGTTACAAAAAGCATATAGAAAACGCCCTACATAGAGATTTGTCAACCCGTACGACGCCGTTTGATTCCCAAACTCAAGATATATACTACATTCAAGTCTTTAAATCGCCCTTCCTCTCTATTGCTAATCCTACCTGAAAGATTCAAGTCTCCACAAATCTATAGCTTTCGTCGGGTAAGAGCTCTCTCTATCTATCGTGTTTATATATATGTCTTGTGCGTGAGCGGTCGTTCATTTCTTTTTCTGGATAATCTCGATCCGGAAATTAGGGTTTTCAATTTTTTGTTTTGTTTTTAATACCTAAGATTCCGGTGTTTGTATATTGCTCCGTTTTAATTATTGCACATTATTTTATTGTTAAATGTGTGAACTTAGAGCTCGTTGGTAATAATTTGATTTAGATTAGGGCTTTGGTGTGCTGGATTGGGGGTATCGCTAATATTTTCGCGTATGCTTATTGCTTGGTAATATTGGGGATAGCTTAATGGTATTTAGGGAATATCTGTTAATAATATGGCCATTGTGATTGTTGATATATGGGGTAAATGGAAAGCATGTGCCTGTTGGCATGGGTATGTATTATGTTGCAGTTCGAATTTCCCATTAGATTTGATGAATTGGGAATATTTTGCGTGCTTTGTTTCAACTTATGAAGACGGAAACCTGTTGAAAAGTATCCAGTTTGCTACTAGTAAGGGCTACTAGTCTTAGCTCTTATTCAAATGTCTAATTGAAATGACTGTTTTGTTTTCATTGGACAAAGTGATATATTGTTTATAAAGCAAGGAGAGTTTCTAGAGTATATGGATATGTGGCAATGTCCTCGAGATGTGTGTTTTCCCTGCATGTCTACTGTAAAATAAAAGCATGTTTCTATGATTGCTTCACTCTGTCTTACATCTTTTAGATTTTAAACCTCTTCCTGAGTAAGCGTACTCTATGTTGCCCTTTGCTTATTCCTTGAAAAACTATTCTTCTTTCACTCAAGGATCTCATCGTACTGGTATCCTTACAATACTTTTAGGTCCAAGTCTTCAAGGTAGTGTTATGCCTTTCAGTTTTATTGACATTTCATTGCCCAAACCTTTTTCTGTTCATTGGTTTGCCTGTCAAGTGATTGAATCATGCCATATATGATATATCTGGAAAACATAAATTGTTTTCCAACTCAAATCTGCTATCTGCGTTTGCTTTTTGAAGCTTTATGTGGATTGGCGAGTTTAGGAATATGAGTGTAGAATCTCTTGCAACATATTTGTTTTAATATGTATATTCATTTCATGGTAGGTTTTCAATTTGTAACATTCATTTTATCAAGTTTTGGGTAATTTTAATGAATGAGTTCATCTAGTATGCAGGCAGTTGAAATTCTTCATTCAAATCATCTAAATCATTGATTTTCATATCACTTCAACCATATATTTGTCTATTTTTTTACTTGTTTATTAGGTTATTGTCATGGATAACTTGTTCTTACTTATCTTGCAGCTTTGGGAGTGAAAAATGTCAGGCAAATACATCTTTTCTGCTTTTTTTGGATCGCTTGCTATTGCATATGTATTTGACAATCTGATTTCTGACCGGAAGATTTTTGGAGGTTTGTACTTCACTTTTAATTGAGTTCTTTATAACTGTCTCGGGCAGTCCATTAACGAATTGCAGTTCGACCTTAGGTTCTACTCCTTCAACTGTTTCGAACAAAGAATGGTGGCTGGCGACTGACAAAAAGTTTCAAGCATGGCCACGAACTGCCGGTCCCCCAGTGGTGATGAACCCCATCAGCCGCCAAAACTTCGTCGTCAAAGCCAGCCTCGATGAGTAAATACACTTATTACGAGTCCTTTTTCTGTGCCCCTATGATAAAGACCTCTTCGGCCTCTCATTGAAGCATAAAATTTGTAGAATGAATCTTGTCTTGGAATTCTGCTGATTGGTACACCACTGCTATCGAGTGTATGTCTCCACTTTATACTGCTGAGTTTTTATGAAAAGTTGTATGCTCGACATATTTCTTGAAATTTATCTCATCGTTGGAAAATATTATTGTTACTCCCTCCGTCCACAAAAAACGTGCATTTAATTCTTTTTCGGTCCGTCCACCAAAAATGTGCACTTTCCTTTTTTAGAAACATCAACTTTACATTTTTACCCTCAATTTATCCACTTATTTACAAAAAAAACACTCATGGTCCACATTTTTACATTCACAATTCATTAATATATTCATTTATTATCCCAATGACATCTTTTTATATACATTTACTTTACACTCATTACAGTTTTCTTAAAACCCGTGTCACCAAAATCGATGCACGTTTTTGGTGGACGGAGGGAGTATTTGTTTGTATCATGCTTTTGAGGCCAGATGGTTTTAAATTTAATCTTGGAAATGTGTTTCAACTTCGACTTTTATTTGCAAACTTGCAGAAGCAAATATTTACCTCTACATAAAAAGTCTCGTTCGCAAAATTGATTTGTCTATTGCTTTCTAATAATATACTCCCTCCGTCTCAGCCCAATTGGTACACTTGCCAAATTGGGTTGTCCCAACCAATTAAGACACGCCAAAATGGCAAAAATTAAATCTCTTAATCTACTATTTCTCCAATCACGCCTCCATATTCTACCTCTCTTCTCTCTCATATTCTATTTCTCTCCTACTTTATTAACATTAAATCTTGTGGACCAACACCATTAAACCCTTAACCCATTTTTTCTTAATCTTTGTGCAAAAAGTGTTGTACTAATTAATTTAGACGGAGGAGTATAATTTAAGAATAATAGTGAGATGTGATATATTATATATTTGTCTATTTATTACTATTATAAAATTGTATTCTTACAAATCTAGATGAAACCGAATATTTTTACTTAATTTTGAAGAAAAGGTTTGTAATTTAATATATAAAGATTTTATATATTTAATATAAAATAAGAATTATTTGTATCTAATATTCTTGAAATTTGTGATTAAATTTATTTATGTTTGACATATATAATTACTATTTAAATTTTAATATTTTTACGTGTCCTACTTACCATCCTACTAGTCTCGACAAAAGTGAGGAACAAGGCCTTTTCTTGGTGAATCCATGAGGAAATGGAAGGATTATTGTATGATGAAAATCGTTATAAATTATTGTTCTTGATATCAGATGCAACTTCTCATAAATATTTCCCATAAGAATCATATTTCAGCCTACAACACGATGGTATATTCTGCAATAACAATATGCTGAACTTTTATCTTCATAATAACCCCCTCTCATCTATTTATAAACATTGTTACATTACATCTTCAATTCAGTGAATTTCCTGATGCAAGGCAAATGCAATCACACCCCGAGCATCGTTACCGAAAATTGAGCAATCTGTGAAAGGAATTGATCCAGGATCATAAAAAGAGAAGTTCTCTTCTCTGATTGAGAATGAGCTCTAATCTTGCTTGATTTCTTGAAGCATTTCGACGACGGTCTTCATCTTAGGCCGTTTCGCAGGCGTGCTATCGGTGCAGAGCACAGCTACTTTCAGGGCTGCAAGCATTTCTTTTCTACAAGCAAATGATATAGTGCTTAGCGTTGCATCAAGAATCTGCTCGGGGGTTTCACCTCGAGCAGGAGCAGTGTGCACCCACTTCACCAGATCGATCCCTTCACCAAAGGCCTCGTCTACGGGCAGTTGAGTGGTGAGGATCTCAAGCAACACGACGCCGTAGCTGTACACATTGCCTGGTGCTGTGACTTGCATTGTGTAAGCATATTCTGTCAAACAAATTGAAAAGAGGCGATTATAATGGAATCGTAATGGATAGCAAGAAATGATTGATTGAAGAGAGTTTTGATGCAATGAAGATACCAGGAGGATGTATCCAAATGAACCAGCAACAGCACTGATACTTGCAGTCCCTCTAGATGGATCTAGAAGCTTCGAGATTTCCACTTCCCCGACCAATGGATTGAAGTTCGAGTCCAGAGTCACGTTGCCCGAGGAGATATCAAGGTGGATGATGGCCACATGATGGAGGAATGCCAGCCCTTCAGCCACTCCAATGGCAATGTTGAGCCTCGTTGGCCAATCCGGTTTCTTGGTTGAGTCGTGGAGATACTGAGCCAGCGTTGCGTTGGGAGAATACTGATGCAGCAACAGCACAACATCCTCAAACAAGACAAAACCTATTGGCCTCATCAAGTTGTCATGGCATAGCTTGCTCAGTTTCTCGACCTCTCGTATCATCTTGCTCTGGTGGTTGACGACACTTTTGTCCATCGATCTCAGCTTCCTAACCGACAGAGTCATCCCAGAAGGCAAGTCTGCTCTGTACACAGTGCTGAATGTGCCCGTGCTGAGCTTGTTCGACTCTTTCATGGTTGCTCGTGCAACAGCATTGAAGTCTATCGCCTGCTGCAGGTTCTCGACAAAGACATTTCCTGCTAAGATCACAGGACTGGTACTAGCTTCATCATCTTCAGCAATGCCTGCATCTTTGGCAGCTTTCTCTTGCCTCTCCCTCATCATAAATAGCAAAACAATCACAGTCACGGACACGAACACAGCCAAACCCGAGCCAATAACGGCCAATATGATCCTGTAAGAGACCTTGTGATGGTAAGCATCACGAGCTGAATCATTCAGCTCGCCACAAGAAATGCTCAAGGGCTCACCACAGAGCCCTTTGTTTCCAAGAAAGCTCGAATTCAAGCTCTTCTGAAACGGTATGAAGGACGGTATCGGGCCACTGAAGTGATTGTTGGAAAAGTTAACCTCGATCAAACTCATCATACCTTTCAATGCAGATGGAATGCTCCCACTAAGCTGGTTGCTCGACACATCTAAAGAGACCAATTTGTCCAGTCGCCCTAATTCCTCGGGCAGCTGGCCATGGAGACGGTTGGAGCTCAAGTTCAACGCTATCTGCAGGTTCTTGATTCGCCCTATCTCCGGTGGAATAGTTCCGGTCAGATAGTTGCTCCCCAACTGCAACTCGAGCAGCTTTGTGCAGTTGCCAATCTCGCGTGGAATCTCCCCTCTTATAGAGTTCTGGCTCAATAGCAGGAATTGCAGTCTTGATGCATTGCAGATAGCCTCAGGCATAGTGCCATTCAATCCATTGTTGCTCAAATCGAGCTTGTTCAGATTCTTGCCCCTCAAAATTGGAGTTGGGATATCTCCAAACAGGCTGTTCCCGGACACAATCAGCTCCTGCAGATTACTCAATGAGCCCAACTCCAACGGTATGGTCCCAAAGAAGCTATTTGAAGCTAGGTTAAGCAGCGTGAGATTCGAGCATTTTGAGAACTCCATCAAAATCACACCCGAGAGATTGTTATTGTTGGCCTCAAAATAGGTGAGGCTACTTATATTACCAATCTCTCTAGGAATCCCTCCACTCAAATTGTTGTCACCGATCCTAACACTCGAAAGCCCTTTACACTTCCCAATTGCCTCAGGGATATAACCACTCAATCTGTTCCGAGTCAGAACCAGAGTTTCTAGCTTCTGCATTGCAAAAATGCTCTCAGGAATCGATCCCTCCAAGTAGTTCGAATGCAGATTCAATGACTTAAGCTCACTAACTAAGCCTAACTTATGGGGGATAACACCACTCAATGCATTCTCATAGGCAGTAAAGACTCTCAAACTAGTTAAGTTCCCTAACCAAAGAGGGATCGAGCCACTCAACCCATTCGAGTACAGCCTCAAATCTTGCAACTTCTCTAAACTCTCAAGATCATTCGGGATCACACCGGTGATCAAATTATTCGAAAGATTCAATGCCTTGAGATTCCTAAGCATACCAAACTCTACAGGAATCGACCTTCAAAGGTATTGAACGACAAATCAAGAAAATCAAGCTCAGATAAATTCACAATAGCAGGTGGGATCGTGCCATGAAACTTGTTGTATGAAAGATCAAGCCATTTGAGTGATTTGAGCTCAGAGATGAGTGAGATTACCTTGCAGCCCAAGATTAGAAAGATCAAGCCTTTCCACCATTGAATTATTCGAGCTGCAAGAAATGCGAGGCCATGAGCAATAATCAGAGATATTCCCATTCCACACAGAAATTCCAAATTCTTTCCCAATTGCTAATAATGCAGCTTGATCATTCATGATCTCGGTATTCTAAGTTGAGACCTTGAGAGCAACCCAAAAGCAAAATGCTCAACAAACTGAATAGTGGCATTTTGGGTTGCCTTCAAGTTTGGAAAGAATTTTTGTTTTGGAATTAGAGACTTCTTAGCTTTATTATCTATTCTACCAAGAAGCCTAAAGGGCAGTGAAGAAATTCTATCTTTTTGTCAAGTTTTTGGTCATGAACAGCATCACAGTGGTGGAAATGTCACTCATAGGTTAAAGCCAGATTTTCAGTAAAGTAAAGTTGAACCTTGAAAAGCTATGAGATATACAAAATTCAAGAACTTCGACCTTTTCAGCGCTGCCAATTTCTAGTAAAGTTGAAAAATGAAGGAATTGTGGTAGAGAAAAAAAAATGAAAATTTTCAAGAGATTCTCTTGATCAACAGATAGCCACCCCCCAAAAATGCAGAAAAGGATCAAAAACAAGAACGAGAAGCAACAATTTTGGTGGAAAAAGGAACTGAAATGCAGAAGCAAACAAAAGAGAGAGAGAGCTTTTGTAGAGATGAATAAAATGCGATTCCTCATAGATGAAATCAGGGAGCAGAAAAAATGGTAAGCCAAAACAAGAAAACAGCAATTTTGGTAGAAATGAACAAAGACTCAAAGGCTTAAACTTTGGAGTGCAAGTCTTGAAGCAGAGAAAAAGATAGTTCCTTGGACAGAAGAAAATGCAGATGATGAAACAAGACTGGCTGCAGTGTTTGGGAAATTGGTTTTCACGGGTCAGGTGTTTTGTGATACTTGAAAGAGAGAGAGAGAGAGTCTGTCGGAGATTTTGCGGGAGCATTAAAACGTGAAGCTGTGGAAGTATGGGAAAAGCGTCACGAGAAACAAGCAACGCATCAGTATGAGTTTGTAAATAAACCGAATCGAATATTAATGTTATTCAATTTATATTATTTTAAAATTATTCAAATATTTAATTTGATTTTCAACTTATTCGTAAATCTGAATATTCGATTCGATTCGATTCGATTTTTTTGTAGCCACATCGAAATCTTAGAAACTCATAAAGCCTAGCATCAATAGAATCAAATCAAATACCGAATAATAAATAAGAGGTAAAATGACAACCAGAATCTTGACTAAGAATTCAGCTTAAACTTGAAAGTTAACATCGAGTAGTTTAGTTACTCAGATTGATCGTCGTATTCGCAGCCCAAGCAATGTAGAAAAATACACAATAAATTGCAGGATATGATGGTTAGCAACAGCCAAAGCGGCGATCGATGAGCAACAACGCGTCACTGTGTTTGAGGGAATAAGGCAATGACACGTGTGGTCGGGGAAGAAGAGTTTCAAAATTCTTATTATGTTCTCTTATTTCAAATCATAATTTAATCAATCGAAATAACACAATGGTGCTAATGTTTTCTTTGTAAGGTCAATACGCATGTTCATATGTTTTCTCATTTTTCATTTTTTTTTCATTGTTGCTTTTATTTTAATTTAATATTTTTATTTATTTATTTATTTTACTTTTCATAGTCATTATTTTTATCTTTTTAAAAAAGTATACAAATATCAAATCAAATGTCATAATTTTATTTTTTATATTTGAAAACTAATTGAATTTAAAATTATTTATATTTGATTTTAAAATCATAAAATTTAAATACAAATATTGAATCGAGTAAAATTATTTAGTTCGAATACAATCCTATATAGGTAAAGGCCAAAACAAAATGGAACGTTTATAAAAGAATTTCAAGAATGTGGGGTTTATTGAAAATTCTTAATTGAAACTTTATATTCATGATTGTTTTCCTTTTAATATGCCATAACTGAAATATGGAGAGAGTTCCATTGGATCATAGAACTACTACTATAATTTTTTTTTTTCTTATATGTAATTAACAGGAGGAGATCGCATCATTTAATAATATATAAAAACTAAAATTAACGTTAAATTCAAGTTCCATCAATATTTTTCAGATTGAGCTCGTTACACTAAACTCGTATATCACAATTTTCTCTTCTATGTAATATACCACCAGAAACAATTATTGCGAGCGAGTCTTTTTAGTTGGGGGCGAAACTTAAATACCACTATTTATAAATTTATATACTACTCGTATTCATTTTGAAAATTTACTACAACCTATACCCAATTCATTATAATATATTATTCGTAAAAGCTCGCAAAGTTTTAACAAATCCGCAAATTTGCTCGCAATGTTTTTACAAATTAAAGACGCAAATTTACAATCGTAATTAATGAGGTTGATCGACCGTTGGTAAAGTTATACAACTTTACCAACAATTCATTCTCCCTCACTTTCACCCTCTCAATTTCAAAATTTTCGAAAGAAAAGAGAAGAGAGATTGAGCTGAATTTCATTCCCATTCCCGGAATTAATTATCGAGCTTCACCACCGGAGGTAATTTTTTCAATTGCTTGATGTTTCCGGTCGACTAAGCTTCTCTCCGATCGAGGAAGCCTTCTTCCCGCCGATGGAGAGAAGGCTTTGCTCGACCGGAGAGAAGACGGAAGACGAGCCTTTTCACCGGAGACAACGGCTTTTCGACCGGAGAGTTTTATTTGAATTTTCTAATAATTATGTATTAACTCAATTTTCTAATAATTAGGGTTTTGCTTATTCGAATCGAAGAAAGGGAGTGAGAATATTTGGTTGCTTATTCGAATCGAGTGAGAATATTTGGTATGTTTTATGTTTTCGGTATATTATTTGGAATAAATATAGTTATGCGATTTTTGATATGCGATTTTTGTTTTGATATGTTAAGATGATTTTGATGATTTTTGAATAGTTGCATATTTTTTGTAAGATTATAATAATGTTTCAATTTGAAATTGAAGTTGATAGGAAATATAGGAAATATTTTGTTGGTTATTGTTGGTTTTACAAGTTTTCGATAGGAAATATTTTAGATTTATATGTGGAATGTTTAAATTTGAAATGATAAATGTTGGTTTTACGCAAAAATTGAATTAATTTGTTGTACCAATTGAACTTTCCGATCGGTGAAGGCTTCTCCCACGAATCGGAGAGAAGGATTAGTCGATCGGAAAGTAGGTGATTCGATCGAAACAACGAATTGTTTCAATATATTTGTTGTCTCCGATCGGAAAGTAGGTGAATTCAAAAATTGAATTAATTTGTTGTACCAATTGAACTTTCCGATCGGTGAAGGCTTCTCTCCGGTCGACCGGAGAGAAGCCTTCACCGATCGGAAAGTTCAATTGGTCGATCGGAGACAACAAATTAATTAGTTATTAATATTTAGTTATTAATTGAATTATTTAATTTTCTAATTATTAGTTATTAATTGAAATTATTAATTGAATTTTGTATAATTAGTTGTTAATTATTAGTTATTAATTGAAATAATTATTAGTTATTAATTGAAATTATTAATTGAATTTTGTAATGATGCGTATTATTTTCAAGGCAATATGTCGCATTTACCGGTATGTTTTCGTATGAACCCTTAGTTATGTTTACCTTAAATATATTTTGTAATTGAGATTGGATAAATGTTGGTAGATGTGATTGAATAATATGATTGTATATGATTGAATATGAGTAGTTGAATTATGTTATTGAGATTGATAAATGTTGGTAAATGTTATTGAATAATATGATTGTATATAATTGAATATGAATACGTTGAATTATGTTATTGAGTATGTTAATATTGTTTATGGCTTGTATGTTTTCGAGATATCTGCTTTGAAATATGATTGAATAAATAGCGTTTGGTATATGATTGAATAATATTTCATTTATGGTTTAGAATGGTTAAATTGTATTACTTAATTATGGCGCTTTTGATAGGTGATTTGTAGAGTTCTAATTATTTTTATATTTGTATGATAGGATGTTTATTGATGCGAATTATATACAAATGAAATAATTATTGTAGTAGTTTGTTGGTTTGTTGACGTTGTGTAATATGTGACATTGATATAATTGTAGGTCGATCCTGTTTTCTTGAGGCCTACCACGATAAATGTGGTGGCGGATGTAAAGACTTATTATAGGACCGATTATTTTAAATATATTAAGAATGTCTTGCTAGATAAGGGCGTGAAGAGTTGGTAGATATGTTTAGGGGTTGCTTTGGTCATCGATTGATTGGACTCCCGCACCTAAGTCTAGTTTTTCTTTGCACCATTTAGTCTCCGTCGGATAGAGCCTACACATCCGAGATGTATTTTTCATCAATGGAAGATATATATGTTTTTCATTAAAGATTATGCTCTAGTCACCGCCTTCAATTTGGGTCATCATCATTTGATCCCACACTAGACTACGACTTGAGCGACGTTGAGGTCTATAAATTTTTTATGGGCACACAAATTACATTACGTAATCTAGTAGATAAATTTTGTAGTAGTGATTTTAGTGATGATGTAGATCTTCGTCACTATTTATGTGTGGCCCACGTTATTACCCTCTATGGGTTCGTATTTGGAGTACGATACGGGAAGATAATAGCTGATTGGGTTTGGGCATTGGTCGACGATCCGGAGGCGTTTTGCCGATTTCCGTGGGGCTACGGCTACGGATATTGAGATATTATACGACGCAGTTGTCAACCTAATGCTCAATACCACTTTTACGGACCGACCGGGCACTATATGCTTGGTCACCGAGATCATACCAGTGCTTGGGAAGTATAGCTGGACGACATCAATCCCACGGCGTGTCCGAGAGTGTTGAGGTGGAAGTTCAAGAGTAGCTCTCATCGGCAGCCTTTTGATCCACTTTTGAGCAAGAGGTATTGAATTTTATTATAATTTTAAATCATGTATGAGGTATTGTATTTATTAGAATATTAAATAACATCTTTCAATTTATTGTAGGTCGATTATCATCTCACATCCATCGAGCCGGACTCATTCGAGGTTAGCACCGTTCTTGGGTGTCTGCCTCACACACCTCTCCACTCGGTGTGAATTTTGTTATACCGTCAAATCCTTTGAGGGGGACGACAGCCCTTCGTCGTGGTGTGTCTCATCCACCTCCGGTGGATGAGCCTCGACGAGACGCCGAGTTCCGGGAGGGCTCCACGTTTGTTGAGGATCCCGATCTTCGGTCTCCATCGAGCAGCCTCGAGCCTTCACATTCGATACCCGGCCGAGGACATCGTCGGTTGGGTTCGTTGAGGTTCCGATTGTTGATGAGCTGCAGCGCCATATGTGGATAGCCGTCCATCCGCTGAGACGGATACGGAAGACATACCAGGAGGCAGCTTCATCGAGCGGTGGTGGTGAGCACCTGTATGCCTTAGTTCGCCGATCGTCGTTGGATTCAGAATCTATCCGGAATCGTCCGGAGGAGGACAGAAGCGATCGACGCATCGAGAGATCTATCAAGACAAATTTATTCCAAAGATAAAGTGGTTTGAAAACCTCTTAGAAGACTCGATGTGGTTGCACACATAGGGATGATACGCCACACGCACCTCATGTCCCACGCCATCCGACGACGACGACGAGAGGTGAAGATCGAGACCACATCACCGCCACCCGATGTCCCCGAGATGGTGGACATATTGAGCCTACCGAGGCAAAGACTGCATCGACCCGAGGATACCCTCCCGCTACTCTCACTCGATCCATGGTACCGATCCCGAACTACATCTCATCATTCCATGACGGACCGGACCTATTTAGTGATCCGCGCCTCAGACGCCGTGAGGCGACTTTCGAGCCCATGCAGCAGCAGTTGGAGCAAAGGTAACTATTAAGTCTCATATTTGGCGCTTATAATATTTCATTATATTTGTTATGTTTTCATTTTCTAAATTAAATGTTTGTAGTTCGGGATCCGGAGAGGTGAACGGGCACGGAGACCTTCTACCAGAATGAGGTCACCATACGTGAATAGCCCGATGCCACGTCCATTATCCGTGATATATTGATAAATTACCGCGTTTCTTGAACACAAATAAGGCAATGGTGGTTGTTCGGCACTTGATCGACAAGTCCAGTTGCATTTTTCGTGAATATCGAAATGCCGAGAGGCGCTTTTGATGTTCGGCACGCTTATACAATATGCTTCGCTTTTTTAAGTACATCTACTTATATTGATATGTATCCCTAAAATAATTTTGCGGTCGTCGATCTATTCATGGTGTATTTGAGGATGAGACTCGATGCCGGATCGACGTATTGGATGGGGTGGATTATCAAAACACAATCATCCTCGATACTAGTTTTTCGTAAGTCTTTAATACAATCAATATATAGTATATATGTGTAGTATCTCTAATTACTTAATTTTCAATGTTGAATAGATGTTTCGCAAAATTCATGGTCCGAGATACACGCAATGCTTTCGTCCCTACATTCAAGACCCGTGAGGCACCATTGATCATGACCCCGAGAGCATTGCTTCACATGGCAGCCACCACCGCATCGATAGCAATTGTCCTCGGCATGACGGGTTATACATCATGGTTACGTGCACGCAGTAACCTTATTTAATACAATAAATATTAATTTATCTAAATGGTTACGTGTCCTTGTTTATTTTATCTAAATATTAATTTTATAGATCATTATCCTTGCGTCATCGAGCGGCGTTTCGCGATAGTACGCGTGGATATGCACTCGTCATTGCGTCTTTGTTTGACTCGCGTATTTGGAGGATGAACCGTGATCAAGTGGATGCGAGGATGATGGACTTCGTGTGCCGACTAGATTATTACGGCCGCTTTCTCTCTTCACTAGATGGTTCGAGGCTAACTCCCACCGATACCACCATGGAATAATGATGCGATTATTACACGAGCTGCTCTCTTCGAGGTATTTGACCGTGAAGACGATTTCGGTGATGGTCCATTTGCGTGCATGACCGTGGAACGCCTTATTTCTCGGTTCACCGAGCATCGAATGGGGTACGCCTAATGTTGCGAAGATATAGACATAAAGTAGGTGGAAATATATATGAGATATGTGATCCATATAAGAAGTTTAGAGGAAGAGGAAGAGAAGAGGTAGAAATTAGCATGTATCGGTATATTGGTATGTATTTGTATATTGGTATGTATTGGTATATTGGATGCAAATGGATGTTCATATTATTTATCGAATATTTGATTATACGATAGTTATTAATCCTCGTGACAACAACTTAGTATTTAACTCGAAGCTAAGATCGTTGAATGAATTTGTGTGTCTTTTGAAGAATCATAGCTCAATGAAATAAGTATTACATAACTCGTAAAATGAAACGAAGTTATTCGAGTTAAATTTATTTTTACTAGAATAAACTACAATGAGATTTGGCATATTGACTGTCCATTGGACTTGAGCTGTCTCCTTCAATGGAAATGTTCTTCTTCTTCGCCCTCTCCCCATCTACATCTCATCGATCAAGAACAAGATATCGAAAACGTAAATCTCAAACTAAACATAAATCTTAGGACTCAGCTTTAAGTAAATGTTAGGTGAATACCTTAAACATACACTTTAACCTATAAAGCAAACGAGCGCAATCTGATAAGATAGTCTATCGAGAAATGAACAAAACCGGTCTCCAAAACAGTGGCGGAAAATGAATCAGACTCAACAACATGCATCCGTCGATGTAGATAAAATAAGCAACGGAAACCACATACTAGCACTCCATTAGTACTAAAAACTCAGTGAAGATCAAAGTTTTTCACCGCTATTCAAACAAACAAACGTACCAAAAAAGAAAATGGAACTGAAAAAAAAAATAGGGCAGAGAAGGAACATTTTACCTCAGATTTCAGGCTGATGGAAACGATCAGAAATTGTATGAGAAACACAACCAAAAAATAGAAAGAAGCAATGTAAGAGCGACAGCAATCACAATCATCCTGAATTGGACTTCATCGCTCAAGCTTCTTCTTCTTCTTTTTTTTTTTGATAAAAGATTAATGTTTTAGTTAGTGAGATATATATGTGTTACTGACGGATTGTTGATGTTTAGCGACGGATTTTTTCGTCATTGTTCGCATGTTTTTTGTAGTGTCAATTCAATTCAATTTGATTAAGTTAAAATAATAATAATGTTAATAATATCTTTACATGAATGTTTTCTTTCATTACAATGTCACTGCCTCGGATAAGTAAGGACACTTCCGACGCGTATGAGATTCATTACCACACAAGCTACATGTCCGTAATGCACGACTTCTACTACTCGATCCCACTTACTTGGATGACGATATCGACCCACTTTCGGCCCACTGACGGACTCTATTAGGAGGCATAACGTAATTCCAAAGAACATCCGGAGGAACAATTCAACTAGACTGTGGCGTAACAGATTGATCCGATACGGTATGCTTCGCTAGCTTTGCGTAATGGTAGTACTCCCACATAGTTAGATATATGGTGACCTTTATGACTAAAAATTTATATAATCAATTATATGTAAGTGAAATCAATTTGATCAAAAAATTAACATAATTAAACTTAAATTGCACCATATAGCTGCAAGACATGAGAACACGGTATCATATTCATGTCCCACTCCAAACACACACACGATTGCGTATTGAGATTGACTCTAAATGTTTTGCTTCGTGCTTGACTTTGAAAGTGGAGTCCATGAGGCACCGCATCGTATCTGCGTGATAGTTCCATCGATACCATCATCTACGCGTTGCTTGAGGGTCAATTCAGTCGCGCACTCTTTCCGCTTCATGTCTCTCATCGAACCATTTTTACGTAATGTGACGGATTGCCTCAATCATTGAGCAAATTGGCAATCGCTCAGCCCACAATATTCGAGAATTGAATGATTCGGCAATGTTCGATGTCATAAACCGTAGCGCCTAACGGGTAACGTGATCTAGCCCACTTCGCACTCCAACCTCCACCAACTTGGTATATGCGCCACTACCATCGGCCTTCACGAGACTTTAACATAGCCATCGCTTTTCAAAGTGTGCATCTTGGTACGCATAAGCGGCTTTCAAATAACTTTATGGATGGTTGCCCAAACGGGTGATTTTTTCAGCAGATGATAGTAGCATAATCCGTGTGTTGCATCGGGGTAGACACACTCGACCGCGCTCATTATACCGACATGGGCATCTCAAACAATCAACATCTCGGATTTGATCCATAAGCGACTTGTAGTCGAGATGAAACCAAGTCCATGAGACATCATTCTCGATCGGACCAATTCCATAAGCTAATGGAAAACTTGCTCGTTGTCGTCCTTTGTCACGAACGAATAATATGCCTTTATTGCCCTTCGCGCGTGCCGTCGACTACAATCACGGGTCGGAGGCACAATGTACGCCTAACTGCATGAACCGAAGCGCGACAAAGAGGTGACGGAACCGACCATCCGATCCAATATCCAAGTCACCATCGAACCGGATTGCTCATCCGTAACATATGCGATAACTAGGTAGTAGTGAAATGATTCTTCATGTCCACCGTATATCATCTCGATCGCCCTATTACGGCTCGCATTGCTACTCAGATGTAACGGTACACCGTACTCTCACCGCAAATCAGCCATAATGGACCTCGGCTTTAGCACTTCACCGTCTTCGCGTATTTTTCGTGATATGTATGCTGCAATTACACGGGCATTAACCTTCCTTACTCCGATATTCACTAGGTTCGTGCAAGTATGTATAGCATCAAACTTGCGGACAAACCAAAATCCACCTTGCGCGATGCACGTAGTAGAAAAGGACACCGATTATGATATCGACATTTGAATGTAATCCTCGAATTATCGGATCGAGGAATAACAAATTCTACTCGACGTTCCAAATGCCATAGCCCACGGATATCTTCGCTCACCCTTGCCGTCGAAGATGGAACCTTCGCTCACCATCGGTTCTGGAACCGAGTCCGAGGACGAGCAAAGAGATTAATCAAGCATCATGAGGAATAACGAGGACTAGCCGCTTGCTCATCTCCTCAACTTCTTCCGGCTCTAGCCTCCTACGTGCTCTTGCGTGTTACTCGCATAATCGTAGATGAAGCTTCCCGAATCCACTCTCTCGACGGATCCATGCGTCAAACTCTACAAATGAGCCATAGCTCACCAAAGCGCACTCGCGATCTTCTTCCTCTTCATCCGACTGCTTCATCTTCTTCTTCTTCAACGTAGTCGCCGCCATCGCCGTCCTCAACAAGTGTATCACCGGTTGTGGTTGCGGATATGTTGGGAAACGTAATTCTGGATGGATCCATGTGTTGCGCATATATTGAGATGTATCGACATCAAACCAATCGATGATGTAAATTGTTGTGTCAACGACGATCGAACGATATGTTTTGGGAAGTGTAGTCATATGTTGACGAGGATGATATCTCAAACGAAGGTCTATATAGTTCTTGCTCGATTGGGACGTGTCGGCATCGTGAGTCACATAGACCTCTGCTTGGGCATCATGAGCCAATCGAAAAAGTTGATCATCATTACTCAAAAGTAATTTGATAATTCTACCACTCCGAGATCTCGATAGATAATGCAGTTGGTAGGTTGTACTCAACGAATTTCCCAACATAATTTGATTAATCATCTCTATGAACTCCCAGATAATTACATTGTCCATTCGAACAAAGGCATTTGACTGATACCGCCAATGTAACATAAAGAAGGATCCCACTGCCCTCCATATCGAACAATAATGCTCTTCCATCCCGACATCTATAACAAATACAAGATTACATTAACAGAAATATACAGTCTTAATATGATTTTTCTAATGTACAAAACAAATATACATTCTAATCAAATATACAAATAAGAAAAAAATAGCAATCTAATTAAATAAATAAAGTCTCTTACAATAAATTAATTAAAAGGGGACTTATCTAATAAACGAATTATGTCGGCACTTATCTAAACGAATTATCCAATAATTATATCCAATTATCTAAACGAATTATGCAATAATTATAAATAGTCAAACAATTGAATTATCTAAACAAATAAGCAAAACAAATGTAAACAAAATTAACAATAATTAATGTAAACAAAATTAACAATAATTAATCTAAACAAATTTAACAATAATAAATCTAAATAAAACTAACAATAAGAAATCTAATATCATAAACAACAATAATTCAAGATTATCCTAATTGATTTAATTTAAAATTAATTTCGTGGATTATCCTAATTGATTTCATTTAAAATTAAAACAACAAATAATTCAAGATTATCCTAATTGATTTCATTTAAAATTAATTTCGTGGATTATCCTAATTGATTTCATTTAAAATTAAAATTAAGGAATTGGTCAATTTGAGAGGGATTTTAACTTAATTTAATTAAAGTATGAATTAATTAGTTATTTACATTATAATTAATTACTATATTCATCCTAATTGAAAACTTAAGATAAGTACACTAAAATTATCCTAATTGAAAAGACTTATATGATAAGTTCATTTAATATTAATTTCTAAAACTAAAAATCTATCTCCTGTCGAACACATTGATGTCTCCTATCGATATTTCCTTGTTTTCAATCGATAGGAGACATCAATTAATAACTAATTAATAATTAGTATTAAATTCAATTGACAATTCAAGATTTATCGACCGGAGACATCAATTAATAACTAATTAATAATTAGTATTAAATTCAATTGACAATTCAAGATTCCTACGACCGAATCATGATTAAATAAGTTGTTTTATTACAATTCTTCTTTCCTCATCGAATCAATCAAAAAAATAATTTAAACGTAAAAATCCATCTCTCCGGTCGATGATTCCATGATTCCGGTCGACCGGAATCATGGTATCATCGACCGGAGAGATGGATTTTTACGTTTAAATTATTATTTTTTGTAAAAACCATGATTAAATGATTTAACTATTATATATACGAATTATGCAATTAATTTAATTATGCTATTATAAAAACATCTAATTTCACCTAAACGAATTATATCCAATTATATATACGAATTATGCAATAATTATCTAAACGAATTATATCCAATTATGTATACGAATTATGCAATAAATTCAAAACACTAAACGAATTATCCAATTAATTTAATTATCCAATTAATTTAATTATGTAGATGAATTATATAAATTATGCAATAAATTCAAAACACTAAACGAATTATCCAATTAATTTAATTATCTAAACGCAATAATTTATCCATACTAATAAACAATAATAAATCTAAACTAAATTAACAATAATAAATCTAAACATAAATTAATATCATAAACAACAATAAATTCAAAACATGTGTCGAAAATAAATAAAAATTGAATAACTTACTTGTTGAGACATAGTCATTGGTTCGGATTGAAGAAATAAATTTGAAAATTTTGAATATAAAATCGAAATGAACGAACGAAAATTAGAGGAGCAAGAGCAAGAGCAATTGGTTGGATTTGTATTTGTTACGATCGATTGTATAAATAGGAGAGAATTGGTTCAATTATTGGTGGTCAAATCTTTGTTCAAAGAATTTTTCGCAATTTTCAAAGATTTATTTGTCTTCTTCAATTTTTCTCGCAATTTTAGTCGTAGCTTTTACTTTCAGAGTACTATTTTGTACAGTATTAATTATCTGTAAATATTAAGGATAATTTCAATATTAAATATTTCAAAATTAATAAGTTGTGAGTTGTGTAAGTGGATGAAAAGAAATTAATATTTTATTAAAAGATTGGGTTAAATTAGATTGAATATAAATATTAATTTAAATATCATACATTCAATTTAAATTAATTAGTATTAAATTAATTTGATATATCTTGTTTCCGGTCGAAAATGGCTGATTCCGGTTGACCTTTTATGTTTCCTATCGACCGGATACATGAATTAATAATTTGTATTAATTTCATCGCAAAACTTGAAGTTTCGGTCGATAATTCCTCTCTCCACGACCATTTTTATGTTTCCTATCGACGGAGATAGGAATTAATTAAAATGGTTATTTTCATTTTAAAAATTCAAATTCGGTCGATGAAATCCAAAATTCGATCGATGATTCCTTGATTCGGTCGACCGAAACAAACAATTGTCGATCGAATTTTGGATTTTTTTGTTAATTAATTTTTGATTCATTTATGTTTTTTATTTAAAAAACATGATTCGATGATTTAATTATTTTTTCTCACACTTTTAACATGATTAAGTGATATATAAAAACATGATTCGTAATATATAAAGTAATTTAACATAATAATATCGAATACATCGAAAATAATTTCGCAATCATTTATTGATTCACGTGTTTGTTATGTTTGAGTCGTGTATGTCAATTTCACATCAAGATCGCACAAAGACTCAATAGATATATATTAAAATGGCATTTGGGTATACACGGTATCAAATTTTAAATATGGATATAGGTTGTACACACTTTTGTAAAAGTGTGTACTTGTATATATTTCCCTTTTTAGTTTATAAGAAAAGGGAGAAATGTGTACTTAGTATGTTATAGGTATATCTAATGTAATATATATTACTTATTTAATACATGATTGTTCACTAAATCTATATACACTAAACACAAATATTGAATATTTATGAAATGAGATTACTTATGAAATACTCCTCCGTCCCATTGAATTTAACTGCTGCTTTTTAGGTTATCCTATTGAATTTGACTTATTTTCTTTTAAGAAATAATTATTTCATCAAAAGGTGTGTGTCACACCTACTATTTATCACTTTAACCACTTTTTACATTTCGCTACCTAGACTATGTATCGATCGGTCAATTCGAGTTCGACCGACTAATCAAAATTCTTCAAACCGATCGAAAATTTTCAAATCGAAAATCGAACCGAATGTATTTTTTAAGTAGAACCGAACATATTTATAATTTCAGACCAACTGAAAAAACCGATCGATTTCGGTTGGACCAAAAAACCGACTGAAAAATATATTTTTATAAATAAACAAATTTTTATCCTAATTATTTAATTAAGATATTAATTAACTATTATATAAAATATATAAAAGTAATAATTTTGATTTGATTACCGACCGAACTTAAAATATCAAACCGAGAATCGAACCGAAAACCAATTTTAATTAAAATTTTGAACCGAATCGAAAATTGACTTTACTAAAAATCGAATCGAATCGATCAAAATTATCGATTCAATCAATTTTTGGTTCGGTTCGGTTGATGATGCCCCTACTCCTACCTATTTTTTATCCATTTAATTAATCTATACATTTCTCCTAAATAATCATGACAAAAAAAATAAACCATCTTCGACGGGATGAATGTAGTAGAATTTAATTTTTTATATAATATCTACATGACCCAACGAGCCAATTACCCATTTCATTTTGGTTCTTTTCATCGAAAGTTCCATATGATACATACGACGCTATCTTAAAATACTTCCCATCCATAAAGAACGTAACACTTTGTAGATGATATAAATTTTAATAAATATTTGATAAATATTTTTTTGAGTAGCGAAAAGACCCCATCACAAAACACAAATAAATATTACATTTATAAATATTTAGTAAATAATGAGTTATTGTAAAGTTGAATTATAAGGTTGTCACAAAAAGAAGGTGTTACACTCTTCATGGATACCGTAAAAAATAATTATACTACATTTTTGGTGGACATAAGGAATAAGTTTATTTTTTTAATAATAAATACAAATAAATATAAAAAATAAATATTACATTTATAAATATTTAGTAAATAATGAGTTATTGTAAAGTTGAATTATAAGGTTGTCACAAAAAGAAGGTGTTACACTCTTCATGGATACCGTAAAAAATAATTATACTACATTTTTTGTGGACGTAAGGAATAAATTTATTTTTTAATAATAAATACATATAAATATAAAAATTATCTACATTATTTTATGTATGCAAAAGTTCACATCATCAAACTGAAACGAATGGAAACTAATTTTTCAAAATTTCGAACTAAAATATAGATAATACAAACTCCACTACCAATTTTTTCTACCTACCCCACCGACCGTCTATTATTTTCTTCGAAAATGAAATATTTACCATGGCATCGATTTTTTTGCACGTTTTCACCTTGAAATTCGCATTTTGCAATAATAGAGTATAGAAAATATTCTATTTGTCCCTCAATTTCCTTTTTAGTCTAGTGTTTGGGGTACGTTTTTCATTTTTTTTCTTATTTCATTTATAAAAACTATTATATAAAATAATTCTTACTTAGTATCCTCAACAACATCTTTTACTATCTAAGGTTCACTCCTATCACTTCTTCTTATTTTTAACAATACTATTTATTTATATCTATTACCAGTTCACCATTAATTAATTTAAATATATTTATATGGAATACATTCAATAATTTATCTAAAATCTGTGCTAAAAATTTTCAAAATAAAATAAAATTAAGGCACGTAGGGAGTATAAATTGAGTGTGCAGGGGAAACACTTGAAATGACGTAGTGATTGATGGGCTAGGAATGGTGCCATAACTCGACAAAGTAGGCCATCGGCTTTGTCTCAATTATCTGTTTCTGACAGTCACCTCATATTATCAATATTTATTTGCATGCTTAAATTAATAAGCTTTAATATAAACAAAACTTACAATCAGTGATGGAGCCATAGAATTAACTCTGGGGTCCAATTTAAAAAAAATAAAAATTAGAAATAAATTATATTATTTAAATTACATCACAATGTTAGAAAAATAAAAGTTAAACATAATCACCATTATAAGTTTATCTTATATTCTTTATTTTCTGAAATCGTGTATAATAATTTCATTGGTAGCATTAACAAACACATCATTTTCAATGTACGAAATTAAAGTCATTCAATAGTTTGGTTCAACATTTATATTTCTAAAATAATCATCATATATTCAATTTATCTATATTTTGATTGTTTTATCATCAACAAGTTCTTTAGATGCTTAAAATAAGAATTTAAATAACTTAGATACCTTCAGTTGATTGTTGTTAGAATAATTTATCATTATAATTTTAGAAATTAGATTGATCATATTAGTTCACATATAAACCGCTATATTTTTGCATACATTTTTTATTTTATCAACATAATACAAATAATAGAAAAAGGAAAAGAAAGAGCAAGAAAATGAAAAATAAAAGAGGAAAGACGAAAAGAAAAAAAGGAAAAAGAAAAGAGAACAAAATTACAAGACAAAGAAAAGAGAGAGAGTCGGGTTTCAACCCGGAGGTCTTCAAAATAATGGGAAATTTACCCAACCAACATGACTACATTGAAGTGTTAGTCTAATTACTAAATATATACTACTAATACTATAAATTCGAGGGCCTTGGACCCCCCGATCCAAACGTAGCTCCGCCACTGCTTACAATATTACTTTTTCACAGCAACTTTTGATAACTATTTTGAATATATTCTTACAAGATACAATAATTTTAAGGGATCATGAAATTTACAACTATTTTATTTTATTGTATTTATATATATATATATATATTATACTCCATCTCGTCCATCAAAAATACATTTAATTTCTTTTCATTTAATTTCTTTTCCAATAAAATGTGAAAATTTCTTTTTTTAGATGTTGCCCCACATACACTCCTATAATATTTACCTCCAATCTACTAATTTATTTTAAGAAACCTACCAATTACCCATCTTTTTAATTTTAAAAAAACTACCAATTACCCAAATTGCTATATACTTAAACTTTGAAGTTTCTAAGATTTATCTTTTCAATAATATTGATTAAAGTATAATTCTTCGGCCTTTTAAGAAAGCAAAACCAAATTCAGCAAAAGTCGATGAACTTAAATTAATGGGTAATTTTAATCATGACGATGTCTTTATAGTTCTAACAACAAAATAAAGAAATAAAAAGTGGCGCGGCATTATTGTCGAATAAAAATGTGTCAAGCATTGCGTCTAGCTGTCTTTGCTATTTCCTTTTGTTTGTGTTGTATGGACTCTCTCTCTCTCTCCATATACACACATATGTATATTATTTTGTTTTCTTTTTATATTGTTCTTTTTCGGCTGCTTTTGGCATAATTAATTATGAGATTTTAGGCATCAAGCAATTCCTTATGTGTGGAATGAGCCCTCAGTGATCATCGAAGACCCTCTTGATGTTTATTACACTTGCGCTCAATATTATTCTTCCAAAAACATATTCTCTCTGTCTCTCTATAAGGGTTTCGTTGTTTTGGACATATAAATTAAGGATAGTTGTGTTTCATCAGATTTCACTATATACATTCAGGAAGAGGAAAAGCCCTGTTAGTACGAAGAATTAGACAAAAATACTATTTGGGCGAGCTCATATTGACATGAGGCTACCTTTTTTTTTTTTTTTGTATCACGGGAACCTGCGCAGCCGCTACCTTGCACAAGACTTGGGTAAACCCTACTTGTCTGCTGATACCGCAAACCACACTTGAAAAATCGTGTGTGATGCGCTCAAACCCATAGAGACGTTTGGTGGGGTTCAACCTCGTGACCTCTCATTCTACAGAAACTCACCTTAACCATTGGGTTGTCTTTAGGGAACAAGGCTACCTCTTTTTAGATATGAAAAACAGTGTCACTCATTAAATTCGAAATATTTTATATATAAAATAATTCTTTTTTAGAATAAACCACTTAAATGAAAATGTAACAAAAGAATACGAATAGTGAAGGAGTGTCTTTTTCCTCTCTAAAATTAGGAGACATTGCATGATAAACAAGAAAAAGGGTAAATGAAATGATTGATTCTTTTGAAATAAGTTAGAAAATGGTGATGTATGGGCATGATGATGATCATCATCATTGCAAACACGGGGGCTTAGTTTTCCGGCCAAAGTCCATGATTCCTGCAAAATTTACGCCTTAACGACTGCTCGATGCCTAAAATCTCATAATTAACTATGCCAAAAGCTGCCGATAAAGAACAATATAGAAAGAAAACAAAATAATATACATATATATATATATATGTGTATATGGAGGGGAGAGAGAGAGTCCATACAACACAAACAAATGGAAATAAGCAAAATACGCAATGCAAAACACAACTATCTTTAATTTACATGTCAAAAAAATAACGAATCGTTTAAAAAGAGACAAAGAGAATATGTTTTTGGAAGAATAATATTGAGCTCAAGTGCAATAAAACATCAAAAGGGTCTTTGATGATCACTGCGGGCTCATTCCACACATAAGGAATTGCTTGACTCTAATAAGTCTATTAGACTCAAGGATAGACTTATAACTATATATATACTACTCCTTCCGTCCCAATATTCATGATACGTTTCATTTTTACACGTAGATTAAGGAGAGTTGTATTTTGTGTGTAAAGTAGTGGGTGATACGAAATTCGAGACACTTTTTAGTGTAAAAAGTGTTTCCTTTATTGGAAACAGACCAACTTAATGGGACAACCTAAAAAGAAAAACGTGTCATGAATATTGGAAGTTGGAACGGAGGGAGTAATGTTCATTCTTGGCTCAAACAAAGTTAGCCTTCTTAGAAGAAACAATATCTGAAACGATCGATCTTACTGTTCGTCTCAATCTCAACTAATTGTAACATGCATGGCTATATTTTTTTGTAGTATCATATGCTCTACTCAAACTTGAATATGATGCTCGTTCATTGACTATCTAATCTATACAACATTTGGTTAAGTCTCATGCTACATGTAGGTAAAATTGCAAATAATCATCAAGTGAGCGAATCAAGTTTACCACATTTTAAATAATTTTTACATCAATCGGAATTCAAATGTAAATACCTAAACGAGATGAAAGATAAAATTTCGATTCTGTCGATCAATAAACATTTTGAATTTTTTCCCAACAAAATCATATTCAAATACCCATTCCGTCATTCTAAAAAATGAATAATTTTCAGACACAAAGGTGCTCGAATCCGTGAACCATACTACTTAATCCACAAAATACAACATTCTTTAATCTACATGTTCAAAAACAACGTGCCGCTTTTAGCAAGACAGATGAAGTATTAAATATCATGATTCATGAATACAACAATAATAAGTATTAAGCAGATAAAAACTCTTTCACCTAATTCTCTCACTACAGCAGTAAAGTCGGGAGCAATGTCAAAATTTTCAAATGGGAGAGAACATCAATTTACACACCACATTCCATGGGAAATTAACTTCTAATAGGACATTTACTTTTGAGGACCTAGATAGATAAAAATAATATAAGTTAATTCATTGTATACTTTGATGAATTTAAATCTTGAGACATCCCCAAACCTTTGATAATTTCTATCATTTGAGCTAATTTAACTTGATTCATATTTCATTGAAAATGTAGGATTGGGGAAATTTTAATAATAAGGATAAAAATTCTAAATTATGTATCCTATCAATGAAAAACACCCTCTAACTATATGGATAATTAATGGTTTTTCACTTTGATAAATATAATTATATCGGCATAAATAATTTCATTTATACTTAGACGAAGATATAAATCTTGTAAGACGAAATCGAAAAAATATGGTTTATCCTAAAGTTTATTTTTAGATATAATCGGCTCCAAGTGGGACCATCATTATTTTACTATATAGAATTAGTTTTATATAGAGTAGTTATATGGGAGTTTTTTTGTATATCGTTTACAACATCTACACAAGATGGCAAAAATTGTAGCTAACGCAATGACGACATTTAGACTCGACTATACTTATTTCCACCCAAATCCTACAATAATGATTCAATACCCACATCTCAAAATTGTCCCAATGCAATTCCCTCCTGCCTGGCTGGCTGTCTGTACTTGGGTTGAACTATAAAACACACACACAAACAGAAGACAAGAATAAATAAAAGAAAAAAGTTCATGTTTCATAGGATTAGACTCCACCAATTACCCTTCCCACCAATGGCATGTGCATGATGTGATGGGTATCCACTTTATGTGCATGTCATCTATGTATATGGCCCATAAAAGATAAAAGGGCAAGGGGGAAATTGCACTATGAAATCTCTATGTGATTAGGAATGACAATGGATCGGATCTGAACTCGATCTTGCTAGGTTCAAATTCAGATCCGATTTTTTTTTCTTGGATTCGGATAGGGTCCAGATCCATTTGGTTCAAAAAATTGATCCGCACCTGCATTCATAAGATCCACATAGTGCAGGGTCTGACCCGGATCCACATTTTCTTTTCCAAAATAATTCCTAAATCACTATAAATCACAAGAATAATTACATAGTAATAATCTAAATACATAATAACACTATAATTTATTTAGAATTTCTACAATCATCACTATACAAGAAGATGTTAGTTATAAATTTGATTTTGCTTTCATGAAAGCAAATAATATTGTAATAGGAATAGAAGAAGTAGCACACATATCTTAGAAAATAGACTACTCATATGCAAAATTTTCTCAAATACACGGTACAATTTTCTAATGTTATTGACCTACCATCCAATTCCATAACATATTTTGTCCAACTTCGACTATAAAAAAAATAATATAATATATTTATAAATAAAAATAAGAATTATATATACATATATATTATATGAATCCACGGACCGGATCTGGATCGGATTTGACTCTCAGAAATCAAGATACAGATCCGTTGGATTCTATTTTTGAAGATTCTGATCCCGAAAACGAATGTGATCTACGGATCAGACTGAGTCAAGATCCACTACCATCTCTATATGTGATTGAGATGGGCTCCCCTTTATGGGACATGCATCATGACACTTGTATCATGCATTGTCTCTCTTCTTCTTGGCAATTGGCATCCATGGTCCCCATCTATCTTTACAAAGACAAGACCTCTAAATTTGCCTCACATTCCAAATTATAAGCTGGTATGATTTCGTTGGATGAAAATTCACAATGATATCTTAAATATAAGAATTTATAATCTTGAAACATAGAAATAATACTTAGGTGATGGTGCCTTTCAATAAAAAGAGATCAACTTCTTTGTGGATGGATCCGACATTGTATTGTTTTTTTTTTTTTTGAAAAAAGAATGATTGTCGCTTTAGCATTTTATCGAGTTCAAAGGGTATAAGAATAATTGTAACTTTTCTTTAGGATAATTATCTTTTTTTTTTTAAATTGTCCGCAAGGTACATCCATGTAGTGCGTTTAGGGGTATTACCGTCAGTGCTTAAAAGAGTCTCACAATAAACCTACTCTATACGTTACGTGATAGAGACACTCAAAATTTTATTTTAAATTGATTAATTTATTAGAAACTCAACCAAGTGTTCTCCATTGATATGAACAGGCAATTTACTCTTCTAATTATCAGAGGCGAAGTTATAAAACTCATACGAGGTTATGCTTTATGTAGAGTGGATAACTGTCCGTGTCAGCCTTCACCAGCATGTGACTATTAAAACATTATAATTCATTTGTCATTTTTAGAGAGGATTTGATTTAATTTGCTTGGATGTATCGCAATGAGTTTGGGCCTCGTTATGTTTACGAGCCTAAATTATTACTATCCGTAAAAGGCCTAAATGGGCTTCCACTTAGCCAACTTATTAATGGGTCATAGCCCCAAAATCTTGAATCTTACACACTTATTAGACTGGGAGATATACATTAGCCCAAAGAGCCAATAGTTTTTTATTTTATCAACTAATATAAATTTTTTAAAGGTGTTCAAACCTGAGACCTTTAACTCAAACATTAATCACTACTACTAAATTAATACATGTACGCTTAATAGTTATTTTTACTTTTGATTGCCACAAATATTCATCAATATATAATAGGATTAATGGTTCAAAATTCTTTATCCCATGGATTTTTTCTCTTTTTCATTTTTTTAAAATTTTCATCTTATGCCTTCTAATCACTTTACAATCTCGTAATAATTTTTTATAAAACTTAGTCAAATGAGAACTTGTATAAAAGAGTATTTCTATCCTCCAAGTATCAACCAAATATATACTTTTAATTGGTGGAGTGATTGATATTAATATAATTGAAACTACACCACCAATAATTTATTTAAGTTAATTTGATCAAATAAATAATTTTATTTAAATAGATCATTTTTATTTAATTTCGCCAAAATAATAGTTATGAAATTTTTATTTTTAATTGGTGGAATGATTGATATTAATATCACTAAAACTACACCGTCAATAATTTATTTAATTTAATTTGGCCAAAGTAATGGTTTATTTTCTACACTATTTAATAGGAAAAATATTTCGGTTCGCAATGGGAACAAATAATAAAAATATTTTTAAATAATCACTTTTAAGTCAATATATAATAGGATTAAGGATTCAAGATTCTCCATCCTATGTGGATTTTTTTATTTTCTATTTTTATGAAATCTCCATCTTATGTTCTAATCACTATACAATCCCACATTGATTTTTTATATATATAAAATTTAGTGAAATGATGACCTATATAAAAAGGTATTTCTATCCTCCAAGTCTCAATCAAATATGTACTTTTAATTGGAGTTATTTATATTAATATCATTGAAACTACACCACAAATAGTTTATTTAAGTTAATTTGATAAAAACAAATAATTTTGATAAAATAAATTATTTTATAAATTAATTTGGCACTAAAAGTTTATTTACTATATTATTTAATAAGAAAAATATTTTGGTCTGGAATGATAACAAGTAATAAAAATATTTTTAAATAATCATTTTTAAATTGAGTTTGGACGAGTATGTGTATACACATTCCAGATAGTTTGGATAGATGAATCGTAGCCTCATTATTTCGATTCACCAGTTGATTTTTTAGTAAACTTCACAATTTAGACAGAATAAATAAATTTGAATCCTTGTCTGGTTTTATAATATTTATTTTCAATATTTACTTTGTAATGTTTGGATTTTATTGAGACATATAGTTAATTACTATAGCAACTTATTTTATAAATCCAAACAGGTCGAGAAGTCAGCGAGTGTATATGGGTTTGAGATGAGAATGAACAATTAGGGAGTATTTATACTATGTATTTTTTAATATATATACTATGTCATGTTCGAGTTTTATTGGGAAATTAGAAAATAATATTTTTTTTAGTTTGGAATGAGAACTAGTAATAGAAATATTTTTAAATTGGATTTGGGACGAGTATGGTATATACATCCCAGATTGATGGGTCCCACTGGATACGTTTTTATGTGTGGGGGAGGGAGGGAGAATACACCAGGTAGGCAAAATAAAACTTTTTCCGCTGACAAGATCGATCAGAGGCCGAGATCACCTAGTCGATTAACCGACAGTCCAATCGGTGTCGATTATTGGTCGATTCAAATAAGGGACCGCCAGATTGAGTGATATTAATTAGCAAACTTACTGACCGCTAATACAGCAAGTCAGTTGGGTTGATAACTGATGCGCGTGCAAAATATGGTGGTTACTGATTTGCCTTCCGTAAAACTGATACCCAGGTTTAAACTTAGTCAAGTATTTATTAGTCAGTATTCAGTTTATGACTCATCAGTACCAAACGGATACTGATAGAGAGTTTCAAAACAATGTTGTGCTACTGTATGCCGGTGATGTCAGTTCAATAACATGTAATGAAAAGACAGTACTGAAAGTATATAACATGTTGGTTTTTACGTGGTTCGATATATCAACTCCTACGTCTATGGACTGATTGCTCAGTAATTCCACTAGCTTGAGATTGAGTCTTGTTTACGGGTACAAGAGTAAACCTAGATACTAAGGTCGCTTTACAGTATCCCATCGAACTTGACGTTCCTCCTACACATACTGGTGCTAAAAAACTCTAACAACTTTCAGTATGCAGTTGACTCAACCTCTAGCTTACGGGTGCTAAAAACCAAGCTTTCAGCAACTAACACTTCGTTGCTTACTTGCCCAAACTTCTACTAAACTGGGAGTTTTGTAGAGGGATTTTCCAACTTAGGATCTGAGTTATCACATATGATAAACTCAGGTTGTCTATGCTTAAGATACACAAAGTGGATATCCTAGACGTAATGAAGTGTATATGAAATCTCGAGCTGATAAGTATATTTGAGCTCTAGAGATTTACTGATACTCTGAAGAACTTTCTTCTTCGAAATCGCTGTTTGATTGTTTTGAGTTTTGGCTTAATAGCTTTTGAAATTTCAATTGTGCAGCGTTTCGGTAACCTTTGAAGGTTGGATTCTGCACAAGTATATAGGGAGAGAGATAAGAATAGAGTCATTGGAGGGACCATTATTCATATTCTTCCATTTTATTGTTTGAATTCTTTTCATTGAGAATCCTCGTACGTCTTTTGACAAAACTCGCATCATCATACATTGTAGCTCTGCAGGTATGAAAAACGATATGGCGTGTGAGGATCTTCTGCAAATACGCTATCATACATGTCGAGTCAAATATTCAAGGCATAAAATATTCTGTGTTTCTTCAGTTGAGTAGACTCCGTGTTTCTTCAGCATGTATGTCAGGTTTGATCAGTCGAGATTACTTCAGCATATTCTCAACAGTCTGAACTTCATGTGGTTGGCCTGATTGTTGGTCACCAGCTTTGACTATCGACTGACAGCTTCAACTCCTGGACATCAGCTTTAACTTCTAGTACTCAGCTTCGACTGCTGTTATCTAGCTTTGACTACTGATACTCAGTTTTGACCTTTTCAAAGTCTATCGGCTGCGTGATATGACACTTTGATCATAACCTGACTCATTCTCGGTCCATCAGCATTGAGTCTTCAATTTTCGATTTTCAGGCTTCAGTCTTTGATTTTCTCTGCCAGTCCTTCTCTTCAGTTTTGCTTGCACTTTAGCCTTCAGAATTTCGTTGGCATTCATTCAGTCTTCAATACGTGATCCTTCAGTCGAACTGTTCATCAGTTGTGCTGGTATTGATATTTCTACCAGTATAACTAACTTTTGTACTGCTTAAACTTCTTCAGTCTTGGGTCTATCCAAACTGATAGTTCCACTGCTGAAAACATATAACAATAACGACTAACTCCAATACAAGTCAGTATCATTAGTTATTTCAGCAAGACAATAATCAGAGGTTTTGAGATTTAATCAAAACACACAGTTAAGATAGATTTAATTCTTGATACTTAAGAATTTTTCCAACACAAATGATTTGGATAGATGAATCATAGCTTCATTATTTTGATTCACCAACTGATTTTTTAGTAAACTTCACAATTTGGAGAGAATAAATAATTGGAATCCTTATTTGGCTTCATAATATTTATTATTAATATTTACTTAACAATGTTTGGATTTTATTGAGATTGATAATCAATTACTATAACAACATATTTTATGAATCCAAACATGTTTGAAAAGTTAGAGGGTGTTACTATATAGGTCTGAGATGAGAATGAATAATTAGCAAATATTTATACTATGTATCACTAATATATATACTATGTAATGTTTGAGTTTTATTGGTCAAATTAACAATTTATTTACTATACTATTTAATAAAAAAATATTTTGGTTTGGAATTAGAACAAATAATAAAAGTATTCTTAAATCGGGTTTAAGAAAAGTATCATTATATAAGTTATAAACGGGTTCGAGAATTAATGGACATGTCTTCATGGGATTTTCTCTAATTTTTGTTAATTATTCTATTTATTAATTATGCTTATTTTATATTTTGAGTTGTTGTTATGACGGATATCCAATTATTGTAACAACTTATATTTAAATTCAAACAAATTCACAAAAGTAACAAGTATTATTATACGGGTTTGAGACGAGAACAAATAGTAAAATCACTTTTAAATTGGGTTTGGGATGAATACAAATATATACATTCCAGATGGTTTGGATAGATGAATCAGAGGTGGGATAGAGAAGACAAATGGGAGGGGCCCTTTATTTTCTTTATTTTGAATTTCCCAGGTCGCACATAAGCCACCGAGTCGCACTTCCTATAAGAGAGTCACGGGTAGAGCAAGATGCATTGCGATTTCCTCTTCTGTTTTTAGCCTGATTATTTCGATTCACCGATTGATTTTAGTAAACTTCATAATTTGAAGAGCATAGATAAATTGAAATCCTTCTTTGATTTTATAATATTTATTATTAGTATTTACTCTATAATGTTTGGGTTTTATTGAGACAAATAATCAATTATTACAACAACTTATTTTATAAATCCAAATAGGTTTGGGAAGTCAACAAGTGTAATTATACAAGCTTGAGATGAGTGATTAATTAGCGAGTATTTATACTATGTATTATTAATATATATATAATATGTAATGTTCGAGTTTTATTGAGACAAATAGTCGATTATTTTAACAACTTATATCTGAGAGTCCGAGCACGAGCACGTGCATGTCGCACTTATCGCATTGGGCTCTTTAGAGGCACAATGGTAAGTCTCGACATATTTGTTGAAGACACAATACCGTTAGATAATTGATCACTAGTGGTATAACGTGTAATAACTATTTAAGGTCAAAAGATGATATAACAGATTCGTTTAGTAAAAGTATTAGTTGTGATCAATTATACAATGCAGTAAGGGGAATGAGATTAAAATTCACGTTTAAAGAACATTCATAATGGTAAATCAACCATGATGATTGAAGATCCCAAAAACTTGGTTCAAATATACAATTAAGTTATGAAGGTTCAAGTTGTACACCTGAAATCTCAATAATCCATTCTCGTAGCTGCCCAAGTGTACACTTGTGGTTCGTGGTAAAGGGTAAGTATTAAATTTTTAATGATTCCTATAGTCTTATTGGTGGAGTATCCCATGATACTCTAAATAGTAGATCACCTATCTAAGTGTGAAGTGTGGCCGCTTCAAATGAATAAAACTTATGAATCAAGATATGGTCCAATGCCAAAATTGACACAACGTGAGAAAGAAAAATATTGAATCTATTATTGTGTATGTATTATGTTTGGTATGATTTTGTGATGATTCTTGGTATTGTTTTACATGTCATTTTCAATGGTTTGTCCTATTTATGCTGTTGGTTTGATTAATATTTATTGATTCGGACTTACTTCATTTGTTTCGATGATTTGTAGGAAAACGGCATAAAATAGGATGAATTGGATCTGCCAAGAATCAAGTTTATTGAAGAGCATCTCGACAGGAGTTCATAGGCGAAAGCGGATCGAAAATCGGAGTTCAAACGAGGAAGAACGGAGCGAAACGTCAAAGTCGCGCACGAGTGCCCGAGCACCCGCACGCCCCGCACGCGTGCGAGCGCCCTCGCGCCCATGCCGCGCGCCCGTGCCCAGCACTCGGCCACCCAGCGCGCTTCGCTCGGCGCGCGTTCAGAATTCGCGCTGTTTCCCAACCGCGCCAAGATGCGCGCCCGTGCCTCGCCTCGCCTCTCCGCGCCGCCCGCCTCGCCTCGCCCGCTCCGCCTTCCAGCCCTCGGCCGGCGCTCGATGACCGTGCACTCACTCCAATTTGAGCGCTCATTTTGCGCGGCGTTCACCCGCCGCTGCCATGCCATGCCGCTAGCGCCTGCTCCGCCTCGCCCGACACCAGCCCAACGCCCGCGCCAACGCATGCGGCGCCGTCCGGCGATGGGCCTCGCAGCGCCGCCGCCGTCGCCGCTTTTTCTCGCCTAACGCCTCGACCACGCCCGCATGCGGCGTCGTCCAGCTTCTCCAACCGACGCCGATATGAGCGGGCGCTCCACTTCAATTTACCTCGCTCACTCGATCCAGCCATTTCAAGCGATGAGTTTTCGAGCGGCGCTCTAACCCGCCAGCTCACTTTCAAGTCGAACGTCAACTTGCGCTCATTCTCATCCGTGCTCACATTCATTTAATATAAATATACGCGCTTAGGGTTGAGTGTGGTCCGCATCCGTTCTTCGCTTTTGGTTCTTCTCCAGCGCCCCCGCGCGAGCTTCTTGTCACGCCGGTTCGGCTACCACCTTACCGGACCGTGAGGTTTCAACAAAACAAAGAGCTTTACAAAACTTAACATGATAACAAAACGTAATGAGTCTCAAGAGCTTGGCAATGAACAAGCGTGTGAGACATGCATGTGAAGACGCATTCTCAAGGTGAACCAAAATACTTCATACTTCAAAAGATTCCGCTCAACTCCCGCCTGCTCCATCATCTCCAACCCGCACATTTAAAACAAACATGCGGTGAGTACAAATAATGCACCCAAGGGACACATTGCCGAAAACATTTTACTTTACGAAATATTGGTCGCTTACATCACAAGAAGACACAGGGTTTTGTTTGAAAAGGCGCAGGCTTACTAAATACATTTTCATTTTCTCAAAACATCGCTATGCAAGCATTTTCACATCACTACAACGATATTCCAAGTCGGCATATGGATTAACGCGCGAGGGAGGCCTCCTTCACCCGGACGCACGACGACGATCGCAACCGCGATTCGAGGTCGAAACAATGATCGCAACCGCGATTCGTGGTCAAGTGTACACAACCTAAGCTAGATTCCCCTTCACCTCCACAGGATCCGAATTGTAATACTTTTCCTGTTGCCCCAGGCAACCCGAATGGACATATACAAAACATAAAACATTTTTGGCAGACAATATCGTACTTTATCATTTGCAGAAAAACAGTAAAGTAAATGATTTTTCAAGAAAGCTTGTAAATGGTTTTGATAAGAAAGCCCACCTCGAGGACTTAAGGTTTCTTAAGTCACTAGTTTCTATTCTCGGTTTCCGTTCTCCTTCGAGTCGACCTTATCAATGTAAGAAATGAAATTTTAGCATATCATCATGCTACGAAGATTCTTCAATCCGAACGTCGTACTATCCTTCCATTCATTCTTTTGTTCAAATCGTTCGGTAGAGACCGACATAGTCTATAACGCTCTACAGCGTCAAAAAGGCTAACACCGGACTTATTTTGAGGTTTCCTAATCAATTGATGTTGATTACTAATTTTCTTGATTTATAAGGAATATTCTACCTTTTAGTATATAATGTGCGCTTTAATGTACTTACGTAACGTAGTTACATTGTTACTAACGTCTTCGTCACATAGATCACGACATCGAATTACGTGCCTTTGACCTTGGTCAACGTTTTGGTCAATAATTTTGACCAAGTCAACACTTAGTCAACGATTTTGACTTTGGTCAACAAAAAGTCAACATTTTGACTTTTTCAATTTCTTATGAAATTCTATCATTTTATGTGCAATTCTTGTTCTAAAAATTCCCATAAAATTATATTATGTCTAAAACATTATTTTAGATCATTTTATGTAATTACTTTGGTCAAATAAAATCATATACCTTAGAATTGTACTATATGGTTTTCGGTTTTCATAATTCACTAAGTAAACAATTTTTAAAAATTCTAATAAATTCACATAATACTTAATCATCCTTAACTATGCTTACTATAACATAATTGTTATTTATTATGGACTATTGAATTTAATCTACCTAAGTCATATTTCAAACTTTGACTTAGTCCAATTAATTTTATAAATTTCAATAAATTCACACAACCATATTTTATGAATCTACATCATCAATAGGACATGATAACACTTAAATATGGTTTATATCTCAATATCATATCATATTTTAAAATTTTCGAAAATCTTGAACTTAGGTACTAAAGTTCTCCAAAAATTCTATATAAATTCATATAAGCTTATTTAATACCCTAGATTATTATTCCATGCTTAAATCAACAATTAAAAATTAAAATTATCAACATATGGTACTCTTATGATTTCGGTCCATATAAATAATTTAATACCATGCTTAATTTTGTGATATAATTATAATACATGCTTAATAACATCATATAAATGTAATATCTAAACATATTAGCATGAGTTATATAATTTTCGAAAATCATATGAACAAACTAAGCTTATAACATAAATTCTAACGTATATACAAGGCTCGTAAGAAATCTAACCTTTTAATCGGTATAGATTTGATCGGCGTCGTCTAGTCGATCTAAGTTTGGGCTTTTGCACAAGATGAACACTTTCTCTTCCTCCCCTTATAATTTTCGAAATTCTTGGTGTGTGATGAACAAATGAAGGCTCTCATGGGGTATTTATAGACTTAGGCTACTTATTTTATTATTATTATGTGAAAATATCCAAGGTCCACTTGTTACAAATCTTATCCCTAACCTTATCATATCTTATCAAGAATCTTATCTTATACAACTCATCCCACTTGCTACCTTATCCTTTAATTAGATACATCAACCATAGGTTAAATTAAATCAACACTTTTAAATATATATATTAATGTGTGTGTACGTCGCCAACTATCTATAGGTCTTAGAACAAATTTTATTTTTATTTCTTATATTATATACTTTATTATACTATATTATAATTAATTTATAAATTATGGCATATTTATTAAGAGTAAATTGAATTAACCACATAATGTCACATGTGTGACATTCTCGGCCATGCTCAAATAAATAAGGATAAATTTTTATTATTTTTATATTATATACTATATTATTATCTTATTATAAAGTAGTATTTGAAAAGTCAAAAATTTCAACTCCACAAGTGGCACTATTATAAGGTATGAAATTAAATAAATTTTTAACCTTATTGCCTAAGGTTTCGCCCCCCTCATGCAATGAATCTAGGATTACTTGTTTTAATTGAATTCTAACTCTACTTTACACCTCATAATGTGATAAGATCACAATCTTATCCTTACATTAATTATAGTATGATATTTATCTCATAAAATACTAATTTCTTACAATTTTCGGTCATCACCTATAATATATACTAAATATTTTATTTTTCTTCAATTAATAGCTATATGACATAATATTGATCTTAGATAATAAATTATACCATAAGAAAATTAATTAAGATCAATTTCATATGCTTTAGTAAAGTTATCGGCAAATAATCCAAAATTAAGGATAAATTATCAAACTATTATTCTTTTCATAACTAATATTATTTTTACATAAATATAATGATATTATATCATAAAATAAATTTTTGGAACATTTCTAAGCAATTTCCCATGTTTCTCGAAAATTAGGGTTTTCTAGGTTTAAATTTTTACAAAATTCCTATCTTACCTTAATTCATAAATTTCGAAATTTATATAGTTTCTAAGTGATAAGATTGATCTAGAAATCATGATATTTATCCAATATTATAGCTTGAATTAATTAAATAAATTATTGCTACAATTATCACATGAAATCACACATTTTCGAAAACTACATAATTCTAGAGACAAATCTTATCTTCTATGATGTTTATCATATTGCTACACACTTCTATGGGATAAACATTATCTTAAGCTTAGTCATAACCTATTCATAACCTTATCTTATCATTTTACAAAAATATCTTAGCATATCTTATCACAAATGTCATCATCAAGCCTTATCTCTTGCACATCATTTTTGAAAATATGCTAAGGTATACAAGATATTTATCTTATCATATAATACAAGATAAACATGACAACTCATCCTTCTTGTTTCTATCGTAATATTCCTTTTTATTTTCGAAATTTTAAACCCATAAATTCGGATATTACACTTCTTCATGGTTTTCTTCAGACAATAACAATCAGATAATAGTTAGTTTTAATTCATGTTCTTATTTTCATCATTGAATAATCTTGTTATCAATTTATTCTTTGGATTATCAGTTCTTGTGGAATCAATTTCATAGTGTTTGGTTTGATGATTCTTGTGAATTCAATTCATAGTGACAGTGGATTGGATTTTCATGTTCCGTTGATTTATATTGCGTAATGATTTCCTGCTTTCGTTTATTTGCAATTAGATTTAGATTAGAGATTGACAAACCCTATGAATAATAGAATTGCATATGCTTTTATTTACCGCTTTTGATTTATCGCTTTCGTAGTTCAACTAGGGATTGACAACCCCTAGTTTAGATTTATTGCTTTATTAGTATAGCTCGGGATTGACAACCCCTAGCTTAGGTTCGCCGTTTATTTCTCGTATTTCAATTCTTGCATGTTCAACCCTCGTTGATGTTAGAATGTTTAGATTTAATCGCTTTCTGTGCGCAACACGAACAATGGCCATGTTAAGTTTTCCTTGAGAGACGACTCGTGTTAACTTATCACGCTACGATTACCTCGTACGATTGCGAGTAGTTTGAGTGTGTTTTTAGCTCGATCAATTTTGGCGCCGTTGCCGGGGAAAACTTTAGGCGTATTGTTTGTGTTGTTTGTTTTCTGTGTTTCTTTTTGTTCTGCTTTGCTATTTTCTCCCCGTGCGTGTGATCTTGTTTTTGTTGTTGGTATCTGTTAATGCAGGGTTACTAGCAGTACGAATGTGGTCAAGCAGGCTGGGGGGAGGAAAGTTCGTCGTATTGGGCAAATTCTTCTCCCGAAGAAGGAGCCCAATTTGATTTTTCTGAGGAATACCCGTTAGGCTTCGAGCATCAAGCCTACGATCCCTACCCTGAGCAACAAGCCTATAATCCATATTAGGATCAACCACCTCCACCGTACTATGAGGATCAAGCCTCCAATCCCTCACTGGAACAACCGCATCCGCAAAGACTATGAGGATAAATCCTACAATGCCTACCGGGAGCAACCACATCCTCCACCTCAATATGAGTACCCACAACAACCACCTCCACCTCAAGACTATATCCCCAACACCGCCTCCGCTTCCACCGCAACAAGACCCACAAGCAGTATCCACCTCCGAGGCCAACTTGGGAGGATGAGTTAACTCAAAAGAGGGTCGTCCATTCAAAAAACGGATGCTTTAGTCCAAAGTTTGGATGTTGCAGCAAACGCCTCATCTTTGCGTTTGGAGACGCAAATGGGATATGTTCAGAGCCTGCTTGATAAGCTGTTGCAGCAAGGGAGGGAACTTCCAAACCAATCCGATCAGATCCAGTCGGTCACTGTTCTAGATAGTGACCCAAGTATTGAGAATTGGGTGGAAGAGACATCTGATGAGCCGACTTTCCCACACCAACCCGATCAAGCTCCGACGGTCACTACTCTTGAAAGTGACCCAATTGTTGAAGATGTGGTGGGAGATCCACCTGAAGAGCCGTGCAGCCAGAGGAGGTGGAAATGGTGGAAAAATGGGCACGTGAGGATGAGGAGCAAAATCAGAGCCACGAGGAAGTTGATACCAGGGCGGCTGACGAGGAAGAGTGGGCATGTGAAGTTGCAAACATGCCAAAGCCCACTCAGTGATGGGAAACAAGGAATATCATTATTTTGTCCAAACGTGAATACATCGTAGGAAATGGATAGCCAACCATATTCAGTCTCACCGACTTAAAATTCTTCGTCACATGCATGCCCACTTGCATACTCACTGCATGCATTCAATATCATATCCAGCCTTATCGACCTAGAAATTCCACCTCACCAACATAGGATGTACACGTAGCCAATTATTCATCGTCAAGGCTCAGCCTCACCGGTTTAAAATTCTGCCTCATCGGCATAAGATATGCATGTAGCCAATGACTCGCCGTCAAAGCTCAGCCTCACCGGCTTAAAATCCTACCTCACCGGCATAGGATATACACATGGCCAATGACTCACCGTCATAGCTTTCCACTTGCATAGCAATAAATATCATATCAGAATCCAAACCACGATATACACGATGCATATAAAATAATATTTCTCAAACCAATTTCACTTTCACAAAATAAACACTCTTTATTCTAAGTTTCAATATGAAATTCCATAATATGTTTTAGCGAGTTAAAGAAGATTTCACCCACCTCGTTTTGTCGAGCACAACAAATCAAAATCAATCAATTTTGGGATGAGGGTCCTAGTTGCGCTGCATCTAATATAATCAAATACAATAATTTTATAAGGGCTTTTAGAAACCTTAAATAATTTTTCCTTAATCAAAACTAAATATATATTAAAGTTATAGAGACAAGTTTAATAATTAGATTAAATATCATATAATAAACCTAGTCCGAAACGAGAACTACTACATACAATAGTTAAAAATAATTATTTAAAACATATCCAATTAATTAAAAAAATACTCATTGCAATTAATCTGTTAGCCCAACACATGGAACGTAAATCCCAATTACTTAGATATGTACAAGGTTAAAACTTATTTAACTAGCAACTGTAATCGATAATCATTATTGATAATTGAATTCCCACATTAACAATATAATCAAATCATCAAAACCGATTCAACCATTTAAAATTAACTCAATTTGTTACTTAACTTATTAATTAACAAATCTAATTCTCAAACCCAAAACATGATTGGTGTCACAAACGATTCAAGAGTAATTAACCTCCAAAACATAAGTTTCAAACAATTCTTATATAATATAAGTTTTATCTATATATATATATATATATATACATATATAGTCTGATATTGTAAAATTGGGGTTGACAATACTTTTTAACTAATAGAGAAATCAAGTGATGAAAAAAATATGCTTCCGTCAATTGAGCACTGGAGCAAAATATTTTGCGTGTGTGTGCGCGTGTGAGTGTGTGTGCGTATGGACTCTGTGTGTGTGTACGCGCGCGTGTGAGTGTGTGTGTGTGTGTGTGGGCGCGTGTGAGTTATGTGTGTGTGTGTCTGAACTGTATGTATATGCATATGAAGTGTGTGTATGTGTGAGAGTACTGTGTGTGTGAGAGTACTGTGTGTGTGTGCATGTGAGTGTGTATATACATATATAAAGTAAATAAGCTAACCCTAATAAGAATCATAGTTCTATTGAAACTCTTGTTAATTAAATCTTAATTCAACATAAATATAAAATAGAACTTGGGCTCAACAAAATAATGTTCTACAAAGCCGAATTTATGGATAAATAATATATTTTGACAATTATATAAGCCTAAAACTTATTTTATTACTTAGTCCATATTTTTTTTATTTATCTTTATAAATTAATATTTGAAGGCCCAAAAATAATTTCTGAAGTTCGTTTTCTAGCTAGGGGTGCAACTACAGACTCTCTAAAGTCCAACACAAAATCGAGCATGACAAATATTCACAAATCCAATATAAATTATGTAAAATTTAAAGAAATTTAAATTAAGCAAAAAGTGGGGCGTTACAAGAGTTGTGTTCTCTTTCTTGGAACATCTAACTTCGAAAAGAGATGCACAAAGCACTCTTACTTCTCCAGGTAAGGAAGTCTTGTATTTTTGGAGCTCGTTTGAAATTCAAACTCTTTCTGAAGAAAATAGGACCATTGGACTTGTTGCCTTGTGCTTTGTCGCTTAGTAAGTCAAATAGATGCATTCAGTAACTATCAGCATATCTGACCCTTCTTCATCGGTGTCCATCTTCGGTCTTCAGTGAAGTCCACGTTTATTCTCTTCTTGAGTTCATCGAATGAGTTCTAACTTCATTTTCAGGTAATCTAATCTATGACAAGATTGTGACTGACTCTAGATCTGCTTAAGCTAGCATATGAGTCCTTTAGATTCTCTCATCTTCCAATGTCTGCCTCACTCGAACTGTCTGATGTCATAATGATCATCAGCTTTCCCTGATAATCATACTTTCTCAATCCTTCCACTAAACTCAGTTTGTCTGATGGTAGATCTTTCAACATCGAGTTTTTCTTCTGCTGCTTTAGTTGATATGGCACTGAGCATATTGTCTATTTCTTCTGACTTCGCTAACTCGATCTTGCAGCTTCAGAATTGAGACTTTTCATTCCGATGAGTCAACTGGTTCTTGTCTGAATCGATTTCTGACTGAACGTCTTCAACTTCAATTCATCTTCAGACAAAGGACTCATCCAGCTCAGTACGACTTCCTAAAAGATGAGTTGACTTACAAACATAACATCACTAACCATCATCAAGAAAATATATCGATGAATATCTTTTTAGTTAAATTTTAAGATCTAATCAAAATATGTTTCAATTGAAATTCTCTGACAATTTTATTCATATTATACTATCCACAACTTTATATGATATTGTAAAATTTAACGTGTAAATGTACTCCCTGAAAAGTCGGCTCCTAATTATGAATTAATTTAATTTTTAGTTTATTGTTGTACCTCCCTAAAACACACACACACACACACACACACACACACATATATATATATGAATTGGTTATAGAGAGAACTACCTCTTAGATAAGAATTAAGAATCGATAACCACCGTTAGATTGAATAAGATCGGACAACTTATAATTATTTAATAATAAAAGTAGTCAAATCCATAAGCTTTTGCTATTTGGATCTTTCATATTCTATTTTTCGTTGTTCGTGTAATTCATGTCGTTGTTAATATAATTGTAGTTCTTGTACATGTTATCACATTCGAATTAATTGTTATGTTCATGTAATTCATGTTGTTGTGCATGTAATCGTAGTGATTGTGCATATATGAACAATGACCGTAAATGAATATATTGAATCCCTTCATTATAGGGTTAAACGGTTACACTAAAATTTGAGATTAATAAATTATTTATAATTATTCTTTACCGCTAGATTATAAAAAATGGATGAACCATGTTAGTTCTTAGTTCTCAAAAAAGTTAGAGTTCTCATTTGATCCATTCCCTATGAGGATGAATCAGGTAGGAATGATTTTTTTGTAAGAAATAAGAATAAATCTAAACCAGTGATTTTAGCAAATCAATGGACAAGATTTATTTTTGTTGTGCGATAAATTATAACTATATGTGCTACAATTTTTTTTTGTTTATGCCAAAGGTTAAATAAGTAATTTTATCTTTTTAATAATCAATTTTTTCCTTAATTTAAGGGAATACACAGTTTTATACTTATTTTTAGGGATTTATAGTAACTTATCCTTTAAATCATTATCTCGCAATATTATTTCAGTTTCAATACTTAATATATACAAAAATTATTTGTGATTCAAGCTAGCAAATCCATGAAAAACTTAGATATAGTATATATATATATATATATATATATATATATATATATATATATATATATTGATTCATACGTGTGGTTCTATATAGCACTGGTATAACCGTTTTATAGTATTTTTTTAATTATTTGTTGCACATACCACTCAAATTCTAAAATTATTATAATTTTTTTTATATGTTGTTATGTATATATGTTATGCCTATTTTGTTTTTTGTTCTGTACATATGTCGCTGCACTAGTAGAATATTTTTGTAACATTTTTAGCGTATTCATTTTGCACATACACGAGTAAAAAAAGTTATTTATAAATTCATACGTGCTTTTCAGTACTTATTGCACAGGTAGAATATTTTTTAACACTTTTTCGTTGCACATAAGGTTTAAATCTTATCAGGACAATAATTTTTGAAATTTTAGTGGTATGTGCAACGAATAAGTAAAAAAATTCTATGAAACTGTTATACCAGTGCTATATAGAACCACACGTATGAATCAATATATATATTATTTTACCTAAGTTTTTCATGAATTTGCTAGCTTGGATCATAAATAATTTTGTATATATTAAGTATTGAAATTGAAATAATGTTGCAGATTATTATTTAAATGATAAGTTACAAAAAATCCTAAAAATAAGTATACAATCGTGTTTTTCCTTAAATTAAGGGAAAAAAAAATAATGATTCTTAAAAGATAAAATTATATATTTAACCTTTGACGTAAACACAGAAAAAAATTATAGCACATATAATTATAATTAGCACAACGAAAATAAATTATGTCCATTGATTTAATAAAGTCAATGGATTATATTTATTCTTATTTCTTATACTTATTTTTATTCTCACATGAACCACCCACTTCCTATATATATAGGGGATGGATCAAATGAGAACCTTATATATTTTGAGAAATGAGAACTAATGTCATGCGTTGGATTTGCATCATCCTAAGGTCACGATTTCATCCACATATATGGTAGTGTAATTTTTGAATATAGGAAGAAGGATATAGTTGTAATTGACCTTTTTTAATGTAACCGTTTTCTAAGAGTAATTGTAGGGACTGCTTGAAATATTTGGTAATTTAATATTTTCATATTTAATAACTTCATGTTTTATCGCTAACAATCCTAACCTTTTTTAAAGTACAAAACTATTTTGAAGTGTCTATTTTTCTGAAATTTCGTGTTTCCTGTTTTATTTGTACATACAATTATGCACTGATGTACATGCTGATATTATTACTCATCGTATGATTTAAAATTCTTAACAATATGCATACGAGATGTAAAATTGTGCATGCAAATAATGCATAATGATATACTAGGTGGATAACAATTTTCTCAATCTTGGACGATAACATTTCATTATTGATAAACGTTTATCCTATTATGTATAACTTCTGAATTCATTGTGAACAAGATTATACACAGTTGTGCATGCTAACACTATTAACAGACGAAATATGATTTTAAAATTTATCATATGATTGATTATGCACTAGAGCATGAAGGATCGTTTATGTGGTTATTGTTTCTTGTACACACACGTGTGCCATCAAAATATTGGATTGATTAGTACCACAACCTCTTCACAGTGCACGGAATCTTTACCTGCATGATGGATACAAAATTAACATAATCATACTTCAGTACAAGCAGTGTTATAAAAATAGTTGATCAAACCTATAAATAACTATTTTGTAAATTATTTTTTTGTGCCTAAGCTGTAAGATCTCTACAATTCTTACCCTAATTACAAGTCCTAGTTTTTTTCATTCACATGAATGTTTTGCTATTCACGCTGAAGTAGTAAGGCTTGTCTGTATAAAAAAAACTCCAGAGATATATAGATATAAGATTGTTTTGAGGAAAAGATATACAACTTCTGGGATTCCTTCTTCCTGATTAGTCGTGTATCAATGAACAAATTTTAGCAAATTTTCTTCAATATTTTTGCAGATTTTCTCCTATCAGAGAGATATAATGATAGTAAATATGAAAGATGTATAATCTCTAACGTTAATTCAGGGGGATTGGTAGGTATTTTGGGGCGTAATCCAATATTTACGTTATTACCCTTATAGTTTTAATGGATTATTGTATCACCGAGAATGTATTAATTCGGCCATTATGCACATATTTAATATGAGCCTTTAGATTAGATTAAATCAATGGTTATAATTAGTTCTTAGTTCTCATCTTAGGGACGGTTCCTTCTATAACCAACCATATATATATATATATATATATATATATATATATATATTATTTCTATTCCAAGTCAATTGTTTGAGTCATATTAATATAATATCCATACTCATAAAATAATTGGTCGTTGGATATTGTATAAAATTAAAAAGTATTCGATATACAACTAAGAACAAACTATCATGCATGTTATATTAAAAGATGCACAATCCATTGAACAAGGCTTAGAATAAAATTACAATAACCCCGTACACAATTACATACTAAGTACTTTATTTGTTCACCAAAAAATTGCATTATTTATGGTGATATGAGTTTTAATAAATTATAGTAGGTGTAAAGAGTGAAGAAGATGTCTCACATTGTAAGTGTAAAATAATGGTTTTTTATAAATAAATGGGTAGAATGATGATAACATTATGGATTTATCTCCAAAAACGAAAAATACAAGCTTTGATGGATAGATCAAAAAAGAATTAAATACATGTTTTTTGTGGACATGGCAAGTATAGTTTATCCCAAACGTCTCAAGTTCGATCTTCATCGAGTATGCATGGAGCATGGTCGAATGTCAAATAAATAAACACTATTAAATAGAAGGAGTGGTATGTTACACTGATAAATCTAGTGTATGTAAATAGACGAGATTTAAGAAAAGCAATAGAGAACACAAGAGTTTTTACGTGGTTCGATCAAGAATGAGATCTACGTCCACAGAGGTGATGATCCTCAATACTTTCACTATAATCGGATTACAATGAGTGTATCTAAAAGATCTAATATTCAATAAGTTGTCAACCCTTCTACCGTCGATTTAACCTCTATTTATACATGTTTGTGGATCTTGTACCGGATCCCTTGATTTGCGGGACCACGATCTCCTTCCATAACTGATCACGATCTCCTTCCATAACTGACCACGATCTCCGCCTTTGACTTGGTCTTGATTAGGGTTTAGACGCTGGGCTTTAGGCTTAACCGCTGGGTCATTATTAGTCGCCCACTCGGTTGGGCTCGCCAATGGGCTGAGCGGTTGGGCCATATCCCATCATAGCCCCCCCAAATAGTCGAGTAATAACTATGCCGAGGTGAGGTGAAGATCGTATTTTGCCGAGGCTGGTTGGTGCTCAGCTGAGGTTGTTGTCGAAGGTGTTGTCTTTTTGACGTTAGGGCCGGATCTGACGATCTGGGTCCGAACCGAGTTTGGCGGTTTGTCGGTCTGGGCGTGCACCGCTTGTCGAGGACCGAACTGAGTCGTCTGTCATTGGACTGAGATGTCCTGCAGGAGGATATCGAGATCCGACCTGGATAGCGATATCCGGCTGGGTAATACCGAGGTCCGAGCTGGATAGAGATATCCTTCTGGATGATACCGAGGACCGAGCTTGATAGCGATATCTGTCTGGATGATACCGAGGACCGAGCTGGATAGCGATATCTGTCTGGATGATACCGAGGTCCGACCTGAGTCGTCTGACGTTGGATAGCGACGTCGCTTGGAAGGACGAAGCCGAGGTCCGGAGTCAGAGTGATGATTGCACGATTAGACCGGTGTGTCAGCGCGTCCTTGATCACGTCATACGCGCCAGACGGTTGGTAGGTGCTCGAAACACGTGCGCGCGTCTACTCCACATCAAATCGCAATTAGCCACGTGGGAAGTTGAAACGGCAAGTTTGGGCGCCCATTTGTACTATAAATAGGCCCGAATGAGGAAACTGTTCACTTTCTTCTTCCCCATCGTTCCAGAGCAAAAGATTTTCAGAGTTTTGCCAGAAATCCTTTCTCAAATTCATCGGAGAAGCGAAATCCTTCCTTTAAAAGTAAGTATGACTTCTGCATCTTCTTCTTTGTCGGGGTCTGCGTCTGCCCATTCATCTCCCCCTCCCGAAAATGTTATTGAGATTAGAGATTATATGTGTCATACCTTGGAGGGTAGGTCACTGGGTATTAGCGCTAGGGTGTCGGAAGTCTCCTCTGTTTGGGATGATTATAAGGTCAAGGACGTTAGATCGTCTCTGACCGCTGCCGACGTAATTAGAGTAGGGCAGGAGTGCCACCTTCCGGCGGAGGCCTGGTGGTGCCTGCCGGGATCCCGTGACCGTGCTTTGGCTCCTCCTGAGGGGTTCATAACGGTGTATGTAGACGCCATGAGGGCTGGTCTTAGGTTTCCGTTAGCCCCCATTTTTTTGCACATTCAGGAGTATTTCCAAATTCTCATATGCCAATTTACTCCAAACTCCATTAGGTCGGTGGTTGGGATGGGGCTTTCTTGTTACGGCCTAGCTGAGGAGTTCTCCTTCGAGGTTTTGATGCGATTTTTTAGCGTTAAGAGTACGGGAGGAGTGTACTATTTTTCACCTCGGCAGCCGTTTAGGGTAGCTGCCCCCTCGAAGGTGCCGCAGTGGCAAAACAAATATTTCTTTTTGAGGGCTGATGGCCACCCGAGCTACGAGTGGGGGCTGAGTAGAATAAAAGATGTGAAGGTGAAGCCACTCGGCTACATAGAGGATCAACTCAACATGCTCGATGAAATTTCTGTAGGGTTCACCGAGGACGACCTGAATAATGCCGGACTGAGCATACATAGGTCAAAGGCCTCAGGGTCGGGGTCGGAGCTGGGTGAGGGCACCCTCTTTTTCTTATTCCTCATATGTCCGATCTCACTGTGTTAACAAAATTTTCTTCTGTTGTGTAGTGAAGCTGGAGCCGCGAAAGAAGGCCTCATCATCGCCGAGCAAGGCGCCTCCGAAGAAGAAGGCGAGGCGGACTGAGCCTGCCAAGCCCCCAGTGGTGGTTGACGATCTTAGTCTACTGATGACAGCGCCTCAGTCGGAGTCGAGTCCGGCCTTGGAGAAACATACTCATGCCCGTATCGCGTATGAGGTGCCGGCTTCCAGCTCGGCCGTATCCCTCCCCAAGGTATAGATCTCTTCCATACTTGTTTTTATCTGCTCTGTGATGCGTATTAACTTGTTTTGTTCTCCAGGAAGTGAGCTCGGTGATTGGGGAGCTGCAACACGCCGTCGGGTACATCACCGAGAGCTACTCTCGGTGCGAGGCGTTAGAGCCGGGCGGGCATGCGAGGTCGCACTTACCGCGCTGGCGATCTTGATGCCGCTGTGGCAGCTGCGAGGGCGGAAGCTGATGCCGCGAGGGTTGCTGCCGAGGCCGCCCTGAAGAAGAAAGCTTGGGCGTTGGAGGTCGCTCGAGGGGAGCTCGAGGAGGCGCGCGAGGAGGCGGCTGGGGCGAAGAAGGAGCTCGCCGACGAGAGGAGTGCCATGCTGGCAGGTCAGGGGCCAATGTTGAGGGCCTTCGCCAGCAAGCTCGTCGAGTCGGAGAGCTTCTCAGCCTTCATCTCCGACCTGGCCGCCGTGCTCAGGACGCGGGTGGTGTCAGACCACCTGGAGGAGCTGGCGGCCGCCATGCCTGGCTTCGACAAGGTCAAGCATGGCTGGGTCGAGGTCGCTCCCCGGGCAATGTATAAGGAGTACGCTCGGGTGATCTCCGAGGTCGGTTCCTTCCCCGTGCTGGAGGCTTTGGCGGCCTCCACCTCCCTTCTGACGGCCGAGGCCGTTGCTCAATGCAAGGTTGATGAAGACCACGAGCCGGGAGCTTCGCCGAGGCGCGGGCCGGCCGGGAGGCGGGCCGAGCTCGAACTTCCTTCCGAAGGGGTCAACAAAGCAGCAGCAGCAGCAGGGTCAGCAGGAGGTCGGTGAGTCCGGCAAAGAGCCCGAGGTCAGTGGACCTACTGTAATAGGTTGATTTGCCGGGGTCGATAGGATCCTGAGCCTTGTAAAGTTTCTCACTTTTGTGAATAATAATAAATACAACTTTTTGAAATATGTGTTGTCCCTTTATTATTAGCACTCCACTTCTCAATACCTCGGACTCGATCATGATTTGTTGACCAAGCTAAAAGAGGCCCGAGGTGCCTTGGCTGAGAAGGACGAAGAGGTGCTGTTTTGGAGGAGCCGATCTACCGAGCTGACCCAGACTTTGGTCAGCATGGACGTCAGCTCGGCGTCATCTACCGGGCTGAAGAAGAAACTGCAAGAGGCTGAATGCGAGGTGGCCCGCCTTCTGGCTGAGAATGAGACTCTAAAGCTAAGGATCATACATCTCGAAGTCCAGGGGGCGGATTTATCTGCCGACGTTATTCAGGGACGCTTGATGCAATGTGAGGAGCAGCTCGAGCTGACGACGGAGAAGCTGGCTCGGATCTCGGAGGAACACGCTGAATATGAAGAGGTGATCCACCGATCTGGTGGAGTTACCATATCAGAGGCCGATGATCGAGTGCAGAGCTTGCTCGCCGAAGGTATGGTGCTAAGGGACGAGGAGGGGCCTAATAGCAAAAATTTTAAAGATTGCCTCGACTCCATTGTGAAGTACGTCCAGATCTACGAGCTCGTCCGCAAGCGACGCATGCCCCAGCCCCGCAGTGAGTCCACAGCCGGCCCAACTGTTGAAAAGCCCGAGGTGGGGGCGGCTATGCTGACCATGCCGAAGTGCTCCGGTTGCTTGGTCCGGCCACGATGGGAGCAACCAGGGGTCGGTCGTCAGCAGGTGCGAGGCGCCCGAGGACCTCAGGTCGGCAAGGAAGGACGGCAGGTCGGGGGCGGGGTCGTAACCCTGGCCAGGCGTCAAGCTCAAGGGGCCGAAGTCCAACTTCGGTTCCGGGAGTGCCCCCTTCAGGCCGGGGGGTTCCGGGAGTGCCCCCTTCAGGTCGGGGCCCATCTGCGCCTGTTCAAAGTGCTGCTGGAGTAGGCCGCGGTGGCGCCGACCTCATCGACTGGGTGGAAGGCACCGAGTTCATCCCGGGTGTTCATCGCCGACCCGGGGATTTTGTCTCGAACTAGTGTAGCTTCAGTGAGACTTGGCGAGGTGGAGCTCGGAAGTCTCAGTGATTTGTATATAGCTTAGGACTTGGTGTATAGTAGTGAATGTATTTAGACTTTGTACCGAAGTGTATATTTTCCCCCTAGAGAGGTACAAATATAGCTTAGGACTTGGTTTTAGCAATAAATGTATTCATACTGTTTTACCGAAGTGTATATCTTCCCAAATAAAGGGTATAAATTGACGAGATCCGATCCGGGCGCCGCTTGCATGTAGATGTTCAATTTAATGAGTTATCCGTATGCCTTGCATGTAGACGCTCAATTTAATGAGTAATCTGTATGCCTTGCACGTGACGCTCAAGTTCATGAGTTGTCTCAGATGTGCCATCTTCGCAAGGCGCCCCTTTTGAAGGTTAATTGTGGTTTATCCGAATGGATGTTCACATAGATATAAGATGAGACAGTGAAATACTCATTAGAAAACAAATGTTTTATTGAATAAGTATATAACATCGCATCAAGGCAAAGCGAAAATAGGGCTAACATGATGCCGATCTGAAATCAAAGCTATGTAAAATACCTCCTCAAATGAGTGATATGCCAGGTTCGGGGAATAAGTGCACCGGATAGGTGAGCAAGCTTATAGGCCCCTTTGCCGAGGTCTTCGTGAACGCGGTATGGGCCTTCCCATGTAGGATCTAACTTGTTAAGACGCTCGGCTTTACTGGCTTCATTGTTTCGCAGGACGAGGTCGCCTACTTGGAGCGTGGAGGCTTTTACCCTCTTGTTGTAGTACCTTGCGACCTGGCACTTGTACTTGGCTTCATTTATGAAGGCGAGCTCGCGTTTTTCCTCTAGAGCATCAAGGTTGACCCGTAGGTCCTCCTCGTTGCCGTGCTGGTCGAAGTGAAGAGTACGCGGGCTCGGTGCGCCGATCTCAGCTGGTATGACAGCCTCGGTCCCGTAGACTAAGCTGAAGGGGGTTTCTCCGTGCGAAGTCCGAGGTGTTGTTCTGTAGGACCAGAGGACTTGAGGGAGATTTTCGACCCAATCACCTTTAGCTCGGTCTAACCTCTTTTTCAATCCTTGTACGATCGTGCGGTTCGTCACCTCGGTCTGACCATTCGCCTGTGGGTGTGCGACCGAGGTGAAATGTTGCTTGATCTGGAGCTCTTCACACCATTCTTTGAAGTTTTTGTCGACGAACTGGGTGCCGTTGTCCGAGATCAAAACATGCGGTATGCCGAAGCGGCAAACTATGTTTTTCCACACGAATGTCTGAATCCTTCTGCTCGTGAGGCTCGAAAGTGGCTCCGCTTCGACCCATTTTGTGAAGTAGTCTATAGCTACGACCAAGTATCGAAGCTGACCTGGTGCTCGATCGAAGGGGCCAACGATGTCGATTCCCCATTGCATGAAAGGCCAAGGACTCTGAAGGCTACTAAGGTCGGTCTGAGGTAGCTTCTTGACTGTGGCGTGAAGCTGGCACTTCGGGCACTTTTTGACGAGCTCGGCCGAATCTTGGATGAGGGTGGGCCAGTAATACCCTGACCTCAGTGTCTTCTTTGAGAGAGCTCGTGATCCGATGTGGCTTCCGCAAGATCCCATGTGAATCTCGTTTAGCACGTAATCCGCCTCTTCTGGCCCAAGGCACCTCAGGAGTGGTTGAAGGTAGGATTTCCTGTAGAGAGTGCCTTCATGCATGAGGTACTTTTGGGATTTGACCATCATCTTTTTGGCCTCGAGCCGATCCTGAGGTAGTGCACCTTCTTCTAGGTAGGCCTTTATGGGAGACATCCAGTTCGGCTCTATCTCAGTGATGATGCCGACGTGGGACTCCGCAATGCTTCTGGAATGAACTTCCTCCACTGGAGGATTTGTTGATGACGAAGCCAACTTACTGAGGATGTCAGCTCGACTGTTCTCCCCTCGTGGAATACGATAAATTGCGGAATACCTGAATGAGGTCAGCATCTCCTTTGCCTTCTCAAGGTATTGCTTCATCCGATCCTCCTTGGCCTCGTATTTGCCTAGGACTTGGTTTACCACGACCTGGGAATCTCCGAAGATCTGGATCTTTTCCACTTTCAATTCCTTTGCGCGGTGAGTCCCGAGATCGCTGCTTCAGACTCCACCTCGTTGTTTGTGGTCGGGAAGGTAAACCGAAGTGAATAGGTCACTTCTTGTTTGTCCGGGCCAAGGAGCAGGATGCCTGCTCCGCTACCAGTTTTGCATGAAGCCCCATCCACGTACATCTGCCAACAGTCATCAGGTGGGTTAAGGGCAGGTTCCTCCGTCGTAAGGGCGGAGGTCGGAGTGGCCTCTTTGGTAGGATCGACCTCGGTAAATTTGGCCTCTACCAGGAAATCAGCGAGGGCTTGCCCTTTTATGGCCGGCCTGGGGGAGTATGAAATGTCATGCTCGCCGAGCTCCAGTGCCCACTTGGCTATACGTCCGGATGACTCAGGTTTTGACAAAACTTGTCTCAGTGGTAAGTCAGTCAGTACCTGGATGGAATGGGCTTGAAAGTAAGGTCGGAGACGTCGCTTGGCGTTCACCAGTGCCAACGCTATCTTTTCGAGGCTGGTGTACCTCGTCTCTGGTCCTTTGAGAGCTCGGCTGATAAAGTAGATGGGGAGTTGTCGTCCGATCTCATCTCGCACCAATACCGCACTGATTGCCTCATCCGAGGTGGCCAAATATAAAGAAAGGAGCTCGCCTTCTTTCGGGGCGGTCAGGGTGGGCAGGTCGGCGAGATACTCTTTCAGCTGTGTGAAGGCGACGTGGTGTTCTTCCCGCCAGGCGAAGTCCGGAGCTCTCCTTAAGATCTTGAAGAAGGGTAGCTGCTTCTCGGCAGCCCTAGATAGGAATCTACTGAGGGCAGCCAGACATCCGGTGAGTTTGTGGATCTCACGGATGGTTTTTGGTACTTGCATGTCAAGTACCGTTTTGACCTTAGTGGGATTCGCCTTCAAGCCTTCTTGAGAAACCCAACATCCCAGGAATTTCCCCGTTTTCACCATGAATGTGCACTTTTGGGGGTTGAGCTTGAGGTTGACCGACCTGAGGAGCTGGAGGATAGTTCTGAGGTCGTCGGCGCAGCTTTCAGTTTTTCGACTTTTGACCACGATATCGTCGACGTAGACCTCGACGATCTTCCCTATATGATCTTTGAATATAGCGTCCACCATCCTCTGGTAGGTAGCTCCGGCGTTTTTCAGGCCGAAAGGCATTTTTCGGTACGCGAAGACACCGAAGTCAGTGATGAACGCCGTCTTTGGAGCATCCTCCTGGCTCATCAGGACTTGGTGGTACCCCTTGTATAGATCCAGGAAACTGAAGATCTCGTGGCCCACCAGTGCCTCCACCTTCTTGTCAATATCGGGGAGGGGGTAGCAATCTTTTGGGCAGTGTTTGTTGAGGTCGGTATAGTCGACACACGTGCGCCACCCTCCTCCTGGCTTTCTGACCACGACTGGATTAGTCATCCAGGTCGGGTATTTGACCTCGAACAGGATCTTGGCTTCCCGGAGTTGAGTCACCTCGTCTCTTATGACCTGGCTGCGCTCTGCCGCGAAACCTCTCTTCTTCTGCCGAACTGGTTTGGTAGCCGGGTCGATGTTGAGGCGATGAGTGATGAGCTCGGGTGACACTCCGGTCATGTCGAGTGGGGACCACGCGAACACGTCCCTGTATTCCCTCAGAAGCTGTATGACATGCTGTCGAATATCAGTTGGACCCTGGGTGCCGACCTTGACGACTTTGGAGGGGTCATCGTCGCATAGTTGAAGGTTCTCAGTCAGGTCGTCCCGGGGTGTCAGCTTCTGAGGGTTCTGTAATTGCTAGGCCTGAGGTAAGGCCACATCTTGGGTTGAGACTCGTAGGCATTCTTTGGCTGCCGTTTGGTCACCCTGGATGCTTAGCACTCCCACCGGGGTGGGTATCTTGATGGTGAGGTGGTACACCGAGCAGACGGCTTTGGTGGCGTATAGCCAGTCTCTCCCCAGAATGATGTTGTACGGAGAAGGAGCTCGGACCAAGAAAAATTGAATGGCCTTGGTGACCGACCTGGGAGCACGACGTACGGTAACCGAAAGGGTAATGACGCCCTCGGGTTGGACCGCCTCCTGAGTGAAGCTCCGCACTGGGATGGTGCGGGATGTATTTGAATTCCTCCGACCTCGAGTTTATCCAGCAGCTCTGAAAGATGATGCTGACGGAGACACCAATGTCGATGTAGACCCGGTGGACGTTCTTGTTGCCCACCAAGGCTTGTATGGTGATGGCATCCTGGTGGGGCATGATCTTGGGCACTGGGTTATCTTTGGAGAACACTATGTTCTCACCGTCCCGGAGTCGCTTATTTTTCGGCTCCTCGGGGACCGGCCTCCGAGCTTCATTTTTCAACGACGAACTCGCCGTTCCTATGGGCAGTCCGGTAATGGCGTAGACCTGCTCCATCGCATTGGGACCTTCGTCCTCGTCGTCTTCAGGTTGGGTCGTCGTCGAGGTCGGCCCGTAGTTGTTGCCACCTCCATTCTTTCCTCTCGCTTCTTGTTCCCCGGCCCAGGTCGGCCGAGGTATTTCTTAAGCGCTCCTCCTTTGACGAGCTCGTCGATCCGCGAGCCTAAGTTTACGCAATCTTCGGTATTGTGACCATACCCTGGTGATAGTCACAATACTTCTCGTCGACCTCTTCTTGGATCCTCCTTTCATAGGAGGGGGCTTCGGGAAGAGTTCAGCGTGGAGCTCAAATATCTCCGCCCTCGATTTGAGCAGATGAGGCGCGTTGCCGCCAGGGTTTGGCCGAGGTCCTAGCCTGGACTCGATCGGGCCCTTCTTGATCCTCTCGAAGGCACTTCGGCGATCAGCGCCTCGACCTCGGTCATCTGGCTTCTTTCTTTCAACCCTCTGCTCATCCCAGATCTCTCTTTTCTTCCGATCTGACTCGTCTCCTTTGACGTAGTTGTCGACCAGGGTCCAGAGGCGACTAGCCGTCTTCGGCTTTTCCTGGGTGATCTCTTTATTCAGTGCGCCAGGTCTGATCCCGTTCTTGAACGCATTGATGATGTAGAGATCGTTACTCTCATCAATTTTGAGAGACTCCTTGATGAACCTCGAGACGAAGTTCGACATCGTCTCGTCCCGCCCTTGGCGGATGGTGAGCAGGTCGGACGAGGGCTGCTGAGGTGGCATCTTCTGGTAGAAGCGCCACTTAAACTGATCCATGAGATCCTTGAAGCAGTGTATGCTGTTCTGGCGGAGCGAGGTGAACCAACGTCGGGCGTTGGAGATCAGCACCTCGGGGAAGATTTTGCACATATGAAAATCTTCCATTCCTTGATTCGCCATATTAGTGGTGTGGCGAAAAGGAAGTCGGAGGATCCCCAAGACCATCGTAGCGCGCGATGTTGGGTCCCTCAGATCGGCGGGGCGGCGTGTCCAAAATTTCTCCGGAGAAAGGAGATGATTCTCCGCACGGTCGAACCCCGGGAGATCATTGCCATCTCTCTCTGGAGGGGTGGGAGACCGGTAACGGCGTCTATCGTCTCTTCGAGGGGGAGTTCGGCTCCGCCTCTCCTCTCTTCTATCCCGCTCGGCTCCCTGGATGGTGTGCCGAGGTGGTGAGCGACTCCGCGGGCGGCGCGGGGGCGAATGGTTGCGGTTGTTCCGGCGAGGTGATTGACTTCGGGCGACGGGGCGATGTACGCGTTCTCGGCTATCGCGCCGAGGTGAGCGTTGATCACTTCGGTGGGGCGAACGACCTCGGGCGCCCGTAACCACCAGTTCGGGCGCTCTTGAGGTGCCCGCTCCGTTTGTCCTCTGGTTGAGGAAACTCTGGAATTGGAAGAGATTGACATTGAGGAATTCGGACACGGCTTGGCCGAGGACCTCATGAGATCGGTGAACCGCATGTTCACCGGTATTGAGGTCGGCATCTTCCTCTTCGTTAGGGCGGCGATCCTGAGGGTGTATGAGAATGTTCTCCATGTAACCCTCAGGTGTGTTGCCGCTGGTGGCGTCCGCAATCCCCTTTCCGCGGCGCTGCGTGACTACTTGATCATCCTCAGCGCGGTTATTGCCAGCAGCGCCGGCGGTGCTAACGTTTGCACGAGTTCTTGCCATTGATTTTGCGTAGAAAACGAAGCTTTTTGTTCAAAGCTTCCCACAGACGGCGTCAATGATAAATCTAGTGTATGTAAATAGACGAGATTTAAGAAAAGCAATAGAGAACACAAGAGTTTTTACGTGGTTCGATCAAGAATGAGATCTACGTCCACGGAGGTGATGATCCTCAATACTTTCACTATAATCGGATTACAATGAGTGTATCTAAAAGCTCTAATATTCAATAAGTTGTCAACCCTTCTACCATCGATTTAACCTCTATTTATACATGTTTGTGGATCTTGTACCGGATCCCTTGATTTGCGGGATCACGATCTCCTTCCATAACTGATCACGATCTCCTTCCATAACTGACCACGATCTCCGCCTTTGACTTAGTCTTGATTAGGGTTTAGACGCTGGGCTTTAGGCTTAACCGCGTGGGGCTGTCATTAGGTCAGACCTAGCTCGGTTGGGCCTGCCAGTGGGCCTGAGCGGTTGGGCCATATCCCATCATACACACTATGTCTGCACTATATATCATGAGCATCATTGATATGTAGTTCACGTTTGCATTTTTTTATATCTCATAAATTATGGAAATGATCTTCGAAAATACAAATTACATACTATCAAAACTTAATTTTTTTAGTTTTATTCCCATAATAATAATAATAATAATAATAATAATAATAATAATAATAATAATAATAATAATAATAATAATAATAAGTGTATTATTATCATATCACTAATGTAGCCATTATCGAATAAGCGGTGATAACGAAGTAGGGATGTCAATATGGTTGAAGCCACCTGGTGGCCGAATAATTGATAAAATTAGAGGTTAGGGTTGGATTTTATAACCCGAAAAATGTCAACCCATCATACACACTATGTCTGTTATCCCTATATATCATGAGCATCATTGATATGTAGTTCACGTATGAATATTTTATTATAATTTAGTTGTGAGCTCATAGATTATGGAAATGATCTTATTAAAATACAAATTACATACTATCAAAACTTAATTTTTTAGTTTTATTCTATTCAAAGTAATAATAATAATAATAATAATAATAATTATTTTTTTTTTACTCAACGCTAATAATAATAATATATATATATATATATATATATATATATATATATATATATATATAAGTGTAGCCATATTATCATATCACTAATGTAGCCATTATCGAATAAGCGGTGATAACGAAAAGTGCTCAGAAATAAAGGTGGCAATTATCATATCACTCCTCATTAAATAAACCATTTAAAAATGCAAAAAAGATGAAAAATGTATATAATTATATACATTACATTTAAAAAAGAAAAAAACAGGAAAACGGTTATTTCTTCAAAAGTAAAAATTGAAAGGGAAAAAAATCAATAAAAACATAAGAACTCGATTTAAAGAAAAATTAAAAGCCGAAAAAGGAGGCCCATAAAAGAAGAAAAGCCAACATGGCTGGTGCTGCCACCATCACCGGATCTTTGCTCAGTTATGCACTCTCTCTCTCATTCACCTTCTTTCTCTCTCAACGTTTCTCTCTCTCTATATTTATCACTTCTTCTATTTTATCGTCTATCTCTCCTCCTCCATTGTTGGCCAATCGCTGTCTGGAAAAAGAAGCCATTGTAAAAAGTCGTCATCCAAGTTTGATCAAAAACAGAGCTGCAATGGAAGAAACGCCCGTGTAGATTACATGCAGCACTAATTCATTTATCTTTTATTTGTTAATGTAAATTATTTATCTCTCTCTTTGTCTACTTTTCGTTGTCATTTGCCAGCTGCTTTGCTTTTCTCTTTTTGGCATATTTTCACCTTCTGAAAGTAGAAAGAATTGTGGGAGTTTCCAAAAGGCTTGGTGATTGAATTGGTTCTATTTGTGACTATATTGGGATCCCTTTTTGGTATTTGTGATATATATGTGTATAAATTTGTATATTTTCGTCCAATTTTTTGATCACGTGATTATAATTTTTCTATATGTTTTTGATCGGAGGTATGATCTGTTGATTGTGAGATGGGATTGCTTTAATTTCTTGTTATAAGATGTCACTTGATACAATTTATAGATTATCTTATCTTGATACAATGCTGAAGAGTGAGGTGATTTTTGTTGATATGTTTGATTTTGATTTGTCACTCAAAAGTAGCTAAAATATGTGTATACTCTTTGAATTTCGAAAATAATTGGTTGAAGGGAAGGCTTTAATGATGGAGTTGTGGTTTGATGTTCTGATATATTGAACATCAAACTGATTAGCTCTATTGATTGGTTCTTAAGGTTTGTCGAAATTATTCAAAGTATTTGATCCTAAATGTGGGTTCTAATGATCAACCATGTGTTGCATATCTCTCTCTAATCAATACATTTCTGATATTAAGGTTCTTAGTTGGCAATACTGCCTTTTGTTAGTATGACCAATCACAAGAAACTCATTTGTGTTATAGTTATTTTGGTATGTTAGAGACTGCTGAGATAACGCGAATTGGTTTTGCGTGGTAGGGTGTTTGTAGATGCTGAAACTTTTTTACCAAATAGATATTGTATAAACTGAAATTACTTAGTCTTTAGCAGGGCATGAAGACTATAATTATGATCTATTTTTGCTGTAGCTCTTTGAAGAACAATTTTTCGTTCCTTTGTTTCAGCTTTTGACTCTGCAAACTTCAGTTGCTCGAAGATCTAGTTCCCATTTCAGGAGCAAGAACGGTGTACACTAATGTCTAATGCAACAAAATCTCTGGAACCTGCTTTTCAGGGAGTTGGTCAGAAAGCGTATCCTTACTTACGGAGACTATGCTTGTTATATAATCAATTTTTGTACATGTTTTATAGCTAGTGCATATTCATTTTATCATTTATTCATTGTGAACTCTACCTATCTTGTTAAACTTAATACGTGTTAGAGGGCTTGAGATATGGAGAATTGAGAACGTCCAACCAGTTTCCTTGTCAAAACCTGATTATGGTAAATTCTACTCCGGAGATTCATATATCATTCTGCAGGTTTGTTTGATTGGATTAATGTTTCTAATATATATAGGGAAAAAGAATATGCATTCTAGACTTACTGTAATGCTTTTCTGTGCAGACAATTGCTGGAAGAGGAGGCGGTTATCATTATGATGTACACTTCTGGCTCGGAAAGGATACTAGCCAAGTATAATGCTGTTCGTTCTATTGTTCTTAGAAGCACTCTTGTAGCGTTTTAGTTTATTACATGAAGCTCCACGCATTTTTTAGGACGAAGCAGGGACTGCAGCTATCAAGACTGTCGAACTTGATGCAGTTCTTGGCGGCCGTGCTGTTCAGTACAGAGAGTTACAAGGGCACGAGTCCGACAAATTCTTGTCATACTTTAAACCTTGTATCATACCACTAGAAGGTGGCGTTGCATCGGGGTTTAAGACGCCTGAAGAAGAAGAGTTTGAGACTCGATTATACATCTGTAAAGGAAAACGCGTTGTGAGAGTGAAGCAGGTTGAAAGCAATCCATTTATTGAACTTATCAATAGAATCACATAAAAAGAGCATTGCTTGGCTATGAATATTAACTAACTTGTGCTCTGTGTAATGCAGGTCCCATTCTCCCGGTCATCATTGAACCATGATGATATTTTCATTCTCGACACTAAAAACAAGATATTTCAATTCAATGGTGCAAACTCGAACATTCAAGAAAGGGGAAAGGCATTAGAAGTAGTCCAGTTTCTCAAGGACAAGTACCATGAAGGGACTTGTGACGTTGCAATCGTTGGTGAGAACTGATTTTCGGTTTCTGTATTCTCCAATTATCATGTATTTATATGTATATGTGATGATAATTTCTGTTGCTCATATTCCTCATTTACAGATGATGGAAAACTAAAAGCTGAATCAGATTCTGGGGAATTTTGGGTTCTGTTTGGAGGCTTTGCCCCCATCGGTAAAAAAGTCATTACTGACGATGATGTTGTTGCGGAGAAGACTTCTCCACAACTTTACAGGTAGTTTTAGTAACATTTCTTGATTAGTAACATCAAATGGCATAAAAATGTGTAACAAGTGGTAGAATTTTCAACAAAAAATGTTATATTCTAATTTCTAACTAAATCTACCTTGCTTGCAAGCATAGTTTTTCCTCGATGTACTAGTCTCGGTGCAAGTGATTGTTCCGATTATTTACTAGACTAACTAATCTTGATGAATTTATTTGCTTCTTGGCAGCATAAAAGATGGCCATGCTAATCCCGTAGAAGGAGAGCTTTCGAAGTCACTTCTCGAAAATAATAGATGCTATTTGCTTGATTGTGGCAACGAGATATTTCTTTGGGTTGGCCGAGTGACTCAAGTCGACGAGAGAAAAGCTGCTAGTCAGGCTGCAGAGGTGGAAATCTGACCTCCTCATCTTTATACTATAATATGCATAATCTGATTTCTCAAAGCCAAGTGACGATTTCAGGAGTTTGTAACTAGCCAAAATAGACCAAAATCAACACAAATAATCCGGCTTATTCAAAGCCACGAGAATCATTCTTTCAAGTCCAAGTTTGACTCGTGGCCAACGGCATCAACTACTACTGTTGTCGAGGAGGGAAGGGGGAAAGTCGCAGGTACGATTCAGTCCTTTAATCTCGAGTTATGCAGATATTTATTTGATGACATTTCAGCTGAGGTGTGAATTTGCCGGCAGCTTTACTTAAACAGCAAGGTGGGGGCTTGAAGGCAGCTACTAAAAGTTCTCCAGTTGTCGAGGACGTCGTTCCTCCATTGCTTGAAGGAGGTGGAAAACTAGAGGTCTAATTTCCTTTCGTCTTCGAGACTAGTATGGTGTATTTTCTTATATGAAGATGTTTTGAACTTTTCAGTGATATTTCCAGGTTTGGCGAGTCAATGGCAGCGAGAAAACTGCTGTTCCTGCAGAGGACATTGGCAAATTTTACAGTGGGGATTGCTATGTCGTGCTCTACACATATCATCACCATGAAAGAAAGGAAGATTTCTATTTGTGTAGTTGGATTGGAAAAGACAGCATTCAGGTACATTGCTGCTTATACATTATGTCTGCATATACATTATGTAAATTTGCTTAGTGGCAAAGAAATCATTAATCGTATTTAACAAAATCGACTTTTTATTTCAGGAAGAAGAAGAGACAGCTACTAGAATGTGTAATACAATGTATAACTCACTTAAAGGGAGGCCGGTGCAGGTAGTATATTTTCTACCTTGTTGTTTCGTTACATTAGATATATACATGCAAATTTCAAAGTTATGACGTGATGAACAGGGCCGGATATATCAAGGGAAAGAGCCGCCTCAGTTTGTAGCGATATTTCAGCCTATGGTGACACTTAAGGTGCCTTTCACTACTTGCCATTGGAAAGAAACACGTGTGATATTTATGAACATAGAAAGCTGAATGTCGGACATTTATTCGACAATATTTGTTAGGGTGGAATGAGCACCGGTTACAAGGACCATATAGCTGAGCAAGGTGGAAATGATCAGACCTACAGTGGCGATGGCGTTGCGTTGTTCCGCATACCTGGAACTTCTCTGCATAATAATAAAGCTCTTCAAGTTGACACTGTATGCTCAATGCGATTGTTACTTTATTGTTATTTCCTTTTATGGTTTTTCAATAACTCGAATCTTGCATTTATCAAATATTGGATGTTATTTATAAAAATCCATCAATGCTGTTAGATTTCTCACTATATGTTGCATCAACCACTAATCCACTCTGTGCAGACACTTTTTTACTAATTTGATTTTTCCCAAGCATTTAAATACGTTATCCTCTTGTATATCTTGGAATCGGAAATATTATGGTTTGAGATACTAATCTTGGAATCAAGAGAGAGAAACTTATGGAGTTGCAATCTAATATGACTTCTTATGAATTTGGAAAACTATGAATGGAAAGGAATTGCAAGAAAAATCTGAAGATCCCATTTGAATTTTAAATTGGATATTTTTTCTATTTGATATACATGTGCCCAAAATGGGATATAATTGGCTTCACTTCATCTTGTGATTGAATCCATTTTATTTACTATGTCATATCAAAATTCTGCTGTCTTCTTAGGTGGCCACATCATTGAACTCGAACGAGTGTTTTGTGATCCAATCTGGAACAACAGTTTTCTGTTGGATAGGGAATCAAAGCACTGTTGAGCAGCAACAGTTAGCAGCCAAGGTTGCGGAATTTCTCAAGGTTTGCATACTCTAAAAAGTATAGATCCAGCTTTCAATTTCTTGTAAAAAGAAAGAAAAAAATGCGATCTTTGTAATTATGAGTAATCATACTTAAGATTCCTTTTCTCATTATTTGAACATTAAACTTTTATCATGCATTTATACTTGCTAGAAAAGTTCTTGTCTACTTGGAAAAGCTTATATGTATAAGATACATCTTGTTTTGCATTTGACAATCATAATTCCCCGTTTCTTCGTGAGCCAGCCTGGATCACCAATCAAGCACACTAAAGAAGGAACCGAGAGCTCAGTCTTCTGGGGTGCTGTTGGAGGAAAAAAACCTTACACCAGTAAGAAGTCCACTCCCGAGCCTCCCAGGGATCCGCACTTGTTTGCTTACTCCTTTCTTAAAGGTAGCAACATTTCTGATGCAAATTTTCACTCCTCTCTCGATATCTTGGAAGTAACAAAGTTCTAACTCGTTCTCTTTTGATGGAGTGCTGGCATATCAATCCAGGAAAATTTGAGGTACAATATTTAATGATTATTTAGTCATGAAGTACCCTTGTAGCAATTCAAAGCACAAAAAATAACTTGTGTTTCCTCTCATACGACAGGTTCAAGAAATATACAGATTCTCTCAAGATGATCTGTTAACCGAGGATATGTTGATACTCGACACACATGCTGAGGTGATTGTTTGGGTTGGCCAATTAGTGGATTCAAAGGAGAAGCAAAACGCTTTCGAGATTGGACAGGTAGTACTAGTGATCATCTTAGATTTCCAATTGGTGAAGTTGTTCGCTCAGTTACTTAACTATTGCAACTTATCACAGAAATATGTGGAGATGGCTGCCTCGCTCGATGGGTTGGCCCCGGATGTTCCACTTTACAAAGTCACTGAAGGAAACGAGCCATGCTTCTTCACCACATATTTTTCATGGGATCCTGCAAAAGCAAGTGTATGTTACACATATCTGTGTACTCTCGTGCTAAATGAGATCACAATGTGCTTAGAATTCTATCATTTTTTCAAAGATGTTTTTGAGTTAGTCTAATTTATGCATATATATGATGTTGACATGAACATTTAGTTTTCTTCTTCCTTAAACAGCTATATGGGAACTCATTCCAAAAGAAGGTTCTGCAACTCTTTGGTTTTGGCCATGAGGTAAATTTGCAGTTTTTTTGCAATATGACTCATTGATAATAACTACTTTCGCTGTTGCATTTTACTCAATTTATTACGTGTAAGTTTCAGCATTTTGCTTGAACTATATATACTGATCTAAGCTGTGTGCAATTTAGGATAAGTCCAATCCTTCGAATAATGGGGGACCAACTCAACGGGCTTCAGCTTTAGCAGCTTTGAACTCTGCATTTAATTCTACTTCAGCTCCAAAACCCATTGTGGCTCCTAGGGCCGGAGCAGGCCAAGGATCACAGAGAGCTGCTGCAGTGGCTGCTTTATCTTCCGTTTTGACTGCTGAGAAACGATCACCCGATTCATCTCCTGTTCGAAGGCTTAGAAGTCCACATGCAGAAGCTAGCCCAAACGGTCTCTCTCTCTCTCTCTCAATCTCTCTTAACTAAAAATGAATTTGATTGAATATTGCAAGTGCTTTCAGTTTACCCTGTGCCAAAATGTTATTCTGCAGCTCGAACTCCTGGGAAGAGCGTAGACACTGCTGCTTCTGCCTTTGCAGAAAATTTGGAAACGAAGGATTCTGAACAAGTGGAGCCTATTGAAGAGAGTAACGAGGAGGAATACGATTCAAAGGCTGAAAACGAGCAAGACGAGGAGGCTTCTGAAGCTGTTCAGGGCACATATAGTTACGAGCAGCTAAAATCCAAGTCTACCATCGTGGGGATTGATCACAAACGACGAGAGGTTGCATACATGATCTAATGTCATTGTGTTCATCTCTTAACAAAATCATCTGATATATCAGACTGAGACTAATCCTTTTTGAACATGCATTGATTAGGCTTATCTTTCTGAAGAAGAATTCCAGACAGTGTTTGAGATGAGCAAAGAAGCTTTCTACCAGAACCCTAAATGGAAGCAAGACCTTCTCAAAAAGAAGGCCGATCTCTTCTAGAAATATGGAGATCTACGTACGTGTTTCATCTCATATTTCGACTGCACCTTATCTCTTACTAGGACTACGTACGTGCTTTAAGTTTTTGCTCGTGTTGCTGCAAATTGTCAGCATTGGTTTTGGTTCCTTTCTTTTGCTTTCGACCTTTCTTGCTCCGTATCGTCTCCTCCCAGTATTGCTGTATGCGCCATGGTCGGCCAGGGGTTGTAGGATAAAGCCGATAAGGATGTGTTGATTCCTTGATTTTGGCTGAGTGTCTCTTCTAGATTGATGGCTGCTCACAACTTTTTTGTGTGCATCCTTTTTTTTATATCATTTTTAATGTTATTATTTACTAGTGTTTGATTGCAAGGGTGTATAAGTATTGGTATTGCCCTTTTGTGTGATCAGGATTGCAGATGAAATTGTTTGGTGAGTTCTTTTTTTTGTTGGATGAATTCTATGGACTATGATAATGCAATATTATCTTTTCTACTGTTATTGAATTGGTACTTGTCATTTGTGGAGGGTGGATTGATGGAGTCTTGGATGTGCAGGAAGATCTCGATTCGCTGCAGTCTAATTATCTGCAATCTAAAAGATGAATGTTTTCTAATTATCTTTTCTATCTATATATTTTGATCTTCTTTATTCTTTCAAATCGTCAATTAAATTCAATAAATATATTGTTAAAAAGTTAAAATAAAACATATTAAAAATCCAGACTTTTTGAGTTTTAGACTGATAATTTCAATCATTCAAGTTTTTATCAATCATTCAAGTTAAATTGGTCGGTTCTCATCTTTGAAGTTTTCAAGTCCAAAAAACTAATGTAATCTATCAACAACGAATTATTAGTAAATTTTACTAAAATAAATCATGAAAATCCAAAATATGAAAATAACTTTAATCGTTGCTCATCACTAATTAAACTGAAAATATTAAAATTTGCTATATAACTTCATATTATAAAATGAAATTTGGAAATCTTGATAGAGCAATTTCGATTTATCTCTTCAACATCCAAAAACATAATAGTGCAGTCGTCACGTCCCCTCTCATTACCGGGACTATAATCTTGTTTAATTTAAAACATAAAGTTTATAATTTTTTATTAACTTTGTGTAGGTTTCCAAAGTTTGAATTTTTTTTAAAAAAAAAGTCATTGATCACAATCTCAAGTCATTTGTGACTTGTGAGAAATGATAAATATCTTCTTAAGTTTGGAAATTAAATTAGTTTGCATGATTGGGATATAAGTAGGGGTGTAATCGAACCGAGTCGATTCGAATATCATCGTGCTCAAACTTGATTTGTTTAGTATCGAGTCGAGTCTCGAGTTTTATTTATCGAATATTTCGAGCTCACGAGCTTATTTGAGCTTTAATCGAATCCAAATAGACTTACTAAATTTAGATATGTGTTTAGAATATTAATTATTTTATTTTAAAAATAAATTATTTTATCTATAGTAACACAATATACTTATTGATTTCTTACAACAAATAAAAGTAGTTAGAGATTTAATACAACAATCACTAATTATAGAAAAAAAATTATATCTAGTTAATAATTTTATATTTTCAAGCTAAATCAGTTAACGAACTTGTTCACGAACTAACGAGTCGAATACTATCATGCTCAAGCTTGATTTGTTTAGCTAACGAGCTTCACTAAACAATCTCGAACGAACTTATATCGAGTCGAGTTCCGAATAGCTCACGAATAGTTTGACTCATTTACAGCTCTAGATATAAGAAGCCTCTTCCTCTCCTCTCTCTCACTCCCAACTTCCAGTCTCACTCCAAAAAGCTTCAAACATCGGCTGCCATCTTCTCTCACTTCAAACGGCCGATTTTCCCTCTCTAGACTGCCTCCACAAACAGCTATCAAATCAACGAGTTGCTGACATTTCCTCTTCATGAGCTCGAGCTCCGAGTTCAGAGCGTCGTTCTCCCGCTTGTTCTCGTCGACCACGTCCATGAATTCCGACGACGATGATGTTGACAGCGACCGTTGCTCTTCGTTGTCGGAATGATCAGTCGCCGCTGCTTGGGCTTGTACATCCGGCTGTTGCTTGTTGGACGTTGCCTTCCGCCGGCGAATCTCACAGAGTTGGTCCCTCTCGCCCTTTCGGAACTTGTCGTTGCTGAACTCCCACCGGTTCGTCGCAACTTTATGGAATCCCTTTAACAGGAAACAGACACAGTAAGAAATACGAGATGTAACATTAAATATAATTGATATTTGAGTGGCTTGATTTTAGATTGGGAATTAGGGGTGTATTCGAATCGAAATGAATTTAACACCATCGCGCTTAAAACTTGGTTTGTTTAGATCGGTAAGTCTCGAGTTTTATTTATCGAATATTTCGAGCTCACGAGCTTATTCGAGCTTTAATCGAACCCATACAAGCTTTTTAAAATTAGATATATGTTTAGAATATTGATTATTTTATTTTAAAAATAAATTATTTTATCCATAATAACACAATATATTTATTGATTTCTTAGAACAAATAAAAATAGTTAGAGATTTAGCACAATAATTACTAATTATAGAAAGAAAATAATTATATCTAGTTAATAATTTTATATTTTCAAAGTAAATCGCTTAATGAACTTGTTCACGAGCTAACGAATTTAATACTATCACGCCAAGCTTGGTTTGTTTAGCTAACGAGCTCACTAAACGAACTCGAACAATTTTTATCGGTAGAAACTTCAATAGGCCACGAATAAACTGACTATTTATAGCTCTATTGGGAATTAGATAAACTAATGAGCTAATATCTGAATTTAAAACTATCAAACACCAATAATATTACATGTTATTCGAAAATGAGAATACAATTTTTTGTACCGTCGTCTTAACATTCTTTCAGATAATCATCTCTTCATTTTGCCTTCCCAAATACTAGCTGCGTTTCTCGATTGTTTTGTCACATTCACATAGATTAAATTTTGAACAAATTTTAGTTCTAAAAGGACCTTCTTGACATCACACGGCTCGATTTGATTTTCTTATTACTAATTGGAGGGAGCTTTTGACTATGCCAAAATATAAAACTTTAATTAAAATATTGTTTTGAGAGATAAAATAGAGTGAACTAATAAAATATTTATATAGCTATTGCAAAGATTAAAAAAAATAGTCATTAAGATAAAAGATAAAATTGTCACTCTTATAATTTTACCTTTATTATTATAATAATTCACAATTACAAAATTTCTTAGTTATGAATTATTATATTTTGCGTACAATGCACACTCACAAAACCCATTAGTTGTGAATGACCATGTTTGCCTATAATTCACGACCATGAATCTTCTTAGTCGTGAATTAAGGATAAAATAGTACGTTAAGTCAAAAATTAACTATTATATATCTATATATATAATTATTTTTTTATCTTTACAATAGTAAAATGGATATTAAGATGAAAAGCTTTCACAATCATGGAATTATTTAGTTGTAAATCAATCATATTTGACTTATAGTTCACAAACCTATAGTTCACAATCACGAAGCTGTTTAGTTGTCAATTGACCATATTTTGTCTACGATTCATAACTACAGAGCTTCTTAGCCATGAATCAAGATAAATTCAAGTGAATGGAGGGCAAAACAGTACTTTAAGTCAAAAATCACTACTTTTTATCTTTTTTATATTTATAGTTATTTTTATCTCTATAATTAGAATCGATAAAAATAGCAGTTTGTACACTTTTTTGGGTTGGGTTGAACCAGACAAAAAAAATTCGAGTCTCTAAAAATGAAGCTCGGCCAACCCAGGGCGAACAGACTTTTTCTAGCTTATTTTTAATATATAAAAATCAACATATATAATTATAAAAAGATACACAATTATATAAACTAATAATTTAAATCTCGAAACAAGTAAATAATTATGTAAAAATATATATTTAATCTTATTAAATAGTTATAGAAAATATATATTATTATTAAACAATTACATAACCTATTTATATAAATAATTGTTATATATAAATATATATAATATTATTAAATAATTATATAACGTATATATGTAAATAATTATATAAAAATATATATTTAATATTATAATCGAGGATTTTTAGCCCGAAAATCCTGGACTTTTTGCTCCAAAACCCGGCCGGCTCGGAGTTTTCTTGAAGCGGGCTTTTTAGCCGCGAATTTTTCTAGCCTCTAATTTTGAAGCATAAATAGAAATAGCTATTTTAATATATTTTAACTCAATAAAATATACATGATTAAATCTAAAAACATTAAATTCATGTCAAGTTACTAACACGTTAGAAAATAAGTTCCTCCAAATCGAAAATAAATCAAACAAAAATTAAGGTATAGAATTGAAGAATAAAAAAACGTACGTAAGTATTGAGCTGTCTGACAAAGCTTGAGAAATTGCTGTGCTTGAAGAGTGTGGGCAGCAGGTCTCGGGCGAACTCCGCCGGCTGCCATACGACGAAGGCCGTGCCGTCGTCGTCCCACGATATCACGGCGTCGCTCGCTGGATCCTCCACCATCATGTACGTCTTCAGCAAGAACGGCGGCGGCGACGCCTTCCTCACGTACTCCACCAACACCATCTCGCTGTCGCACTCCATATTGTCACACACATATATATATACCTATATAACTATAATCTTCTCTTTATTGTTAAAGAGAAGAGATAATTGCTTGTGTTAGAGAGAGAAAGTAACTTAGGAAGAGGCGGCGACCACGGCGGCCGAGAAGAGAAGAAGCGCCGTTAAAAACTCCCAACCCCAGCAATAGAAACCCGACACCATTCCACAGTTCATCAAAATTTCCACAACCTTACTCTCTCTCTCTCTCTCTAGCGCTCTCTCTCTCTTAGACATGTCCGGGCTTTCCGAACCGCCGGCCCTAGGCCCGACCCTAAAGTCAACGGTTCGGGCCCGGACCGGCGGTCAACGGGCCTGAACCGGAACCGAGAGCTAGGGCCTAGGGCCGGGCTCGGTTCATGCGAAAAGAGGCCCGGAACCGGCGGTTAACCGCCGGTCCGAACCGGCGGGCTGGAGGGCCGAACCGTCGGTCCTCATTATAGCCGTTGGAACCGGCGGGCCTAGGGCCGAACCGGCGGGCTCCTTAGAGCCGTTGGAACCGGCGGTCCTAGGGCCGAACCGGCGGTCCAACGGCTATAAACGGCTACCACCCCAAAATACACTCCTATAAATATATCCATCATCCTAACTCTATACTCACTTCAATCTCTCATTTCTCAACCTTAATTCACTCATTTACATCCAATTTTCAAGCTTTCAAGCTCTCATTCTCACTCTCAAACTCAATCTCTCATTCTCAAGCTCTCAATCTCTCATTCTTATTCTAAACTCTCAAACTTTCTCACTTCATCATGTCTTTCTTTAAACGATCAAACAATGGAAAGAGAAAGGCCGTCGATGAAGGAGCTCCAAGTGAGGGAGGAGACATTCCAACTCAACGTTCACGAAGGGCCTTAGCGGCGGAGGAAATCTCAAGGCAAGTTGCCGAAAGGTTACAAGCCGAAGAAGATGCTCGATTTTATGAAATGGTGCATCGAATGGAAAGAAGTCCCAATTTCGGTGACGTAGGCTCGAACGACCAAGACGACGATGAAGAAGGCGACGAAGAATATGACGACTTTGACCAAGATACGCCGCCACAACCACCAAAATCAAAGGAACTTAAGTCCAACGTTTTTGTGAAGCACTTTAGGTACGTAAATTTTTACGTTTCTTACAAATTAGTTTCACAATTTTAATTTCATGTTCATAGTTCTTACAATATCTTGTTATATTTTCTTTAGAAAAGTGGAAGTGCTAGGCGAAGCACCTCTTCCCGACGGTCGAAAGAGATACATTGCTTATTGCAACTATTGCACGAAAACCTACAAATAGATAGATAAAGGAGGTTACGGAACGCTCAATAGGCACATGGAGGGTTTTCATCCTCATGAGTATGGAATATCAACGAACCAAGCTCAAATTAAAACCCCTTCTCAATATTCCACAACGGGTATGTCCATTTTATTTAAATTTGATAAGGGAAAATATGAAGATGCGATGGCTAGATATTGTGCTATGCAAAAACTCCCTTTTAATTATGCCGATAGAGTTACGTATGAAGAATGTTATAAAGAGGGACTTGGTCCTAATGCATGTAAAGTTAGTAGAAGCACTATGCTTAAGAAGATTAGGAGACAATGCATAGAAAAAAACATGATTTAATGAAATATTTGGTTCGTTTAGGTCATAAAGTTTCTATTTGTGCCGATGTTTGGACGAATACTTATAATAAGAATTCTTATATGGGTATTACTTGTCATTGGATTGATTCGAAATGGGTTATGCAAAAACGTTTAATTGCTTTTAGAGAGTTTGAAGAGCCTCATAATGCTTTAGGTATTGCTAATATTATAATTGGTGTGTTAAATGAGTATTCTTTGATTAATAAAATTTTTTCCGTTGGTTTTGATAATGATTCGGCAAACACCGCTAGTATTCCTCAACTTATTGAAGCATGTGCACCTTCTTTTGAAGGAAAATACTTTCATTCTAGATGCATTTGTCATATTTTAAATTTATGTGTTCAAGATGCACTTAGTATTTTTCAAGATTCCGTTAGTCCTATTAGAAATGCTATCAAATATTTGCATGCTTCAAAAACTTGTGGGAAGAGATGGCAAAAATATTGTCGTATAAAAAATATTTCTTATACATGTTTCAAATTGGATATTTCTCATCGTTGGAATTCTACTTGTGAAATGCTTCATAGTACTATTACATATAAGGGTCATTTATGTTGCTTTTTTAGAAAAGGGTTTACAACTATTCAATTACATAGTTGTAAAGAGACTTATGTTTTGTCCAAAAAGTATATAACAGATGCTTATAGTCAAATACTCAATTTATTATATTCAGTCTTATTGATATTATTTATTAAGGTTAACATTCAAACAGTTCTTTTCTAATGACGGTGGAATCACCTAATCCTTGATAATGAATTTATATTTCAAATTATTAATAAATATGTTATGTTACTTCTATCCTGTATCTTAGTTATTCGAGAATATTAGACATGTAATCCATTATCCATGTTCCGTCCTTGCATATTTTAGAAGATTATTTGTCAAAGAATTCTTCCTAACAATTTGAGATATTCATTTTAATAAAACAAGATTGAATATCATATTTAGTAATTAGTAGAAATATTGCGTGCTTGACCACTAGTATATGTATTTACATAAATTTTTTTATAAAAAGAAGCCCTCCCAAGTGGACTACAATGAGGATGATTATCATGATTTCGAGTTTTCATTCGATTAGTAATGACAAATTGATACTAGTTTAAACCAATTAGTTTGAATATTATATCCACATTCTACAATATTTTATTTAGATTTGCAACAAAATTGATGAATCGTCTAACTATGTTTTCTCACGTGATTGATGGTGTAATACCCCGAATATTTAAACGCCTAATTATGATATTAATTTCGTAAATTAGAGTATTGTTATGATAATTTGATTATTAATATATCGAATAATGATTTCGATTATTTTGGAATAATAAATTTCTATATTTTATTCACAAATGAATGTGAATTGAGAAATACGAATATGTAACGTATTTCAACAGTATTATTTTTACGTCGATTACGTATCGATGATGAAATGCTCGTGATATTTTCTAAGTTTTTAAGCTTATAATTTAATTCCATTATTATTGGAATATATTTAATAGAGTCGTAATCAGCTTTATTTCGACCATTTTGATATGAGTCGATAATTAACGTTTTGAGACGTTTCAAACGTTAACGTTTTGGGATGACTTGAGAATCAAGTCTAACGATCAAGGAATTATGATATTTAAATTCCTATGATCATTTTATATAATTGGAATATTATTTAGGATTGAATTAATGCTAGAAAATTTTGGAAATTATATTTGTGATTATTTAAGATTCTCGAAAACCCTAAATCGAGAATTAGGGTTTTCTACTTATGGATTGATTCCAATAATTTTTCCTATGATATAAATTATCATCTAGGATATATATTATGCTATATATCTATTTATAGCATGAAAATGAAATTTTGGGCATTTATTATTTGAAAGTGCCGTGAATTGCTATGTGTTTAAACATAGAATTATTCAATTTTTGATCATCCAATTTGTGATATTTCTTAAGTGTAGTATTAATACACACTTACCAAGTAAAATGTGTAGATGAAAAATACACTAGCGATATGCTTACATGGGAGCCGATATTTTGACCTTTGGTACACAAATTGAGTCTTGATTTTTATATACTTGAGTATGCAATTTTTTGGGAAAGAGTGTATTAATACACTTGTATAACATCATGTAAAATCTGAAATTATTTTTCTCCCACCTCCACTGTATCTACGACAGTGTTTTAGCATGAAACAAAAATTGATTTGTGCTTCCCAAAAAGCTTTATTAAAGCTTACAAGGAGTTAGTGAAATGTAAGAGATATTTTTTTTTGAGTGACATAATCACATTTGACTAAAATAATTCATTTGTTCTGTGAGAGTTGAGAGGGCCGAGAGTGTTATATGTACAAGGTGTTGTTCTTTTGTTTATTTTAGCTTAAGTGTATTTAAGTGTCTTGGAACACTTAAAACATAAACAACTCATTTCATTCCTCTCAACCTTCTGCCGTGAGCCTTTCTTTAAGAAAACCAAACTTTTCCTTCTTCTTTCTTTCTCATTTGCTTGAGCTTGATTCATCCTACAACCGATCGACTCCGATAACGAGGTTAGATATCGAACAAGCTTCGATAAAACCTAACTTTTTCAATAATCCTACGGTTTAAATTATTATTTTTAGCATGTATTATTTGTGTAATAAATCATGCTAGCATGTTATAAGTTTAGGAATTATGTTACATATATCAATATGTGCATAGTTAATTTATTTACTAAGCTTAGCAAATTTTTTAAATTATTCTAGTGATTCTCGATTTTGCTAGGATGTTTTAATGTTGGATTATTGATCTATAGTGTTGTAGGAGTACATGTTGTTAATTTGAGAATTTTGGAATCCATTTGTTGGATGATACCAAACCGCCGAGAATAATAATGTATTGAACCTTGGTGTATAATTTTATATGCTTGATATAATAGCATATTGTTGATCTAGGGTATTAATTATGTCATATTGGAATTTATTAGAATTTTTGGATATATATAGCTATTTTTACACAAAATAGCCGAAACCTAATGCTTTAGGTTTAATGGTTTGTAAGTTGTTATAATGTAATGTTATGATGTATTAGTGTTACACTATAGTATATAAGTATAGTGTAATTTACTTAGAATTTTATTAAATGTTAGAATGTAGTTTGATGAAAACCGAAACCATGAACAATTTATACCTTGGTGTAGAAATTTAATATGTTGGACTTTAGGTTATAATTATGTTATAAATTAAGGATAGAGCCTTGTATAATTTAATTATAATTTTAGGAAGTTATTTGATAATTATTGGGAATTTTTGAGACCTATATAGTGATATAGGTGAAGTTCCAAAATTTTCTATAATGATATTAATGCATATTAATGATCTTAGTGTAAAATAATACACTATATGAATTTAAAGAAATTTTTGGAATAAGTTTGGAAATTATAGCTCATAACCGTGAGCTTTAGTGATGAAAAGAAGTAATTTTAATTCCTTTTTAATCAAGATTAATAATATATTATATGTCTAAAATTTTATATTAGACATAATTGAATTTTTGAGAATTATTAAACATAGTATGTTATGTTTACGATGAATCGTTATATTAAATAACGTTAAAAGCATAAATAATGCTTAAAGTATTAAAAGATTAATATTGAAAGAAAATATTAATCAGATTTATCGATTTGCGTGAAAAATCGAGTATTGAAAAGAAATCGATTGATATGGAAATTATTCATTAAAAGGTGTTTTATTAAAGATTTTTAATGAAAAGTCAAGATGGTTGACTTTCGAAATTGACGTACGAGATACGTTCGTTAAATACGCTAATACGTGAAAAACGTATTACTTTTATCAGAATATCTCAATTGTGAGAAAAGATTTCATAATTGAAATCATTTTTTCAAATAACGTTATTATACGTTAATTATTTAACCTAAAAGGTTAAAATGAGACTGTAGAACATATTACGTCTCTCTCGATATACGAGAACTATTTTTATTTGAAATACGCGTTGAAACAACGTATTAAGATTTATTAAGACTTCGAATTATTATATTATTTATCAAAGTTGAATGAACTTTGAAAATCTCGAAAAGCGTGCCAACGTGCTAAACGTAAATTTTTGCGTAAAGGTGGGACGTGAAGGCTCACATGCAACCAGAGAAGAACACACGTATCGAAAATCGAAGTTCAAAAGTAAAGGTGGGCTTTACTATACTCAAACTGGTAGAATTTACCAAATGATTTATTTATGATGCTTTATTGCAAGCAAATATTTATGAAATGATTATTTAATTACCTGCCCAAAATGTTTATGTTTTATGTATGTATCCAATTCATGATTGTTGATGCATATTGTTGGGTAGCTCCCACTTTATGACATGCTTGAATTCGTATTCTTGGAAGTATCCCCAAGGATGATGGAGAATTCGTATCCTGTGCCGGAGATGGCTGGGATTTTGTGCACTGATTATTTTGTGACTGTGTCCGAAAGGATGCTCGGTCGGTCACGGCGTCTGTGAGAGGAGGCCTCCTCTCCAGCGCGGGAATTATTGTGGAATAAATTATTGTGGTGGATATGGATCATACATACAAGGAAAATGTCCGCCGCATTTAATCTTTATGAAAATGAAAGAAATTATTTAGTAAGCACGAGTATTTCAAATTAAAACCTCGTGTGTTATTCGTGATGGGGCGAGTAATTTAAACTTGATAAATTATTTTGGCATGAGCCATCGAGTGCAATCTTGTACTCACTGCATGTTTGTTTTAAATGCGCAGTTGAGCGATGATGGATGGAGATGTGTCGGAGCAATTTAACCCCTTTTGATTATGATATATTAGAAACCTTGAATACACATCGTCATATGTGTATTTACACGTTCTTCCGCTGAAATTGAATTAATTTATTTTATGATGTTGTTAGTTGAATACGTCCAGAACATATAATTGTTGTATATATATTGGATAAAGTTTCCTTAATTATTATTCCAAGTATTAGCCCCGCTAAATCGTACTTAGGATTTAGGGGCTGTTACAAAGTGGTATCAGAGCCGCCGCTCTTTGAATCCAAAACTCTTTTCGTAGTTAAGTCTAGATTGAGTCACTAGACTTCTAGAGATCACCGACACCGCCGACACTCCATCACATCAAGCTCAACTGAAAAAAGGTAAATTATTTTCTCATCTTTGAAAAGAAAAATTTGAAATTTATGAATTTGATTTGGTGTCGATAGAACATTATCGACCAATGATTTGGTGTCGATAGAACATTATCGACAAATGATTTGGTGTCGATAGAACATTATCGACAAATGATTTATGAATTTGATTTGGTGTCGATAGAACATTATCGACAAATGAATTGAAAAAGGTTGTAAATAACCATGATTTATTGATTGATTGAAATTTTTTTCGCAAGAAATGCGTTTGTTTAAAACGAACTATGTTCGCTATATTGAAATTTTATTCGCAATTCTCCATATTGTTTTGATTAATGACTATTGTCATCCCAAATGAAGTTATGAGAATTGATAATGAAAGTCGCTGCTCGCCACCAATGTATGATAATGTCATACGAGAATGTATGGACAAATTTTGGGGATAAAATGTTCAATTCATGTAAATCAATAGAAATTTATTATTATGAATATTTGAAAATTTTATTTCAATTCCCAAGGATGTTTACGATGATGGGTATGTTATCCCAAAAGAACGTAGACTGTTTAAGACGCATGATCCCAATTGCGAAGAACATAGGAAGATGGATTATTATAATTTTATTCCATCCTGAGAATCTCGAATTGATAGACGAGAAGAAAATTCAAGCTCAGAATTGGAAAAGATGTCAAGATAGTGAATGTCACTATGCGATAAGTGACACAAGAATGATCTTTTTATTTGGAAGTTCACGCATGGCGGGACTCCAAATCATCTATGACTCTTTGTTGGAAACGGTAAAAATGTGATCAAAGAATTCGTTAGAGTCGGTTAAAGATCGAACTCATGATCATGCTTAGTCGACCTTGAACTCGACTTGACGGCACCACCAAGATGTATAATTTTGACTTCGCTTTCGGTCGATTCATCCGACCTCGAAGTATAGTCCGACCTGGCAAGGCGACCTCGGTTGTCCACCTCGGCCGAGCTCGGTAGGTGCGACCTCGGCGAAGCGAGCCGGTGGAGTACGAGCTCGGCTTCGACTTCGCAACGGCAGTGTGACATCCACCGCCAATTTATATCGACTTGGTCAGATCACCTCCACCCTGAAAACAACCTCGGCGTCGGCATGTACAACCTCGGCATGTACGACCTCGGCATCTACGACCTCGTCTACGGCTTCGGCTTCGGCTTCGACGTCGGTACCTTCGACTTCGGTATCGGCATCTACGGCTTCGGCGTCGGCATGTACGACATCGATTTCGACTTTGGCATCATGTACGACCTCGGTATCGGTATGCACGACCTTGACCTTGACAATTAAAATTATAACTTCGACATTGTCTTCGACCTCGACCTCGACTTCGACTTCGCATCCGCTCGACCGACTTGGCGTCGACCTTGTCGACTTCGGCTTCGGCCGACGCCGGTACCTTCGACTTGCATCGGCATCTACGGCCTCGGCCGGCATGTACGACATCGATTTCGACTTCGCATCATGTACGACCTCGTATCGGTATGCACGACCTTGACCTTGACAATTAAAATTATAACTTCGACATTGTCTTCGACCTCGACCTCGACTTCGACTTCGGCATCTGTTCGACTTCGACTTCGACGTCGACCTTATCGACTTCGGCTTCGGCTTTGGCATCGGCCTTAATGACTTCGTCATTATGTCAATAACCTCGGCAATGACCTCGGCTTTGGCAAATGATTTCGGCAACAACTTCGACATCGGTATCACTTACGACCTCGGTATCCCGAGCTCGGCATCAGCAAAACTGTTTTGCGCAATGTTTTTATTTTAGCTCGTTCTCCTTCGTTAGAGCTCCGATTTTCAAACGGTTTACACCTACGTACTCCTATCACAGAGTACTATATTTCTTATGAAGAACCAAATCCCTGATTCCTTCTCTAGAAATTGCGAGAGTCAGTTGATGTTAGTTATAGTTTTGTAGAACGAGAATTTTTCAGTGCGATTAGAATCTTAGAATGATACTAGAAAGTAGTATTCCCAGTAGTACGAGAAGCGCTATGACATACAGAGGAACCTTTGATGATGACCTATAATGTTATATAAAGTTTTAAATTCTATTCATTACCCAATTTCTGTCATTGAGTTTAACTCTATGACCTAGTTCAAATCGAGAAATCACATGAGTTTCTCACTTTTTCTGAAGAAAATTTTCAACCCAAGAATTTACAAAATGTTCTTTTGAAACCAAATCCTTATGTGACTGAGAAAATATTTGTGACGGGTCTGGCCAACCCATATGACCAAAGAAATCTCAGTAGTCGTCATTCTGGTCTTCGGACCCTAGATCCCAAATTATTCAGTTCAAAGAATATATGGATTCAAATAGTAAGATATGTTATTTTGAATCACGAACCCATATCTTTTGGAAGTCGACATGATGCAATTTCTTCAATCCTGGAGACCAATAGGTGAGATGAAGGTTGATTTATCTTGTCACCTAAGTTTTGAATTAGTAAAGTGATAAACATCAGGTATGATGTAGGTTGACTTATTTTGATAACCTAAAGGTTGCAGATCAGTAAGGTGACAGACATCAAGGAGTTATGATGTAAATAAGATCTCGATGAGACGAGATATCTTCCCTATAATGCACATGGATGCAATTACCCTTGATGGGCTTACCAGATTTTGATAACAGTGAAGTTATATCTTCATGTGACTGTTATGATAATGAAATGTTATGAATGAGATACTCTTTAGCATAGAATGCAAGAGTGAAGTAAAGGAAGTGCATGATATCCTCGGGATATAATTTCCTTATTATGACATAACGAGAGAGATTACAACTTATCATTAAGATAGTTGATTGTCCTTAAAACCTCCTTAGTAGGTTGGACATGTATAAAGAATGGAGATGCACGATATTCTTTTCAAAGGACATATATGTAAAGAAGCGATAGCATCTCGGATAACTAATCTCTCGCTTTATACCTCGATCAATGAAATTATGTTGAGCATAATCAATTCCAAGTAATTGAGACTTGGTTAAACCAATGATAACGAGATTGAGGAATCATAATCATTGAGATGTGTGAACAGCTAGGATAGCCCTAGCATGTAAATCAAGTATGGAGAAATATCTCCACAATGAAGATGAACACAAGGAACACCTCGTGACAAGGTCTTGCAAACTTTGAGAGATGAACAATTTTGCTAAGTTTAGCAAATGTGAATTTTGGCTAAAGAAGTAATGTTCCTGGACACATCAGGTCACCAAGGATTAAAGTTGATCCGCCAAAGTAAAGCGCCCAAGAATGGAAATCGCCAAAGACACAAAATGAGATTTGAAGTTTCTTGGGATTAGCGTGTTACTATCGGAGATTCATTGAAGGATTCTCAAAGATAGCAAGACCAATAACCCAACTATTCGAAAATGAATTAAATTCACTGACTAATGAAGGTGAGGCGAATTTCCGTGACGCCAAGGAAAAGTTAACCATCGCCTCAGTATTAGCGCTCCGGAAGCGAGATAAAGAGTACGTGGTCTATACAGATGCTTTCAAAATGGATTAGGTCGTGTGTTAATGCAAAGTGGAAAAGTGATAGCCTATCCATCTCGACAACCGAGACCGCATAAATTGAATTACCCAACACATGATCCGGAACTAGCAGCAGAGTACATGCCCTAAAGATATGGAGACATCATCTCTACGGAGTAAGATGTGAAATCTTTACCGATCACAAAAGTTTGAAATACTTTTCGAGCGAGAGATTTGAAAATGAAGACATGGTGATGAGATGCTTGAATCTAAGTTATGGTGTACAAATGTACTACCTTACCAAGCTATATGACCTTAATGACGGTTCTAGTCCCGAGAGTAAGAATCAAGTATAATGAAAGTAATATTACTCAAACCATGCTCAAGAAAAAGGGACAAAAGTCAAAAATAGCTGAAGAAATTATGAGCTATACAATTATGAGATAGCCACAATATGAGATAAGTTTCAGCGATATTATGACTTCGATAAGTAAAGTAATTCCTTTGGAGTAAAGAAGCAGAGTAAGAAATAAATTCATTATTTGAAATGGATCTTAGTACTCTAAATTGTATTGACACAAAACACTTGTCTTGTGTGTCTTAGAAATTAACAAGCAAAATAGCTTCTTTAGACGTTTGCAAAGGAAATGTTTTCAAGAGAACAAATGAAAAGATTCACATGGAAGAATCTTAAGATGAATCTGATTGTAAATCTTACCCCTCATACTTTTGTGACGATCAATAAAGTGGAATATTAAGTACCTCTGACATGGGAATGAAGCAATCATTAAATGTCGAGAATTTGGTAAAGATATTTGACGTCAAGGCAAAAGTATAATATGTCCCTAGCGGACAAAGGATTTTATCCTATGCAAAATTTCAAAATGAATCAATAAAGATTAAGAAGAAATGACGTATATCCAAAAAGGGATATTACAAACGATGGCACTAAATGCCAGTACAAGGATTTTCTCTGGAAAAGAGTTTAAAGTAAGGATATATGAGATATATTCCTAAGATTGATAAAGTGAAAAGGAAATTGAATCATTCATACTGGATCAGAAATGAATGATAGTTGTCAGATACATCACGATCTCTACGATGAGATTAAGTTATCGAGATATTAATATCAGGGATAGGTCGATATAAACCTAACCACATAATGCTATTGATAAAAGCATAATAGTACTGACACCGAGAAGGGTAGGGTGAACGAAGTAACAAAAGGCTATAGCAAGGAAACATAATGTCCCAAGGGAAAGGACAATGATATATGAAAAAGATGTTTACTTGAATAAACGGGAACACCGTTGACCAGAGCCTATATTTCGCACCGAATACAGGACGAACAGAAATCAGGAAGGCCTGATATATATCAGAAAATTTCTCAGAATACCTATAATTTTTCTGTTCGATATAGGTGCTTCGTTTTCTAATATCGCACAAGTATGCGTAGAAATGATAGAACCCAATTCAGGGTAAACGAATCGAGAAATGAAAATCTCTTCACTTATACGTGAATTATGGCCATCGCTGGTGTTGCTCGAGTTTAAAATTGGGCCTATGATCGCCTAAGGTTCTAACAAATGAGTTAGATCATAATATCTATGTGGAACGAGATATAATTCAAGAAATGTAAGTTTCAAAATGGATGTCACTCACGTGATTAAAAGCACGGACATAGTTTCTCCATTTGAAATTCTATGCAACGGGATTTTGAATCCTCAATTGCTTTAATTTAAGGTTGGCTCATCTAGAACTATCTGTTTACAGATGGTAAGAAAAGAGAGTCTGACGAGTAGAAAGTTAACCCCAAGGCCTACAAGTTAGAGTTCATACAGAAGTATTGACTATCTTATTATAAACTGGGCATGACTTGGGACAGTTTTTGGAAGAATTTCTACATCTTGAATGAATGCTCGTAACTATGGAGAGGTGGATGAGAATGACATCCAATAACTTATCCATTGTTTCCCAATGATTATGGATCTTGCAAAAGAAGTATCAAGAGAATATCTTCTTCAAGTAGAAAATTCCAAGACTTGGGCAGACTTATCAGAATTTGTCAGCAGGCTCAAGTGTATATATAATGCATGTGGAATGGCACCTACGAGTACTTGTCCTGGTCCCCGGCAAGTTACACAGCAGGGTATAAAGGAATGGTTGTACCCTGATGTTCCAAATGCCGCCCCACGTCCTGTGCCGTCTATTATACCAGAAAGAGACGAGAATGGCAAAAAGGACAGGATCTTATCGCCTCAAGGATTAGGGGAATTACCATTATCAAATCGACCTTACTTTCTGATAAAAGTAACACACACTTCTGGAATCAAAAAAAAAAAAATGAGAGGGCAGGTGTGACCCACTCTTTGAAAGAGAGAGATCGTCGGGTATATGAGGTAAAAACGTACCTGGAAATAGCCAAGTTTCTAAGCGAAATGTACGATTCCGACGAAGGCCACTCAGAAACATAGAGTCCTATGATAATATGAAACTCATATGTAAATGGGGGCTTATGTGAAAATGGTATCTGATGTACGAAAGCAAAATTGTTCCGAATAAGATATGGTTACTATGAGATTATAGTCATGCCAGTCGGACAAGCTAGTACACCAGCCCTGTTCATGAACCTCAAAAATCGAGTGTTCCACACATACTTAGACGATTTTGTCTAAATCCTTATGAATGATGTTCTTATCCGTATGAAGGACGAGAAAGGACATAAAGAACATAGAAGGACTGTATTGCGAACATTTAGAGTCGAACAAATTTTGCTAAGTTCAGTATATGAAATTCGGCTTAAAGAAGTAATATTCCTTAGACACATGATGTCTTCCGAAGGAATCAAATTTACATGGATAAATGGATATGAGGCCGTATATTAGAGTGAGAAAGATGATAGTCAACGCACCGCGATGACTTAGACCTCACGAATAGAATTACCCAACTCGCGACTTGAAATAACAGCAGTAGTACGTACCAAAATTTTGGAGACACTTCCTATATGGAATAAGTTGTGAGATCTCCACAAGCCATAAAAGTTTGAATTTTCTTCTTGAAGAGACTTAAAATGAGATAGAAAAGAGGACTCGAATCAAGAAAGATTCCAACAGTGATATAAATTATCACCTATAAAGTATTTGAGGGTTTTAAAGAGGCTTCGACAATGTCATATTGTCTAAGGAAAGGTTATATATACATTTCAAGCAATAAAAAGCTTAGAAATGAAATCATAAATGAAGCTCATGATATTCCTCATACCGCCCACCCAAGCAGCATTAAAGTATATTATGTTTTACGAGAAAAATTAGATAGTAAAGAATGAAATGAGCTATAACCTCATTGACGAGCATTGTCTCGGTTATAAGAGATGAAGGCATAGTATCAATGACCTTATAAGAGGTTATAATCTCTAATGAGATACAAATGAAAATGAAATGACATAGCAATGGATTTTATGACAGGTTTCGCCACAATCATAAAGAAATAACACTACTATATGGGTAGTAGTGGATTGACTCACCAAATATGCTTATCTCTGCCTATTCAGATGACTCGGAGATCCGATAATTTATCTCGACCGTATACAAAGGAAATCGATCTTTACAAGGGTCCCAATACCTATCACTTGGATAGAGATTCCAAGTTTACCCTAGATTTTGAGCTAGCTCACCAAAAGGGAGTTATGCACGATATCAACCTTATCGTAGATGTCCCCTCACGCATGTATGGGCGATAAAAGGACAATATGAATATTTAAAGATACGATGAGAACATTCATGTTAAATCGAGGTGCAAGTGGGAACATGTTTTACCACTTATTAAGTTTACGACGACTATAGTCGCTACAACGATTGACATAGCCACACGTGGCATTATATGGAAAGAATATCGACCACCACTTTATTGTAATAAAGTAGGTGTGAGAAAGTATAAGGTCTTGACAACATAAATGAAATGATTAAGATATTTGCCAAATAAGGCAAAGACTGAGAGAAGCTCAGTACAGACAAAAGTCTTACGCTAGTACGCGTAGATCTGAACCGCATTTTGAATGCGAAACGAAGTTCCTCGAGATTTCTCCATAGAGGAAAATTATAAAGTTTAAAGTACAAGGAACGTTGAGATTATGTTTTATAGGACCTACGAGGATCCTAGAAATAAAAGGCCCAAGAGTTTATAGTTTGGTACTTCCACCAAAATTTGGGAATGTACATAATGTTTTTCCACGCACACGCCTAAAGAAATATGAATATGACCCAAATCACGAATTCATCATAATGACGTGATCTTTAACTCAAATATGAGTTGTGATGAACATCTACGACTATTTGATCGTATGATTCAATGATTAAGAATTAAATTGGTCTTTGATGAAAGTCCAATGGAGAAACCTCGACAAAAGAAAATCACGTGAAATTTATGATGTTATGGTGCTAAGATGCCCCATACTTTTGATGTATGTAAATTTCGGACTAGATTTCTTTAAGGGGTGGAATGTAATACCCGATTATTTAAACGCCTAATTACGATATTAATTTCAGAATTAGTGTATTATTATGATAATTTGATTATTAAAATATCGAATAATAATTTCGATTATCTTTGGAATAATAAATTCCTATGTTTTATTCACAGATGAATGTGAATTGAGAAATACGAATATGTAATGTATTTCAACAGTATTATTTCTACGTCGATTACGTATCGATATTTTTAATGCTCGTGATATTTTCTAAGTTTTTAAGCTTAGAATTTAATTCCATTATTATTGGAATTATTTGATAAAGTGATTACAGCTTTATTACGACCATTTTGAGATGAGTCGATATTTAACGTTTTGAGACGTTTCAAACGTTAACGTTTAGAGATGACTTGAGAATCAAGTCTAACGATCAAGGAATTATGATATTTAAATTCCTATGATTATTTTATATAATTAGAATATTATTTTAGCATTGAAATAATGCTAGAAAATTTTGGAATTATATTTTTGAATATTTAAGATTCTCGAAAACCCTAAATCGAGAATTATGGTTTTCTACTTATGGATTGATTCCAATAATTTTTCCTATGATATAAATTATCATCTAGGATATATATTATGCTATATATCTATTTATAGCATGAAAATGAAATTTTGGGCATTTATTATTTGAAAGTGCCGTGAATTGCTATGTTTTTAAACATAGAATTATTCAATTTTTGATCATCCAATTTGTGATATTTCTTAAGTGTAGTATTAATACACACTTACCAAGTAAAATGTGTAGATGAAAAATACACTAGCAATATGCTTACATGGGAGCCGATATTTTGACCTTTGGTACACAAATTGAGTCTTGATTTTTATATACTTGAGTATGCAATTTTTGGGAAAGAGTGTATTAATACACTTGTATAACATCATGTAAAAATCTGAAATTATTTTTCTCCCACCTCCACTGTATCTACGACAGTGTTTTAGCATGAAACAAAAATTGATTTGTGCTTCCCAAAAAGCTTTATTAAAGCTTACAAGGAGTTAGTGAAATGTAAGAGATATTTTTTTTTTGAGTGACATAATCACATTTGACTAAAATAATTCATTTGTTCTGTGAGAGTTGAGAGGGCCGAGAGTGTTATATGTACAAGGTGTTGGAACACTTAAAACATAAACAACTCATTTCATTCCTCTCAACCTTCTGCTGTGAGCCTTTCTTTAAGAAAACCAAACTTTTCCTTCTTCTTTCTTTCTCATTTGCTTGAGCTTGATTCATCCTACAACCGATCGACTCCGATAACGAGGTTAAATATCGAACAAGCTTCGATAAAACCTAACTTTTTCAATTATTGTGGAATAAATTATTGTGACTGTGTGCTGAAAGGGTGCTCGGCCGGTCATGGCGTCTGTGAGAGGAGGCCTCCTCTCCAACAAGGAATTATTGTGGAATAAATTATTGTGGTGGATATGGATCATACATACAAGGAAAATGTCCGCCGTATTAATCTTTATGGAAAATGAAAGAAATTATTTAGTAAGCACGAGTATTTCAAATTAAAACCTCGTGTATTATTGTGATGGGCGAGTAATTTAAACTTGATAAATTATTTTGGCATGAGCCATCGAGTGTAATCTTGTACTCACCGCATGTTTGTTTTAAATGTGCGGTTGAGCGATGATGGATGGAGATGTGTCGGAGCGGTGGAACCCTTTTGATTATGATATATTAGAAAACTTGAATACACATCGTCATATGTGTATTCACACGTTCTTCCGCTGAAATTGAATTAATTTATTTTATGATGTTGTTAGTTGAATACGTCCAGAACATATAAGTCTTGTATATATATTGGATAAAGTTTCCTTAATTATTATTCCAAGTATTAGCCCCGCTAAATCGTACTTAGGATTTAGGGGCTGTTACAGATGGCCTTCTGAATTTTCCACTAAGAAAAATATCTTATTGCTTTGGATTTTTCTTTACGAAAAGGGACTTTTATTGACTTTTTCTGCTCTCTTTCTTTCTTTTATTCTTCTTTTGTCTATAAATTATTTCCCATTGAAAAACAGGGGATCTATATATATGGAGTGATTATTATAAAAACCATCATTAACACATAAACTACGAACTATTGAAATCGTCTGAATTCGTCATGAAAGCGTCTGAATTAATCGTGTGAGTATCTGAATTCAGAAAATTAAAAATTCGACCTCATGGGATTCGAACCCAAGCGTTTGAATCCATCAAGTAAGGTGATGAATTCACCGTAGATCTTTACGAATTAAGGGCTGAAATGGTTCTTATTTTATACTTTAAGATTGATTTGTATTTGTAACAGCTCCTAAATCTTAAGTACGATTTAGCAGGGGCTAATACTTGGAATAATAATCAAGGAAGCTTTAACCAATATATATACAAGATCTCATATGTTTTGGAAGTATTTAACTAATCAACATCATAAGATAAATTAATTCAATTGCAGGCGAAGACGTGTGAATACACATATGACGATGTGTATTCAAGGTTTCTAATATATTGTATTCAAAAGGGATTCACCGCCCGACACATCTCCATCCATCATCCGCTCAACCCGCACATTTAAAAACAACATGCGGGTCGAGTACAAGATTTGCACTCGATGGCTCATGCCAAAATAATTTATCAAGTTTAAATTACTCGCCCATCTCAAGAATACACGGGTTTTAATTTGAAATACCGTGTTTACTAAATAATTTCTTCATTTTCCATAAAGATTGTCGGCGACATTTTCCTCAGTATGTATGATCCATATCCACCACAATAAATCCTCTACTGGAGAGGAGGCCTCCTCTCACAGACGCCGTGACCGCCGAGCACCCTTTCAAAGACACAAATACAAAATAATCGATGCACAAAATCCGGCCATCTCGGACGAATCACGAATTCTCCATCATCCTTGGGGTACTTCCAAGAATACTGAATTCAAGCATGTATAAAGTGGGACCTACCTAACATTATGCATCAACAATCATTGATTGGATACATACATAAAACATAAATAATTTGGGCGGTAATTAAATAAATCATTTCATAAATATTTCTTGCAATAAAGCATCATAAATAAATCATTTGATAAGTTCTATCAATTTGAGTATAGTAAAGCCCACCTTTACTTTTAAACTTCGATTTTCGATACGCGTGCTCTCCTCTGGTTGCGTGTGAGCCTTCACGTCCCACCTTTACGCAAAAATTTACGTTTAGCACGTTGGCACGCTTTTCGAGATTTTCAAAGTTCATTCAACTTTGATAAATAATAACAATTTGAAGTTTTAATAAACTTTATACGTCGTTTCTACGCGTATTTCAATAAAAATAATTCTCGTATATCGAGAGAGACGTAATATGATCTACAGTCTCATTTTAACCTTTTAGGTTAAATAATTAACGTATAATAACGCTATTCAATAAAATGATTTCAATTATGAAATCTTTTCTCACAATTGAGATATTCTGATAAAAGTAATACGTTTTTCACGTATTAGTGTATTTAACGAACGTATTTCGTACGTTAATTTCGAAAGTCAACCATTTTGACTTTTCTTTATAAATCTTCAATAAAACATATTTTAATGAATAAAATCAATATAAATCGATTTTTAATCGATTTCTTTTCATAAAGATTTAATCCTCGATTTTTCATGCAAATCGATAAACTTGATTAATAATTTCTTTCAATATTAATCTTTTAATATCTTAAGCATTATTTTATGCTCTTAACGTTATTTAATATAACGGTTCGTCTTAAACATAATATACTATGTTTAATAAACCTCAAAAATTCAATTATGTCTAATAAAATTTTTAGACATATAATAAATTATTATTCTTGATTAAAAAGGAATTAAAATTCCTTATTTTCACTTATAGCTTACGGCTATATGTCAATATTTCCAACCTTGTCCCAAAAATTCCTCTAAATTCATATAGTGTATTATTTTACACTATGATCATTAATATGTATTAACATTAGCTATAGGAAAATTGGACATCATTATTCCATCACTATAGCTCACGGTTTTCATACTTTAATATAGCAATTATTTTTCTAAAATTCTAATTAGATCATACAAGGCCTAAACATTATTATACAACACTAATTCATAAAAAAATTCAACAATACCAACTTCAATATCATGTAACCAATCTATATGGCTCTCGGCCATTTTTAATATATGAACATATATTTTCCAAAATTTCTAGTAAATTCACAAGATACTAAATCAAGGCTCTAGATTAACATTATGCTATAATATCACTTAAACATTAATTTGTACATTAACCTTTGTCCTCCATAATTTTCGGTACTCTCTAATAATTTGCATAAGATTTCCAAAATTTCCAAATAATTTACTATGAGTTCCCTTCTTAACCTATATCATTAATCCATCACAATTTAACCCTATAAAATTTCGATCATCATGCTAAAATCATAGCATGCTTAAGCTTTTAATTAAAACAATACATATGCTTAATCTTAGCCTACTAAACAATATTAACAAACAACAAAACATGCTAGCAAAATTTATCATTTTTGTAGCACTAAGAACATAGGCATATATATATAAATCTAACGGTTGAAAATCGAAACTTTTAACGTATAATTAAAGCTTGTTCGATTCCTAACCTTTTAATCGGCTTTGATTTTTGGTGCAAAGGATTTAGTAGCAAGGATTGGAATAAGAAAATGAAGAACACTCTTTCTTCTTCTCTCAATATGCTCACGGCAGTGAGGGTGTTTGAAAAGTGGTGATTGTTTTGTTTCTATTTTATCTATATACTTATGTACACTTAAGGCTCTCGGTACTTCTCAATGAATGAGAGAAGTCTTTGTGCTTTTGATAATAGTACCTTTAATTTAATTCCTATCCTCATAAATTTTATGAAAAATATATTCCCTTGTCTTTTCTTTACACCTCACGGTAATAGAGATAAAAGAATGAGATAATATATTGTTTTATTATCCTATTACTTTTGTTAAAGGAATAAAAACAATTATCACACAATCTCCTCTCTACTTGTTACGGCACACACACACATAACAATTGCAAGACAAAGTTACTTGATGACTCACTTACTAATATAGGTCATCCCTTACACATTAGTAAATGACCATCACTTCACTTAATCAAGGAAATAAAATCCTTCACCTTTTTCCTCCATCAAATGCGTCGCCCACTCATATTTGCACAAGGATGAGTTTTAAATATTTTTGTCTTATTACATAATATTATGCTACACACTAACACATGCAACCTTCACTTCCTAAGAATTTTAAAGTTTCTTTCAACCTCAAAAGTCCACAATATCATGCTAATTAATTTATTTATCATTACTAATAAGGGAAACAATTGTCTTCCCTTTTCCTTTCTTATGCATGCGTCGGCTTCCTCATGATTCAAATGAGTATTTTAATTCTTTTTGTATTATTAGCTTTATGACTCATCACATGAGTATGTCACCATAGTAAAATATCTCTTACACATAGTTACTATATTAACTCCAACTTTCTTGAACAAAGCAATTACTCCTTTTTCTTTGTGATGAAGAAGCCGTCGGCCATTACACTCATCAAGGGAGGAGTTTAATTTTTTTTTCACAATAGCTTAGTCAATATTATCATGCTACACTTAATTCAAAGCATGACATATCCTTTTGGGTGACTCACTAATTTAATACATCATTATAGTTAATGTTTCTTACACAATGTCTTGAATAAAACAAAATGAATTGCATAATACACGGCTACTCTTCATCCAAGCACATCACTTGATTCATCTTTAATTTACTTAGTTAGAGTGTACAAAATATCCCACTTAATCATTCAATCTCATAACATTGTAATTCTAATACAAAAATTGGCGTAACTTGTTGCACACAATACTAGTTCACGGCACTTTTAAATCTTAAGTACTAAATTTTGATTTTTCATGCTAATAATAGATATATATCATAATATATATCTTAGATGATAAATTATATCATAGGAAAAATTATTGAATCAAACCATAGGTAGAAAACCTAATTCTTGATTTAGGGTTTCGAGAATCTTAAATATTCAAAATATAATTCCAAAATTTTCTAGCATTATTTCAATGCTAAAATAATATTCTAATTATATAAAATAATCATAGGAATTTAAATATCATAATTCCTTGATCGTTAGACTTGATTCTCAAGTCATCTCTAAACGTTAACGTTTGAAACGTCTCAAAACGTTAAATATCGACTCATCTCAAAATGGTCGTAATAAAGCTGTAATCACTTTATCAAATAATTCCAATAATAATGGAATTAAATTCTAAGCTTAAAAACTTAGAAAATATCACGAGCATTAAAAATATCGATACGTAATCGACGTAGAAATAATACTGTTGAAATACGTTACATATTCGTATTTCTCAATTCACATTCATCTGTGAATAAAACATAGGAATTTATTATTCCAAAGATAATCGAAATTATTATTCGATATTTTAATAATCAAATTATCATAATAATACACTAATTTACGAAATTAATATCGTAATTAGGCGTTTAAATAATCGGGGTATTACAGTATTTGATCTCATTCCTATATATATATATATATATACAGTGGCGGACCCAGGGGGTCCATGGAACCTTAGGCCCACTGGATTTAAAAAATTAGGGTATAATAGTAATTTTATATTTAATAATTAAAAATATATATTTAAAGGTATAAAATATGTAAAAATAGTTTATATTATGCTTGAAATAAATACATAAAAATTGAAAGGTAGCTAAACATATAAAAGAATGGTTTTTTTCTTTTTTTGGCAATGAAAATACAAATTTTGATTGTTTCAATCGAGACATTAATTATTTTTTAAGCATATAGCACTGAGTTTCAATTTTTCATATTAAATTGTTATTTATTTTTAATTTAAACAAAAAATTCTTTTATGAATTTATATATAAAATTATGATTATTTGGATCCCAAATATTTTTTGGACTTCCCCTGACAAAAATGTGGGTCATGTATATATATATATATATTGAGGGTCTAATATATTTTATTATTCATAGTGTAGATAATAGGTATTACTTGACATATTTTAATCGATAAAATTAAATTATTTATTTCATAACATATTTAGAGGAGAGAATAATCTAACATTCCAATGTAATCATTTATTTGTTTCAAAATGTTATTTCTTTGCTTGTTATGATTGTGGAATTGCTGCAATGTGCGTGTATGACTAAAATTCATCATACGTACTATTTTCGGTGGACAGTTATGATTTTTTTTTAGTACTATAATTAGAAGATGGATTAGCTAAGTCAATGCCAAAGTCTTCCCTTTACGTGGAATTCTTGATCGCATTAAATAGTTACTTAAAGTAAAGAAAAAAATTGTACCAATTTCTAATTTTTGCCAAATGTTATCAAATTCCATCACGACCTTAGCATTTGAGTATAAATTTGGTCGATGTGAAACCTAATCAAAAAGTAAAAGATTTGTTGGGGAGATGAATTAAATCAGGAGGTCCGCACGTTAAGGATACATGAATATCACATAAAATCCCAATCAGAGTGACATTCTCACACATCCTCGTATGAAGACATTCTCAAAAAAGACTGTCTTAAATATTTATTCTTTCGTTTGTTTTATTTCTTGAAAGTACTGAATAAGTATTCAAAAGTGGAGGATCACCTACCATGAGAAATGTGTTCACAAGTTACAGTGTCCATATACACGTGATTTCTAACCCATATATTTTTTTCAAAACGAAGAAAATACAGATAAATCATCAAAGCAGGCAAAACTTGCTGGAGCCAGGAGGTGAAAACTGACCTCACTCGCGTTTCCAAGATTTTATCGATGCTACACCTGGTGAAATTCACTATTCATCTACGTACAACCACACATACCCTTAATGCATCCATACATAAAAAGAAAAAGTCAAAAAAGTAGCACGTGTAGGATGTCGAAGAATCGCCTCATTGATCAGGGACATCGTCAAGGATGAAGGGGCCAAGCTTGCCCATTCTGAACAGAGTGAGGAATTTCTTCGACGCCATTGTTCGAGCCTCCGAGGTTTTATGGGGTATCTTCAGAGCCTTTTGCAGGGCTTCAAACTGCTGGTCGATTAGATCTCCAAACTCGCCCTCGTCCTCCAAGCTTCCGTTGAACTCCGTCAGTGTCCTGCACAACGCCCCTTGAACACGAGTAACAATATCCTGCAGATTAATTGGAAAAAAAAAACATTAGAAACAGAATAATAATAGTAGTCTCATATTCATCATATTCAACACTCTCCTTTACCTCAATGTAGACAACATCAGATTTAATACTAGGAAGTCTCTTCCTCTTTGGCAGAATATTTTGAAGGCTGTAGTCGGGTTTATCCTCATTGTCAAGATGCCTGTCAGTTTCTGCATCCATAAAACGCCTCCAGTGAAGAGGAGTGCCACGGGTGTTCAAAACTGCTAGCAAGTATTGAGCTATCCGCTCCTCACCAACCACGGAATCCTTCACAGATCCTGCAAATGATACCAGTAAACTTGATAAGACGATAGCTATTACATGGAGCATTACCACTCAAGTTAACAATTTTAGACGAAGTTGGACATTTTGGTTCAATTTTGAATTTAATTCCTTTAGTTTTTAAAGCTTTTTTTAGATAAGAAGACCATTGAGTGTGTACGAAAATATATGGCATGTTACTAATTTACTATACATATATGTCGAATCTTAGAAAACCAAATCCACAACAAGAAAACAGAGACTTGAAAAAACTGAACCTGCTGCAGCTAGCTTTAACCCAGTTTCTATATCTGGGATACTTGGAACCAACACTCCTGGCGTATCAAGAACATATATGCTAGGTTGATGCGCAATCTAGAAGAAAATTCGGTACAAAAGTTAGCACATCAAGAAGAGTAGTAGACATTTGAAAATTTTGAATTCGGATAATAATGCTCGACTAGATATCCATGAGTGTGTCCGGATGCACAATAAGACTGACGGCCCTGCAAATGATACGATGTACACATGCAAAGTTTTTGAAGCTTCTCAACAAAACTCATGGATAAATTTATGGAGAGCAAAAAGAACTCATATTAATAAAAAAATACTAGAATATCTATAAAGAACATATGTTCCTGCGGCATAATTTTGGGCGAATATATCTACCTTGAATCCAGCAATATCTTGAGTGACTCCGGGTAAGGGTCCCACGGTAGCTCGCTTTCTTTTCTCCTGAACTAAGATGGAATTTCGACCATCATTGCTTGCTTAGAGATCGAATGCCCCACAGCTTCACTAAGGGATAGCTAGAAATGGTAGTGAAAACAAAATCTCACCGGGAAACCGAGATGATGCTATCTGATGGATGGAATTGATGAGCGCAGACTTACCAACATTGGGAACACCGACCACCAGGACAAGGCAGGTCGGCTCCTTTGAGATAACCTCCTTCATTTTGTACTCAACAAGATCTAGAAGCTTTTGCATATCAATCACAAGTCAGAAACACTTGAAGAAACTCAAAAGAATGAGCTCGAAAGGCACATTGACAAGCAGCTATGGAGATTCTTGAAATATTACACCAAATGATTGGGAATATTAATAATTCGAATCCTCGTATACACAAACAGAAAACTAGACCAACCTTTTGAACAGAACTTCTGCTGTGAGCATTTATCGTTAGACAATCTTGTTTGACTGAATCAAAGTACTGAACCCATTTCTGCACGAAATCAAACGAGCAGGCGCTTAACTACCATTCCTACAACATGATGGAATAACTTGTTGATTTTTTTCATACAAGAAAAATCTTGGTAACTTGTTGCACACTGTAACAAACACACACAAATGATATAACACTTAAAACCAAGACATTACGTGCATGATGTTGGGGTTGGCCAAATCTTTCTTATTGAGAGCAACAACACGCTTTTTACCCGCCAGCAACGGCTGCAACTCATCATTTTTAGATGACAATGGTATCTACACAAATTCATAAGGAATTGGGTAAGAAATTGTGTGCACTTATTATCCAGAACATCATCTACATTACTTAAATCTCACACAAACCTATTCTTTTATAAAATAACAACCTTTTTTGAAGCACAAATCCAGAAATCAAAATAACTCATTAATTCATTCATCTGAATCATTTTCATAGTCATTGCACACTCTCGTTCAAAAAAAAGATTTAAAAAGAAATTGAACAAAATAGCTCATTATTCATTTATCCCAAATTTAATTGCTATAGTCTCATTTGAGCTAACTTGATTAACATTACAAATACAGCTAAATCAACTCAAAATTTGATAAGCTGCAAATTTATTATTTTATACATGGGGGAAATCAAACTACTCAGAGTCGAATGAGCTCGATCGGTTCAACAAACGATTAAAATTGACGGAATTCTTACACGGGCGTCGCGAACTTCGATGACGAAGTCGGAGACTTTAAGGCGGTCGCGGATGGCGCGGGTGGCGCTGGCCATGTGGCCGGGGAACCAGTTGACCTTGCCGCCGCCTTTGATGAATCCCATTTCACCGATTAACGATACTTTCTTGACTATATTTCTCGCCATCTCTCTCCAATGGGGTTTTTTTGGGGGTGAGGGGTTGGGGGCCAAACCTTAACAGTTAAACCTTTAAACCTTCTTCTAATTTTCTCTCTCACACCTTGTGAAATAGCAAAAATGTTTCATTGTAATAATTGGAAATGGAATTGCAATTTTCAAATCACTAATCCAAGTTTATACGATTTCTTTCTGGAAAGATATATCCAATATGGATACCACTTATGTATTAAAGAAAATTAATTGAGTAAACCCTAAACCCAGAATTATTATGGTATCTTATACTCACTCCTACATAAAAACTGGGCATTATTTTTTTGTAGTATGAATTTTAATAATTATAATAAATGTAAATAAATTGAAATAATAGATAAATAAATAAAAATTTCGTGAGATTCCTTGAGGTGTAACAATCCGAAGCCCATTTACCCGTACAAAATTTCTTGTGGTTTGTTCAAGTCACGAAGAAAAGAAAATTAAAGCGAAATCATTTTTGTTTGGGGTGCTCTCATGTGCGCATCACCAAATTTCTTTTTAAATTAATTTAATAATTAATTAATTAATTTAATAAAATTTAATTTTAAATTAATAAATCATAATTATGAATTAATAAATCCTAATTGTGAATTAATAAATCCTAATTAGAATTAATAAACTCTAATTATGATTTAATAATTTTGAATTAATAAACTCTAATTGTGAATTAATAAACTCTAATTTGAATAATAAATCATAATTATAAATTAATAAGTTCTAATTAAAAATGAATAAATTTAATTATAAATTAATAAAATCTAATTATCCTTACTCATCATAATTAATATATAATTATTTTAACAAAAATAAGGGTGAGCTCACGGTGAGACGACGTTTTTGTCTTTTTGTTTATTGTTGTTAATAGGCAAAAGTGTAGAAACACCACTTTACGTTTTAGCAAAATTACATAAATTCTTATCATTATATTTTATACAATTTCATTCATGATGTATTAAAAAATAGTGCAAACCACCAGATAACATATGACCCTTGCAAACGTTGTTTGTAAAGAAATCTTTTTTTTCCTCTCTTTTTTCGAGCCAAAAGTTAATGTAGTGGGAGACAAGGCAAAAATACCCTTAAAGGTTTTAGGGAAAATCAAATAAACCCCTATCTTTTGGCAACTTAATTTAATTTAATTAACAAAATACTGATGGATTGGAGGCTTCGTCGATAGGATGAGCATTCAAACTTTGGTTCACATTTTTCTAGAATCGAATCAAATGGAAATGTAATTTTAAAAAAAAATGATTTGAACCAAAATATCCGACAGTCCAAACTGAAAAATCCAAAATTTATAATCAAATTCCAAATTGAACCGAGTTGTCCAAAAAACCGAAACATATTTATTTTTTATTTTATTATGGCTCTTATGAATAGGATTGAGCAAAAAATCTAGAATCCGAATAATTGTACCAAACCAAACTGAAATTTTAAATCTTGATCAATTTCTTCGGATTTTATTTTTCTTTAAAAATTCAAATTTTCAGATTGATAAAGATAGGTATTTTTAAATTCGAACAAAATAAAATTTGAATAATATATATAATATTAATCTTATTTAATTCTAATTTTGTTTCCTATATTCTAACCATAATGGATGAAAAAATAAATGATTTTTTTTTAATAAAGTACAATTCGGTTTCAGATTTTTGATTTTTTTTTTGGATTTTTTGGTACGATTTGTTTCGGTTCAATTTTTTTTTTAAATAAATAACTTAAGAGTTGAGTTATGTCTGATTTTAGCAAAAATCTGAACCGAAATTCGGATACTCACCCTACCAGCGAATCTCACTTCTACCTTATCCAAGTTGTCGATGGATTCTAAAAATAATTGATGGTCCTCGAGGTTCAGATTTGAACTAACTTGATTAATCGACATTCTTGGTAAGTAGAATGTCAAGTACTCTTGAGGAAAGAAAAGTTTTAATTTGCGAATATACCAGTTAAAGCAAATTAAAACTTTTCTTTCCTCAAGAGTACTTGACATTCTACTTTACCAAGAGTCGTCGCTAACTCGTTAGTTCAAGATCTTCGATCGATTCAGTAAGAAAGTCTTGCTTAGAGTTATATCACTTAGCAAACCTCTTGATCATTAAAGCAGTTGGTTGAGAATGGCGATGTAATTGTGGAATATGGTGGTTACGTATTGTCTTTATTGAAAGCTCAAGCTAGTTGAAAATACTTAGTCAAATATTGACTTAGTCGGTTTTCAATTTGTCTCTTCAGTATCAAATTGATACTCAATATAAAACTAATATTGATAGAGTGTTTCAAAACTGTATTGTGTTGCATGTGCTAGTGATGTTTAGTTCAATAACATACAAATTAAATACGATACTAAAAGTAAAGAATTGAAAGTAAAGAACACTTAGTTTTTATGTGGTTCAGAGAGATCAATTCTTACATCCAATGACTAATAACACAGTTAATCCACTAACTCGGATTTGATTGTTTACGGGTACATGATATAAACCTAGATACATACTTTAATCTTTTTTGTATCCTGTCAAACTTGATGTTCCTCCTATGCTTGCTGATGCTAAAAAACTTCTGACTGCTTATGGGTGCAGTCGACCTAACTTCTTGTTTACAGGTGCAAGACATCCAAGCTTTCAGCAACTAATACTTTGTTGCTTATTTGTCAAACTTCTACATAAACTTGTGTATTTGTGTAGAGGGTTTTCCAACTAAGTGTTGAGTTATCACAGTCGGGTACCTCTTAAAGAGACTTTGCACGGAGTCTAGTGACTTTTGCTTTCTCTCAATCCACCATCTCCTCATCTATTAATTGATCCCTATTCATTCCGTCAAAGTCTCCATGGTATTTTCTTCTCCGATTTTCGTAATCCGTTGAAGTGCACCAGACGAAGACCATAGGACAATGGTAATACTTCAATTCACCAAACCAAGGTTCATCTTGTGTGCTGATTGTGGACTCGTGCTTGGTAGGCCAACATCCCAATGAACCGGGTGGGGCACTTGAAGAAATAGGGACACACTAAGTAAGTACGAGAAATTGGCCCAACTCAGCTTCCAGGATTTGCAAAGGCCAAGTCCGATCAATCTTCAAGCTACAAGGCGACAAACTCAATATTTCTAAGTTTAAGATATACAAGATGATATACTAGAACTTAAATGAGTGTATACTGAAATCTTGAGTCGATAGATATATTTGAGCTCTAAAGATTTTCGATAACACTTTGTAAACTCATTTTTACAAAATTGTTGGGTATTAGTTCTTGAGATGTGAACTCTGGGTACTTTAGAATATTCAAACGTGCAACGTTTTTTGTAACCTTCAAAGGTTGGATTCTACGTATTTATAGAACAAACGATGAATAATGTCATTGGAAGGAGCACCAATCATATCCATTCTATTTGTCGTTTGAATTCTTTCCGTTTGAATCCTCGTACGTTGATGTCGGGATCTGCATCATCGTACATTGTAGATCTGCAACTCTGAACTGTGGATCTGACATGTCATGATCTTCTGCAGATTCGTTACGACACGTGGCGAGTCAAACACTTAAGACTTAAATAACTATGTACTTCTTCAGTTGAGTTGACTCTGTTTTACCAATATGTTGACTTCAGGTTGTATCAGTCGAGTCTGCTTTGTCTTTTATCAGCAGACTGAACTCCATCTTTCATCAGTTTGGGAAACCTGAGTCAGTATGACGCTTCAGCTTTAACGTATTTATCAACATCTTTGACTTAGTTAGCACCTTTGACTTCCCAGCTTTGGTATGACACTTAGTTATATTTTTTACTTCTTTGACTTCAACAACGCCGATTCTTTAGTCTCTGATTTTCAGTCTTCAATCTTTCGACTTCAGTCTTCAATTATCAGTCTTCGACTTCACTTTTAAATAGCACTCTTCATCAGTATAGCTGTACTTTAGTATTCAGTCCACCTGATTACAGTTTTCAATACGTGATGTTCAACAATACTTCTCTTCAATTGAACTGGTACTGAAACTTCTTTCAATACTATTGACTTTAATATTACTTGAATTCCATCAGTCTTGGGCCTGTCCAAATTGACAGTTCTTCTGCTGAAACTTCTAACCAAAAAGACTATTTCCCTAACATGTGAATAGCACTATGTTATATTAGCAAAACAATCATCAATGAGTTCTAGGATACAATCAAAACATACAGTTAAGACTGAATTTTCCCAATAATAATTATGTTTCAATTTTTTTTATTTTAGTTTTTTTTCAGTCAATTCATTCTGTTCAGATTTTGATCCTGGAATTTTGCATTTTTGGGTTTGAATTTTTGGGCAATTCAGTTTGGTTCACATTTTTTTAAATATATAATATGTTTGGTTTGATTTTAGAAAAAAACCTGAAAATTTTGAATGTTCACCCCACGACAAAACCTTACTTCTATAATCTATTCTCTAATCCATCGATAGATATCTGAACAAATTAAATCAAGTTGTAGAAAACATAACAAAGGGAGTTTATTTGATTTCACCTTAAATCTTTAGGGGTGTTCTTGCACTGTCATCCACTAAATAAACCCTGCTGGAAAAAAAATGAGATTTTTTTTTGGTAAAAGATGTTTGAAAGAAAATTAAGTCTGCATTAATTTTCAATACATTAAGAATTAAATTGCACAAAACATAATAATAAGTGTTTATGTGATTTTCGTTAAAATGTTCGGATGTGTTTTTACACCTTCTTCCTTGTTAAATCTATAAGAAAATAGTAGAAATTTTATATAACTATAGTTTCTCGTCACACATTATAAATTAGAGATAGTTTGAATAATTTTTATTGGTTTGGTTGTTTCAGAAAAATAAAAATATTGGTTTGGGCCCTTATAACCTTACCGGATTGGACCAATAGTACTAGCATATGAGTAACTGGCTACCACAGTGTAGAATTTAGAATAGACAAATTGTTTTGTTTAGTGATTTCAATATTTTTTGGCGCAAAATAATGATCTGCAATATATAAAATACCAGTTGCCTTCTCTTATATTTCTCTTTTTTTGTTGAAATACACGGATCACAGGTGTAGATCATAGGTTCACAAAACAGGAATGTCAATCTAAACTCATTTTATGGTGATTTGATTGATGGTAAGGACGGTTTGATAATTAAAATGTCATGAATCGAGATACACTCACGAATAGATTGAATTAGACCATGTTTATCGGTGACAAAATTGACAAGGTGGTCGAACGCCACATAAGTAAATGCATTAAAAGAAAAAACAATTGAAATGGTGGTCTGAAGGGGTGTTCGAACATGAAAATCAGACCACACTTGGTCTCTCTCTCTCTTCCTTTTTCAACCAATGGGGTGGAGATATCTTTTGTTTAAATTAGAATGATATATATGAATAAAATTGAAATAATCTTTGATAATATATATAAAAAAATAAAAATATACCAAAATTTATATTTTTCATTCTCTATAAATAGAGACCGATCTTGATATATTTTAACACACCTAAAAATTTCTTTTTTTCTTAACTTGTATCCTTATTATCTTGTTCTATATTTTTCTATGGATCAAGGTAATAACCCTCATTACAATTCTCAAGATTTTGATTTTTCGGATGATTATCATCCCAGCCTTGAAAATATTCCGAACTCTGAAGAATTTTCAAAATTCAATTATGATGCAAACCCTTCATTCTCACAAAATCCTCCTCATTCTCAAATTCCAAAAAATCACCAAACCCCTCAAAACATCTTAGATGACTCACATGAAAATGTTGAGAAAAACACACACACAAATTCTTCCAACACTACAAAAGTTGGATAGATCAAGAAGATATAGCACTAATGTCTGCCTGGTGTATGGTAAGTACTAATCCAATTATTGGTAAAAATCAAAATTGTTCTTCATTTTGGAAAAGTATCTTGTATATGTACGAGGAAGGGCGAAAGGAAAACCCAGATCTTGGTGATGCAAGGTCCCAGGAATCATTGAGGCAACGTTTTCGACGCCTCAATAAAAATGTAAGCAAGTGGGTTTCTTCTTACAAGAAAGCCTATGATCGAAAAACGAGCGGTCAGTCGAGGCAAGACATTGAGGATGCTGCACATGAGCTATATGGGAAACCGAAGTTTGCTCATGTTGAGGTGTTTGAAAGAGTTATGAGTCGCCACCCAAATGGGAATTGAATTTGGATAGTCTTGGTTATACACGCCCCGTGCGCACGGTGGAGATAGTCTTGAAGAAAGTCGTGGCGCTCAAAAGATCAAGGACCGATGAGGATGGAGACCTCCAACCGACTCCACACCGAATCTAATGCAAGCGAGGTTTGAGACTTCGTCGTCCTATTGGTAGAGACAAAGCTAAAGCGAGGCTAAACGAAAAGGAAAAAAGCGACATCGGCATCACGCCTTCTCTAATCCCGGATGAATGGATCAAGAACTTCGTCGAATGAGGATCACGCTCAAACCGAAACCGATATGCAGAGAGAAGTTGAAAACGTTTATGCTTAACACGTTGTTGGCTAAAGGCCAATTATCTCATGCAGAAGAAGCTTTGAAGCTTAAGCTAATGCAAGAATTATATGGGATGTGATCGTACTTTATTATTGTAATTTGAGTGTTTGAGTGTTTAAATTGTTGTGAGTCAGTACCTTTCAATTTGTGTACTTTCAATTAGTGTTGTTTGTGTAATTTCAAATTTGTGTGGTTTGTGTAATTTCAATATATTTTCAATAACAATTGTGTTGTCATTTCAAAATTTGATAACGTGCTCCTGACAAAAATTTGATATGTTTTCATTTCAACAGCACTGTATAACGTGCTCATGCCAAAGTAATTGAAGAGCTTATAGCTAGTGCTTCTGGCAAATAATAGAAAAATTGTCGTGGGCCCTTTAACATATAACGTGCTCCTGCCAAAATAATTGAAGAGCACTGTATAACATAAAATGACCCTTTAATGATGTGTTGTCAATTCAAGAGCATCAGATAACGTTCTTCCGAAAAATAATTCATGAGCTCTGTGTAAAATATGTGGGCCAATTGACTCTTTTGATTCACGAAGAGCCAAGCTACTTGTGTATATATACATCAATACATGAATTATCAAACATACTTTTAAATCTCAGCCTAATGATTTTTCTTTCTATATTCATTCATAATTCCTTGCTCAAACTTTGTATCCACCACCATCCCTTAGAAAATGGCATCAAGTTCTAGTTTTGATGCTTCTAATCCATTCAATGATGATGAATGGGAAGAAAGCATTGCCGCACAAAATCGGCTTCTTGACGATGTCGTCGAGAATGTTTTCATTCAGGCAACAACTCTAACTTTACAACCTACCAACATTACTGTTAGAGCTACACGGTGGTATATTGATCGCAAATGCAAGAAGGGTCATGAAAGTGTGTTCGAGCAGTACTTTGCTGAAGAGCCAATCTATCATCCAAATATTTTCGAACAAGGTATCGCATGCGAAAACCTTTGTTCGAACGTATAATGAACAAGCTCGTTGCCACTGATAAATTTTTTCAGCAACAACCTGATGCTGTTGGTCGTCTAGGTATGTCTGCGATTCAAAAATGCACTGCAGCTATGCGGGTGTTGGCATATGGAACTTCAGCAGATATGCATGACGAATACTTACGAATGAGTGCACAACTCATTCGTAAATCAGTCATCAAATTTGTTGAAGGTGTATATCCAATTTCGGTGCGGAGTACCTCAGGAAGCCCACTCAAGAAGATATGGCAACTCTACTTCAGATCGGAGAACGACGGGGCTTTCCGGGCATGTTGGGCAGTATTGATTGCATGCATTGGGAATGGAAAAATTGTCCTACTTCATGGGCGGTACAATATGCAGGAAGAAGCGGTACACCAACAATCATTCCGGAAGCAGTTGCGTCGCAAGACCTCTGGATTTGGCATGCATTTTTTTGGAACACCAGGTTCGAAAAATGATATCAATGTTCTTGATCAATCTCCTGTTTTTGATGATATTTTGGAAGGTCGAGCACCAAAGGTCAATTATGTCGTAAATGGCCATGAAAAAAATATGGGATATTATCTCACTGATGGCATATATCCTCAATGGGCAGCATTTGTCAAATCTATTCCTGCTCCACAACTTCGGAAGCACCAATTGTTTGCTCAACATCAAGAGGCTGCCCGAAAAGATGTTGAGCGAGCATTCAGCGTTTTACAAGCTCGTTTGCCTTTATTAAGCGCCCATGTCTTATTTGGGATCGTGATATTATGAGAAAATAATGATGGCTTGCATTATCATGCACAATATAATAGTGGAAGATGAAAGAAGCACTTATCTAAACTATTATGATCCGACAGAATTTATAGAAGATCGACTTGGACATAATAATAGCCGAAGTGAAGATGGAGAAGAAAATAATGATTTCATATACTCTACGAATAGGATTGCAAGCCTATCGTGCTATATGAAAACTAAGAATCAACTTCGCAATAGAGAAGCTCACATCGCTCTTCTTTACGACTTGATCGAGCATATATGGCAAAAATTCGGCGATCAGAATTGATTGCGTAATTTTCTTATATTTATTATGTAACGTTTATCGCCAGATTTAGATTATTGTAACTTAGGGACTTACTTTGCTTATTTTGTATTTTGCCAAGTTTTATTTTATTTTATATCAATTTATCGTTTTGTGTTTTCAATATTTTTCCAACAATAATAGTTTATGTAATTTATTTAAAGTACAGTCAATTATATTATGTATAATTAAAAATAATAAAAATATAAATTTAAAATTAAGTGGTTGGATGGTCGGATGGTCATTGATAAACCATAAAAAATGATGTGGTATGGTTGAATGAAAATTAAAGTAAAAGTAAGAGAGATAAATTAATAAAATATTAAAGTGGTTGGATGGTTGGGTTTTTAGGTGGTTGTTGATAAACATGGTCTTATGCATACCTAGAGGTGGCAAATGAGCGGGTTGGGTCAGACCGACTCGAATATACTGGGCTTTTCCAAAAAATCGGGTCGGATCGGTCAGACCCGAAGATTTGTCGGACCAAAATTATCGAGGTTCAACCAAGTCCGATACATATTTCATAGTATAAATTTTCTAGGCTGGGCCGAGCCACCAGGGCCCGCCAAGTTTTGGTTAGTTATGGGCGAGTCCGACCTAGCCCCAAATTCCACCAAACTTTTTTTATTGAGCTCAATCTGACCTAAAATCAAAGTGGGTGGGGCTTGTTTTATCACCTCTATCCATAACATACACATACCTATATAGTGATAGGTAAGCTACTCAAGATACACTCGTATAGTTACATCTTACGTTCAATACACATAAATATTATTATTATATATATATATATATATATATATATATATATATATCGTAAGAACTTAAAAAACAATGTATTTTACGTACATAATTAATACACTTTATATATAAAACTACTACACTACGAAATATTGATGAGCATTGTTGTCTTTTACAAGAATTCAAAAGTGCATTAGCTCTATATGTATAGCACATTAATTTTATACATAAAGTACATTGATTTTTAGATTTTTATGAAAAAATATGCTTTTATTATAATTCAATCTTATATATATAATAGATTGTATTAGACCCAAAACTAAAATCTATATACATACATATATATAAACTATTAAACTGCCATAAAAAAATATACTATAGATATATCAAATTTGTAAGAACATACGCTTTCATAATAGTATATAATAATATTTATAGATTTATGTAACAACATAATTTTTGAACCCTATGCTTGCATGCTTCACCGAATTGATTTTTTAATTTAAAGAAATAGGAAAATCTGATTGATCAATGGTTATTAATTTATTTTAAACTCGATTCATCAATCAAATTGACTGCCAGCTTCACAGAAAAAGGCACAAAATCTTTATCCTGTTTCATATAATATTGTCTTTAATTTTGAGAATAATTAAAACCTTGAAATCAACATTTTAACCCTTTTATAATCACTAGTATAGAAAAGCTAATAGACAACCATTGCCCTTTGCCATAGGGTGAAAATGTTTGTTGTTGTAAGTGGTGATATCGTAGGATCTAAAAAAATACGCTTAAAGGCAATAGGTTGGTATAACAATTGGCATTATCCGTTGTCATAGAATTCCAAAAATGATGTGCTTGATACTTATAACAACATTTTATGCCCATTGTCTTAAGAGTTTAGAGCCCCATGTCGTTTTTTTTTACCACAACAAGTTTTGTCCGTTGTCATAGGTGAATAGTGCCATCTATTTTAGACATTGGCATAGGTGCCTACCACGGCAATTTTTTTATATTTTCTTGTTTGTTTAAACCTATTTTTAAAGACAATTTTTTAACGATTTTATATTTAATAAAAATGCAGAATATCACATTTTATTTCACTCAATCAATCCTAAAAATACTACAATCATATTCAATTACAATAAAATCAATCCTAAAATTACCAACACATTTATTACATGACAAGTTCAATTCTAAAATTACCAACACATTTATTACATGACAAGGTAACAGAATTAAGCAGATCCTGGGAGTTAATGCTGAGCAAGGTCTGAACATGTACCTTGGTATGCCTGCATTTTCTCTTCGGCAGAAACGTCTCCAATTTGGCTATATCATGACGGATTCAAAAAGCTTTTGAATGGAACCAAAGGGAATTTTCAGCAGGAGGGAAGGAGATCCTGCTAAAAGCTGTCATACAAGCTATACCTACGTACGCCATGCAATGCTTTCGCTTGCCGATTTCGATTTGCAACGACATTAATCGGATGTGTGCAGCTTTTGGTGGGGTGATAAGGAGGAAGAAACGTGTCCACCGGTCGAAATGGAAAGAGTTGTGTAAAACAAAAGAATGGGGTGGGATTGGCTTCCGAGATATGGTTAGTTTCAACCGTGCTCTACTTGCTAAACAAGTATGGAGAATGATGAGTAACCCGGATTCCCTCGTGGCCCGGGTTTTTAAAGCAAAGTACTTTAGAGAAGGTGATATTCTTAATGCGAGAGTGAAGAGTAACTGCTCCTTCGTTTGGCGATCTTTGATGTGGAGCCGAGAGCTAGTTGAAAGTGGTTCACGATGGAGAGTTGGTAACGGCCGTAATATCTATCTTTTCTGGATCGATGGGTTAATGGGCTTTACGAGGAAGGGTTGAGCTCGGGAGGGGCGACCCGGCGGACACGAGGTCTCGGAGTTGATTAATGAATACGGAGAGGGACTCGACCGGATTCTAAGGGAGTTCGGGCTTTTGAATGCGATGGGATCCTCGACGCCAATTGGGGAGAAAGCGACTCGACTCCGCTCGGAAATTTGAACGTAACGGCCGCCGGTGTAGACGGCTTATTTCCTCTCGATAGCTACTTGAGAGCCATCCTCTACAAGCCGCTTTGATCATAAGTTTTGGAACATGTTGGTATGGTCGCCGTCGATCCCCTAAAGCAAAATCTTCATGTGAAAGCTATCATGAACTTTATCCCTCTGCGGCTAACTCAAGAATCACCACATCCTTCGGATGGCATTTGTGAGTTTTGCAAGGATCGTTGGGCCTCTACGAACACTCCTCCTTTTTTACGCCCACGTAGCATTGGTGGATGGAAGAAGAGCCGTTTCGATTCTCCTTCGTCAAGCTAAGTCGTTGAGCTTGGTGGATATTGCTTTGTCATCGGAAAGAATTTTCGATCAAGACTATGAGCTTTGTGCGTTATGTTATGGCAAGTTTGGAGAGCTCTTTGTAAAGCTTCGCATGATACTAGCCTCGAATTTCAAGAAGTTTCGAAACCATTTGCTCACCGATCGAGAATTACAAATGTGCGAGACCGTTGTTTCTGCAGCCCACCCAAATGGGATTGAAGTGCGGTGATAGAAAGTGGAAGAAACCATCGCAGGAAGTTTCCGAGTGGATGTTGATGCCCTTTTCAACCCCTCGAGGAAAGGCTTTGTATGGGCATCATTATCCGGATCATGTTGGTAGAATTGTCACGGCTAAAGCCCAATGACGCCACCTCCTCGAGTGTCATGTTCACTGAAGTTAAAGGCGTTATTCTTTGGTATTCGTGTCGCGTTGAAAATAATTTGTCCCTTTCAAGTGTTTACGGACTCCATCTTGGTCGCTCGACTCATGGCGAAACCGGAAGAGGAAAAGATTTGCTCCGATGTTATTGTGGATATCCTTCATGATGCTAGATCTTATGCCACGATAGGGTTGCTCACTCGTATAGAACGGCCATAAAATTTCGCTCATGCTATTGCTCAATTTATGTTAAACGTAATCGCCATTTTTTGAACGACAACTTCCTAGTCGGGTTTGTTGATCTTGCTAGAGAAGACTTGATGGATTAATATATATGTCCTTTTTCAAAAAAAAACACTATTCATTACAAAAATAAATTCAAATGAGCTCACGCTTTCACATTTGTTGGTCCTTCATTCCACATTTATGTAGCATCAACCATCATCCCAATGTAGTCCAACTATCCTTCCATTGCCTTGTACACATTGAAGAACCCATATTTTGGAGAGAGAAGATTAATGGCAAGAAGAGGAGGGGCAAATACAAACATCAAGAAGCAAATGGGTTTCAGAAACATTAGCTATATAGAACCTGTAGCTTCTGAAGTGTATCATTTATGTAATCGCCTTGCACTAAAATGTCATATGAAATCTGCAATGTTACTGTCATCATTTAATCAGGAAATTAAACAAGAAAACAGAAGTGCTTCACAACACATCCAATGTAATTTCAGCACAACCTTTAAGGTTTGCATGAATACCCACCTCACTCCTTTTCAACTGAACACACATCTGTCCCCGAACAACCCAATGGTTAAGGTGGGTTCCTGTAGTCGAGATGTCACAGGTTCGAACTCCACCAAACGCCTCATGAGTTTGAGTCATCACACCGGTTTTCAGTGTGGTTTACCCGTCTGTGTGGTTTGTAGGCTATTGCAAGGAACGGGGTTTACCCAAACTTGATCTAAGGTAGCGGTGCGGGTCCCCATGATACCAAAAAAAAAAACTGGACACACATCTTGCTCAATGTCCGAATGGTTGAAAGAGAACTTCCAATCTGAGAATCAAAGATATAAAAATCATCACTACTAGAAAATTGTCCTATAATGGCACTTAAAAGTGTGACCAGAAAATAGCTATTGCTTCACTTTATCTATGATGGCACTTGATGCAGGTGTCATATCATAAAATGTAACAATAGGTGACATGTAAGGATAGAGCTTCTATTCCTACACTTAAAAATGTCCTCAAAAACAACGTGTAGTGTCTTGGAAGATGCCACAATATGTTGCCTAAGACTACATTGATCTTCTAGGCGAGAATTTATAAAATACCTCCCATAAATATTTATAATTACGTTTTCCACCTCCAAATATCTATAATTTACATTTTCACCTACAAATGTCTAAAATTTATATTTTCATCCTTCAAATATTTAAAATTTACATTTTCTTTATATATATATATATATATATATATATATTCACTTCCCATGTGTTTATGATTTTTTTACATTTAATTGACTATAATTTTAATATATTTTTAATGTAAAAATAATACGAAAATCATATTAAACTATTACTAATCATCCAACAAAACTTAATGAACAACTCATTAAAAATATACCATCTTGAAAATAAAAAAAATTCAAAGTATCAAATTGTCTTATACTAAAACAATATAAAGCTCTAGACATCTTCTACTAAAACTGCACAAACATGAACAATATGCTTCGTGAATACTTTCTTCGATCTGACTTGTGCCGCCTAACCATTGACTTACGCTCATATAATATGAGAATCACAAACCATGAGGATAAGAGAGAATTCAATATTACAAACAAACATATTAATCATCATAAACAACCATGCTAAAACGAGTAAATATATCAATATGAAAGTCAGGACTTGATATTGATATTTTAATGAAATATAGTCGAAAAAAGAATGTTCATTAGACTACAAGATTGAGGAAATAAGTTATTTGATGGATTCATTATACTAGACGTTTGATAACTCAGCAAGCCACTTTTAAAATTTTCCTAAGTCACTATTAAAATAATATGGAATCATTCAGCATATACATATCAAACCAATGACAGGAAGAATCTTCTCTTGATGATGCACAAATTTAAGGAAAGTGATGTAACGATCCTTTATGATAATAGCACACATAGAACTTGCAACATAGTAGTATGCACTTCGAGTGTAAATACTAAATAACATGTGAAGTCTTAAAATAAATGGGAAGCATAACTACATATCTATGTCCAGTACAAACGAATAAGCATTTTAATTGATCAGAATCATTCTAGACTACATGTAAAATGCATTCAAAATGTATCAATACAAAATGGTGATAGGACATAAACCAAGAATGATTATACAAACAATACAATTAAGTTATTCAATTTATAGTACCTGTGATCCAAATATAAATCGAACAATTGTCAAGATTCGATGTCACCACTGCGTATACAAGGTAAATATACACTAAGAATAAAAATGTATTTGGTAAATATATGTTAATAAATAATTGACAAAATATACCAAAGAACATGGCTACAATCATTTCACCAATTATGCGAGATAACTCTTGAAAATTGCCGTAAGGTCGACCAATTGCTCCTTAGGTTCAACCACAACTTTCACATTTACTTTATACCAATTCAATCCTAACATTTGTCCTCCAACTTTTGTACTTGGATCGGTGCTATGAATACATCCTTTAGCAACGATTTTATTTGTGAAGAAACTTCTTAGAGAAACATATGTTCCAATCTTCAAAAAAATGAAACCACATTAATAACCATTTCTAATATATATAATACCTTATATAATTGTCAAAACATCAACATAAGATACACGAATAGATACACCGCTATAGCATGTAGTGAGAGAGATTCGATACACTTGTATCTAACCTAGTGTTGACTTGTAAGTATGAGGATTTTGTTGTGTTGCAAGCATAGCCTCTAGTTGTGCAATTTTGTTTGATACTCCACTAGCAAATGATTCGATGTACTTATAGGGGTCTCATTCCATACATCGGAGGCGATTCCTCGACCCATCATTCTTACGTGACCGGGTTTGTCCTTACCCATGATTTGGGAAAATACATCATTTGGAGCAATTACATCTTTAGAACCTTCAAGAAGTTGATTACTTCGTTCTAGCATTGCAGATCGTTTATAAAGTATAACGAATCGATATACATTAGAATTAAATTTGCGAAAATAAATTGCATAATGCATTTCATAAATTAAAAATATGTAATTGACACATACAATTTTACTTGAGACAAGATCACTTGAGTTTCCATTCGTAGAAACAAAACACGAACTAAATAGTTGAACACGGGTTGGACTTTCCCTTGTTCCTTTGTCAGAATATGTTTATTGTTAGTATGATCTTTGTAAAACAATGATTAAATAAAAAATAGAAGATAGCAAACATTACCAATCTGGCTTTAACTTGAGCAAATGACGTCTTTCCTGTTCTTTGATTCATTAACTTTTTTGCACGAGCTTTTTGATTTCTCTTACTTTCTTTCTAAGATCAAGTTAAAAAGGAGAAGTGAATGCACAACTTAATATGAAATTACTATTACATAAAGTAGATTTAGAATAAACCTTTAAATCTTCGCTCTCCAATAAGAAAGAAGTTTGATCCATTGATCTTCCAAAACTCTATCATCCCTCTCATGTATTAAATGCTCAATAGGTACATCAGCCCAATGTTTTGTTTTCAAAGAATGCTTCCAATTTCTCCATTTAAGCCCGATGGAGGATAAAATCCACTTCTCGGCAGTAACAGGAACATGGAATCGTAACTACATCAGACATAGCAAAATAAAACAATGTTATAAATAATATATATTAGTGCAAAAAAAGTAGTAAAATGGCGAGTTAAAATTAGTCGAAAAGCATAGGAGGACCAAAAAACAAGAAATTTTGAGAAATTAAAAAACCTTAATTCTTATAAAATATTATTACCTTTACCACTTCCAGCATCTCATTTTTTTTTGCCCTTGGCATGACGTGCCAATTATTAACATCTATTGGACAATATTTACCATTTCTTGCCATTGAACCTAAGAAATGGCAAAGCTTGCTATTTTCACCACCTATAGGTTGCCCAAACTTATTATATTCAACTAGAATTGGTGGTAGGTTTGAAGGGCGGCCCCAAATACTTTTCATATAAGTGGGTCCTCTAGTTTCCTTTTCCATGATTTCAGCTCCAGATGCACTACCTTGAAGCACAAAAAGAATAATATGTTGAGTCTATCAATGTGAAGTTAAGTTTTGACAAATTATTATAGTGTTGGATTGCCCATTACCTTGCTCTTTTTCTTGTTCGGTGCCAATACTCATATCCTCATTTTCCAATGGTGGCACACTCCCATGACTATGTTCAGAACGTGTGACCATACCTGGAGCTTCTTGACGCGTATCTCCATTATAAATCCTTCTACCCACTTGAGTCCTAGTTGTAAAGCCTATAAAGTATCAAAAAGAATATATTAAAATACATGTTAGGTACATAACATCTTACTGCCATCAACAAGCTGAACATAAAAAATAAGTATTAATTTGCTAAGATGAAAAGATCCAACTCAACCATATAAAAAAGGGAAACATGAAGATACTAACTTGTATGAAAAAATAAATACAGGAAACGAGTAAGTTAATACATGTATTTCCAAGATTTGGCGTGAAACTTTGGGCATGAGCAGTACGAACTTTTGTAGTTGTCACCTTTGTTGTGACATATCTTGTTCACCTTGCAAATTAACATTTTTTTTACGTTGCTTCCGTCCTTTAGAAGTCATAACTGAATACATTAGAGTAGCAAAATCATTTATGTTAATCAATTCTTATTTTTAAAAATCCCTATGTACAACTAATAAGATCCAATAATCAATAATATACAATAACCAAGACTTTTTACCATTAAAATTTCCAGTCTCCAATTTTATACGCAAGTAGTCAAAGCAAGCGTCCCATAACAGCATGTACAAACTCTAAAGTTCTATACAACTACTCTAATATTCAAACACATAAACATAAAATCTAACCCAGGTAGTGTTCAAAGCATAAACAATTTCATCTTGTAATACAGAGAAGAGCCAACTAATTGTATCATAACACCAATTCTACAATAATATTGGATACTATCTAATGTTCCTCCAAATGATCAGACGATGGGGGACGAATAAGATAATACCGTCTGCTCAATTCATAATCCTAAAAAATGAAAGAGATTATCTCAAATAAGCCACACACAAACTAAATTCAGCATAAATAGTTCATAAAATTGAGAGGAAATTCCAAGAAAACAAAACTTACACAATGAATAATACGATAAAACAACAATTGCTTCTCTCCTGGGAACATGCATACAAAATTGATGTTCATATATCACAGTTAATATAATAAAGCATTTCATATAAAAGCATAGGTGACTGCTGCCTACTCACACAAAGCCTAAATCTCTCTGTGAAAGTTACGTTGAGAATACTAACCTTGTAATCAAATTGGGGGTTCTAAGTCTTAAAGAAATTAACCTTTGGTTGCTGATAGTGTGGAAGGACGATTGGATTTCCTTCAAGTTCTTGTTCTTCTCGTGAACAATCTCAGGTTGTGGGAGGAGAGAAATTGAAATGGATTAATCGCTTGGAGTTCTGGGAATAGTGTGCGGTTTCTGCGATTTCATTCTCTTTCTGATTTGGCGCTGATTTTTGGCGCTTAATTTCTTAATTGGGGATCAAAACTATACAGATGATTTTTGAAGGGGAAAACTGAAAAGGGAAGACAACCCACGTTGGCAGCTCGATGAGTCCAAGGAGAGTGGGAGTCTACTTTGTTTTTTTAATAATTATTATGCCTATATTATATATTAACACTCAAACACCCACCGAATAAATTTTAAAAAAGCTAATCAAAATACATGATATTTTAACACTAATACAATATCAAGTTTATCTTCAAAAATCTAACTAGATATGCACGTATATGTCAAATCTTTATATTTATACAGTAAAAGTATGTATATAAATAAATATATATATTGAACAATAAAACTAGTCCTATTAACAACCAACTAAAAGGCTAAAGAAATTATTCGTTTTATTTCAATAATTTTTTTTCAAAAATAAATTTTGAATTACTGGTAATCAATTATTTTCTTAATTAAATTCAATATTCTTAAGAAAACAATAATCATAATTTTAAAAGCCTCGGTGAATAAAGCTACGCTCCCTCTAACCTATTTACCTTTTCAGTTTTATATTTAAATTTTATAATGGTAGGATTACTTTTGATTAAAATTTTATAATGATAGGATTATTATAAAATAACAAGGCATCTTAGATAAGGTCAATAAATGAATCCAATTGTGACATGTATTTCCAGTGTAGTATTACTGTTTATTATAAATGTAGTAAAAGGCGAAACGTAGTATTAGGATTGTTATAACTGTAGTAAAAGGTTAGTGTATTGATTGAGTATCTGGGATGGCATCTATTTTAAAGTGTCATTAATTAAATGTAGTAATAGACTATTTTTCTAGTAGTGCATGACATGCTAGAAACTATAAGAACAAGTGGCAAAGCATAGATCAAGCTTACTGCTCCACTAAATTATTTATCCTGATAAATTTGTTTTGCCATGATGATTTTTGCAGTAGCATGTCTTACTGGAGATTCATACAACAGAGGTATTTCTAAATATTAGATAAAAGCTACAACACATGTACCACCAAAGTATGACTAAATAATAAATAAAATATATTTATTTCTCAACAAAAGAAATTACCAGGTTCCTGTCCAAATATTTCTGGACATATACACATCACATACATATGGAGACATCATAAATAAACGCAGCAAAACATTGTTTTATGAAGATTTTACAGAAAAATTGAACTGAACAAAGAATAAATATAAAAAAACCTTGATCTTCGGCTGGAAGTAGAGCCATTGTTGTTCAAGGATCACTTTAGATATTTCTTCCAATGTAATCTTAAGAAATTGCATTGTAAAATCCAAACATGGGACACAAGATAATCAACCAAATAGAGTATATGTATATCAACTCAATGAAAATTATTTAACTGCACTCACTAAGTTGACATCAACACATATACTCACAAAACATCCACAACCTCTAACACCAAATGCAAATCTTTCATTAGTTCATAATAACAAAAATTAGTAAACGTAAATAAGAAACAACAGCAGTAGGTAGCTGTCTTCTTAAAGAATGAATCACAAAATGCAAAAATGCAAAAAAATAAGCATATGACAGATTCTTGTTTCAAACACACACTAACACACAGTGGCAAAGGAAAGAAAGAGCGGTCAACTAACAATTTGGAACTTGTTGCTTGTATAGCATATAAGCATACTAGTCTTGCCTATAGCTCAATCACCCACACTTACACACTTGACGAATCTTGAAGCACTTGCAGCCATTCTAGCATATCACACACACACAACAAAACACACACTAAAAGATGAAAACTTTATTGGTTGGAATGGTTGGGAAGACGATTTTTTGGGGGCTTTTATCAAAGAAAGAGAGAGGCATGACATTAGCCACATGATTCTTACTCATAAATCATAATAATTGTTTTTCATAGCATAGTTATTGATGATTTTTGTTGGAGTATTAGATATTTAGATCCATATATAAACTTATTTTCCTCGAAAGCATAGAAAAATATATGGTGTATACATATCAACTGTGTGTCCATTTCCTAGTTTGAGACAACCACGTTCATTACTTACTCCTAGAAACAAGATGGTTTTTTTCTTCTGTGAATTTAGTATTTGGAGTTTGATGATTTTTTTTTATTCTCTAACAGTAACAACTCGACTTTAATTTCAAAATTTGTACCCTTGATGTCGGCGGTGTGGATTTAATTAATTAACATACTTATCTTTCTTGATTTTATTCTTATTCTTATTTTTATATTTATATATCATTGAGTAATTTCATCGAACATATTGTGCTCACTGCTCAATTCCAAAAATGATAATCTCGCCAAAATAAGAAAAAATGATGACAGAGCTAAAAAGGAGCAAAACAGAAAACGGAACATTTGCACAGTTTTGAAAGAACGAATTCAAGAATCACATCTGCAATGACCCGTTGTGGAGACGCCGCAGAGAGAGATAGAGGGAGCGAGGGAGGGTGGCCGCTGGGGCAGAGTGCTTGTCTGCGTAAACTGTAAATCCATCACGCTCAAAATGCATTTTCAGCAATGATTACTTCAAGATGTATGTCACGGCTCCACTCGTGACTCCGATCTCCTCCCTCCTGTACCAGTCTCCGACGCTCAGCTTCCACGACGATCACCTTGATACCTGCAGAAAGGCTCCTCTCTGAGCACTGTGCACGTGTGATTAGTGTAGCTGTGCGTAGGAAGCAGAGATACAGAAAAAGGAATTCTCTTTTACGAAAACAAATGCTCATGCTAAGAATAATAGTTTTGTACATCACACTATCTTTCTATTTATATCTCATCTCTTTCCTCTCGGCTCTCTCCCTAACCGTTTACTGTTACATTCTAACTGACTTCGACTAACAACTAACTTTGCAACAACCTGCACTCACTCCTCTTCCATGCATGCCACGTCCGCATCTGGTCCTTTTATTCATAACAATTGCCCCTTCTTAAATAATGGCTTGACCTCAAGCCATGAGCGCGGGAAACCTGTTCTGTATTTCACCTATGTCTTCCCATGTTGCTTCTTCCTCCGGCAGATGTGCCCAGTGAACTATAACTTGAGCACTCGGGCTGTTGTTTTTCTTGATAATGCATCGTGCCAGCATTGTAACTGGATGAAGCAATACGCAACCTTCTTCATTGAATTCTGGTAGTGTGTTGTAACTCTGTCATGTGGCTTAACTCCATTTTTTAAGAAACTTACGTGGAACACTGGATGTAGTCTCGTTGATGGTGGTAAGTCCAACTCATAGGCTATCAACCCATTTTTCCATTTGATCAAAAATGGTCCACATAACGAGGACTGAGCTTCCAAAATTTATGTAGGCGAAGTGATAGCTGTCGATACAGCTTGAGCTTTAAGTATACCCAATCTCCTTCTTGAAAATTACGTTCGCAACGTGAGCGGTTTGCTGAAATACGCATTCGATCTTGAGCGTTCTGAAGGTTGCGTCGGAGTTGTGCTTGGATTTCTTTCTTCTCCTGCAAAGTAGATTCGACACCCACTGCGGTAGGTTGCATATATGTATATAATGCTAGAGGTGTGGGTTTACACCCATATAATGCTTCGAATGGTGTAAGTTGTAGGGTAGTGTGGAATGAGGTATTATACCAGAATTCGGCAAGAGCTATCCAACGAAACCATTTATTAGGGGCCTGACTACACATACAACGAAGGTAAGTCTCAAGACATTGGTTTACTCTTTCAGTTTGCCCATCGGTCTGTGGATGGTAAGCTATACTTAGGTGGTGTGAAACACCTAGCAACGTGATTAGATCTTTCCAAAATAAGCTGGTAAATATTCTATCCCTATCTGATATGATACTCACAGGTAACCCATGCAATTTGTAAATATGATCTAAAAATGCTGTGCAATATGTGAAGCCGTATAAGGATATTGAAGTGGAATAAAATGCTCATATTTAGTGAGACGATCAACTATGACCCATATGGAGTTGTGTTTGTGAGAGAGAGACAAACCTTCTACAAAGTCCATGGTGATGTGTTGCCAAGCCTGCGTAGGGACTGGTAGCGGTTGTAGGAGTCCCAGAGTCTTGGTGGTTTCATGCTTGATTAGTTGACATGTTTGGCAGCGTGCGACTGCTGCTCTTATCTCATCTCTCATTCCAGACCATCCAAATGTTGTCCACAATCTTTGGTAAGTCGCATTAACTCCCGAGTGTCCTCCATAATTCGATGAGTGATAATACTCTATGATCTTACTTCTCATATGCCCTTCTGTTCCTATATACAAGCGTCATTTGAATCTCAGTAAGCCGTCTGTATATGAGAATAATGATGTATTATAAGGTGTTATAACACACTCGGCAATGACATCCTGTGCCATTTCTTCTTTATAATAGCTAGCTTGTATCTCCCCCATCCATGCTGGTCTTGATACTGAGATAGCATTGCATTCTATTTCCAAATGATCTCTGCATTATGTCTTTCTTTTTCTCTTCTTGACAATGCGTCTGCCACTTTATTTTCCACACCTTTTTGTACTCGATTTTATAATCGAAACCCATTAGCTTAGTTAAATATTTGTGCTGTACGGGGGTGGATATTTTCTGCTCCAATAGGTATTTGAGGCTTTGGTGATCCGTCTTGATTACAAATTGACCGTGAAGAAGGTAAGATCTCCACTTCTCTACGGCATGAATGATGGCTGAAATTTCTTCTAACGCCTTGCTGATGAACGCCAAAGGATGCTTCTCCTACATTAATACGGCTCCCAACCCATCGTAGCATGCGTCAGTTTCCAAAATGAAAGGTAGGTTGAAATTAATGAGACACAAAATAGGGGCCGTAACCATGGCGAAACGTATCTTCGACCGTTGAAATTGGCCTTTCTTTGTCATTTCATGTAGAGGTTTTGCAATTATACCATAGTGTCGTATAAGCTTTCTATAGTATCCAGTTAGCCCCAAAATCCTCTTAATGCTTTAATCGTCTTCGGCTTTGGCCATTCTACCATTGCTTGAATCTTGCTAGAATCCACTGCGACTCCTTTTTCGCTAATCACATGCCTAAAATAATCCACCTGCGCTATTTCGAAAGAGCACTTCAAAGCCTTGGCAAATAATTGATTCTCTGATAATATCGTGAACACTACTTCTAGATGTTCGAGGTGTGCTTCCATTGACTGATTGTAGATAAAGATGTCGTCGAAGAATACGAGTACAAACCTCCCTAAGCACGCCGAAATACCGCGTTCATCAGTGATTGGAAAGTAGCTGGGGCGTTGGTGAGGCCGAATGGCATCACTTTAAATTCATATAATCCACTCGTTGTGACAAAAGCTGTTTTGTGGACATTTGAAGGATTCATACATATTTGGTGATATCCCGATCGAAGATCTATCTTCGAAAATATCGATGCTCCTCTCAATTCATCCAACAAGTCATCAATCAAAGGTATGGGAAAATTATCTTTAATGTCATCGAATTTAACTTTCTGTAGTCAATACAGAAGCGCCACAATCCATCATTCTTCTTTACTAAAAGGACAGTGAAGAGAATGAGCTGCTACTGGTCTGAATTATGCCCGAATCGAGCATCTCCGTTACTAACTTCTCAATCTCTACTCATTGCAGATATGGGTATCGGTATGGGTTTTGTTTGAAGGGTTGAGTATCTGCTTTGAGAGATATGTGATGGTCATGGGATCGGTGGGGTGAGAGGTGACTTGGTTTCTCAAAGATGTGGAGATATTTAACAATGAGAGGAAAATGGTAGGGTAGGGTTTGCTCTCATTTAATACGACCTCCATTGAAATCATGCATAGACATCCAAAGATAGCTCCTTACCTTTTCTGTAGGCTTTCTTGAACTATTTTTCCGTAATCATTTTCAGTGTCACTTCATGCTTCATCCTTTACAGCGTGACCATCTTATCCCCTTTCTTAAATTGTATATTTTGTTCGTCAAAGTTGAAGGTCACCGGTCCTAATTGCCTCAGTAGATTAACCCCTATCACTATGTCACAACCCCTAACTTCAATATCTTCAGAGCTGCACTGAATTTGCATTTGCCCATTTCCCATTCTAGCTTCGGGCATCTAGTGTTACATTCTAATTTTTCCCCGTCTGCTACTGTGAAAAGCATAGAGTTGGTGAATTCCCAGTGTCGATTAATATGGTGATAGACTGTCTCCTGCCTGGCCCGCTAACTTGATAGTATCAGGGGCGATTTGTCCGACCAATGCATGAACTGATATGTGAAGTTCCTCTTCCCCCGAATCCACTTCTTCGAGTATTAGCTCTTCTGTATCTGCAGCCTCATGCTCACATACTATCGCGAATAGCCCAGGTTGATATGCCTCGTCACACTTGAAGCATAGATTCCTCTTTCTCCTCATATCTATCTATTCGGGTGTTAATCTCTTGAATGGTAAATTCTTCTGTGGTTTGTTTGTCGTCTGACCCTTATCCTCTATTACTTTCTTATCCATATTTCCCAGTTGGTGAGGTCTCCTTCTAGTGAAGCTCTTAGGTCCTCTTCCCAACGAGTTGATCAGTAGTTCTTGCTTCTTAGCTAATTGAATAGCAGCACTGAGCGTCTGCGGCATGAACATCTCAACCATCCTAGTCACTTCCTCTTTCAACCCGTTGATATAGCTTTGAACAAAGTATTCTTCCGATAGATTTCTGTTACTTCCCACCATGAAGGCTTTCAATTCTTCGAATTGCAGGGTGTAGTTCAACACATTACCATCTTGTCTTAGTTTGTTAAACTGAGCAACCAAATTTTTTCCTTGGACGTTGGCAAACCTTTCCATGACCAAGTCCACAAATTCATTCCACCCTATATCTTTCTTCTCCTCTACGTATTCCAGACACCATAAATCCGTCACACCTTCCATATACATTGTTGTAGTTATCACTTTCTCTTGTTTATTCATCGGATTAAACATGAAGTATTTTTGACACTTCCTTACCCACTACCTTGGGTTTTCTCCGTTGAATTTAGGAAACTCAAGCTTCGGTATTTTACATCGAGAAGAATTTATGTTACCTTGAATTCATTCCTTGATTTAGCCAATGATTCTCCTTCTTCATGCCTTTTCCTTCGGTTCTAAATTTTCTCTTGAGTTCTTCGAATTGCTGTCGAAACTCATATATCATTGTTTGTTTGAATTGACTCAGCTGTACTTCCAGATTCTTTATTCTTTGCTCCATTTTCGTTGTTCCTCGCATATTATTCCTCGGCATATGCTGTATCTGATCGCTTGCTCTGATACCAAATGTCACAGCTCCACTCGTGACTCCGATCTCATCCCTCTTGTACCAATCTCCGACGCTCAGCTTCCACGACGATCACCTTGATATCTGCAAAAAAGCTCATCTCTAAGCACTGTGCACGTGTGATTAGTGTAGCTGTGTGTAGGAAAAGAGATACATAAAAAGGAATTGTATTCTCTTTTACGAAAACAAATAGTCATGCTAAGAATAATAGTTTTGTACATCACACTATCTTTCTATTTACATATCCTCTCTTTCTTCTCGGCTCTCTCCCTAACTGTTTACTGTTACATTCTAACTGACTTCGACTAACAACTAACTTTGTAACAACCTGTACTCACTCCTCTTCCATGCATGCCACGTACGCCCATGCATGCCACGTCCGCATTTGGCCATCTTATTCATAACAATGTACAAAACATTAATAAAATTATAGTCCTTCATTTAGAAACAAAACTATTATATCCAGGAAAAAAACACAAAGATTCATATCATATGAGAGAGGAAAGAATATACTTGTACACATAGATGGCAAAATCAGAATAACTATCAACTTCTTCTTGCAGAAATGCATATAAAATGGAGCATTTAAGAACAAAGAGAATTGAAAATGGAGTGGAGTTGGATTTACCTGGAGCAGAAAGCGTGGAGCTATAGTCCCAACCCAATTTTTTCACACAACTTTCAAAATCCAAAAGATAGATCAGCGAGACATATAATCTCATCCTATGCTTTTCTGAAAAAAATAACGAAAAAATAATGAGGTAGGGGTAAAAACTAGGGCTGAAATCTGGAGTCATGGTGGTGGAGCGGTCGTCAGGCGGTGGTGGCGAAGCAATCGTCGGGAGAGAAATTACGGCATAAATTAGGGAAGACAATCCTATGGTGGGGTGGTAGTGGTATGGTGGGGAATGGTGGCAAAACGGTGGTAGCAGACTGGTGATAGAGAGACAGTGGTGGCAGGGCGATGGCGGCGCAATAGCAGGAAAAAATTAGGGCTGAAATCATTTTTGGGGTGAATGAGAGAAGGAAAAAGAAATGCAGAACGTTTTTCCTCTTTTGTTTTTTGAAATGGAGATAAATTTTGAAGTTTTGAACTTTTTTACAAATGATAACAGAACTTTGACATCCGACTTTTAAGATTGATATAATATTAATCTACGACATTGCATCTATGACAACGGACGTTAATGTCCCTTGTCTATTAGAGCATTTTTTCGATCAACAACAACAGATAAATCTACAGCAACAGAATTTATAGTTATAACAACGGACTTTAACAATATCCGTTGTTAAAACTGTGATGTTCTAACCAATTTTTGTAGTAGTGAATATTAACAACAGATGCAAGAAAATTGCCTACTCCTAAAAATTCGTATCAAAACTCAACCAACTTGTTCAACTAAACTATGTATTATTGTTGGTTAATAATAATTTAGCTGACTTAAATAAATAAATAACATCGATAGATCCATCAATCATCCTCCATACATATCATCCACATTATGCGATCATATACATTTGACACGTTTCTGCTGTATTTTTATTTTGAATAATTTTTTCAAAGAACCTTTCTTTGGAGTTATTATAGATCTATAAGATTATTTTATTCTTCTGCCAAATGAGGTATTGTTTTGTGTAAGCTTAGTGCCCTCCAAAATCGTCATGACTTATGACTTGGAGACTTACTCAACATTTTTGATTAATCTCTTTCTTATGTAATGGTCGATAATAAGAGATGTAAGTTATACTAGATTAGTGTTGTGTGACATACTAAACTTAGAATCTATAGACGGAATTCAAATTCTTGATATTGGATTATTTATCAAAGTCAAAACAGTTAAGAAGAAGTCAAAACAATTAGAAAAGAAGTTATTAGTTAGAAGTTAGTTTTGTTTTTTAGTTTGTTAAAAGCTTTCTGTTTCTCTTCTATAAATAGATACCTTCCTGCATGTATCTATTATCAAGTTTCAATATCAATAAGAAAGGTTTATCAGCTTAAATCTCTCTCAAACTCAGCTTAGTTTATCTTAACATGGTATGGTATTTAGAGCCTGAAGTTTTTTTGTTCATCATGGTCGATGTTTCCGCTTCATCGTCATTGTCGAATCTTCATCCAATGGTTCTTCATCTTGATCGTAACAATTATGCGTTCTGGCGCATTCAAATCCTCTCCACAATACGAGCTCATGGCTTTGATGACTTCACTTCGTCAACCGTTGCAGCTCCTTCTCCTTTTTTGGCCTCTCCATCTGCATCTGCAGATCAAATTTCAAATCCGAGCTAATCACAATGGATCCACAAGGATCATTTTCTCATGAGCTGGATGTTGTCGTTTATCAGTGAATCCATGCCTGGTCATGTTGTTCGATGTTATTCTTCTCAGTAAATCTGGCAAGTTCTGGAGCAGTTGTTCCAATCACAATCACATGCTCGTGTTCTTCAATTGAAAAAGATGTTATACTAAAAAAAAGGCGCTCTCTCTGTCGATGAATATTTTCTTAAAATGTGTGGTTATGTTGATCAATTATGTGCTACTGGTCACATAATTTCTTATGTGCTACTGATCAAATATGACTTTGACCAATTGAAACAATAAGATAGCCTAACCATTTCCAATGGTGAGAGCTGTTGCACCATTATAGGGGTGTTTAGCTGAAGATTTTTCAAGTTATTGGTAACATGGTTTGTTGCTCCACTGTCAACATACCACACACCATCTTCTTCATCAAAAGCATAAGCCGCTTGTGGCTTTTTTTCAGCTAGATAAGCCAGAGGCTTGGAATTAACAGTCGAATTTTCTGCACTAGTGAAGTTAACATCAAATCTCTTGTAACATTTCAAAACAACATGACCTGTGTGACTGCATAATTGACACACGATAGGTGATTTTCGAGAATACTTGAAACTTTCCTTGCCAATCATGCCACGCCCACGAACACTGCGACCTCCACTATGTTGTACATAATGAGCCATAGGATCTGCAATAGAGTATGTGACCTGCTGCAAATGAATCTCATGAGATTGTAGTGCATATTGCATTTCCTGTAGAGATAAAGACTCAGTACGATGCATTAGATTAACTACGACAGACTCATATTATGAGCCGAAGCCATTTAAAATGAAATCGCCAGGTTCATTATTTCACTAAGTTCATCTTCCTCTTGCACACCTTCTCTTTGCTAAATCAAATCCGTTTTGTTCCACAAATCACAAAGAATTTAATTAGCATTTCTCAATTCACTAAAGATAACAATGTGATTTTTGAATTCCATGATTCTTGTTGCCTTGTGAAGGACAAACAAATCTCCAAACTCTTCTGAAAGGGAAACTCCACAAAGGTCTATATCAACTAGATCTTTCCAAAATCTGCACCTGGTCTGTTGTTACACCTCAAGCTAGTTCATCTTCTTGTTTTCATGCTTCCACGACCCATGTTTCAGTTCCTAATACAAGTTCTTCTTCTGTTTTAGCTTCGAATTGTAATCTTCCAATTTCTCGTATTACCAGTAATGTCAAAACAAAGTTCAATAATGAAATAAATGTTTGACATCAAAAGTTGGGACATTCCCATTTTAAAGTTTGCTCTCATGTTCTTAAGATGTTACATGTACCGATTAAAAGTTCTTCCTTTAGTTTCTGTGATGCTTGTAGCCTTGGAAAAATAATCAAAAAATTCATATTTCTCAGCCTCTTCGAACTACAAAATATTTTCAACTAATTCACTCGGATATTTAGGGTCCTGCTCATATTGCATCTCCTCAAGGATACATGTATTATATTCACTTTATAGATGATTTTACTCAATATAATTGGATTTATCCACTTACTTTATAGTCTAAGCATGCTCTGTCATTTAGGAGTTCTTTCAAATGGTCAAATGTCAGTTTAACACTTCTATTCAAAGCTTTAAGTCTGATTGGGATGGTGAATACATGAAATTGGTTCCATTTTTCAATAGTATAGGAGTGCATTTTCAACATCCTTGTCCTCATATTCACACTCAAAATGGAAAAGTTGAACACAAACATCAACATATAGTAAATGTAGGCCTCATGTGTGTGTGTGTTGGCCTAGTGGTGAGTGGTTAATGCCCGAGGCCAAAGGTCTCGGGTTCGAGTCCACCGTGACGCAGCCTTTAAAATTTCTGTATTATTTGACCCAAAAAAAATGTAGGCCTCACTCTTCTCAGTTAAGCTTATGTTCCTTTAACAAATAGGTGGCATGCTTTTGAGGTAGCTACATATCTTATAAATCGTTTACCTACAGCCTCACTAGAAATTTATTCTCCTTATCAAGTCATGTTTCACACGATACCTGACTATTCATTTCTTCATGTGTTTGGCTGTGCATGCTTTCCCTATCTCAAACCTTATCATGCTCATAAACTTCAATTCAGATCTCAAAAATGTATTTTTCTTAGCTATAGCAACAATCACAAGGGCTATAAATGTCTTAATACTGATGGAAGAATATATATTGTCGACTTGTGCATTTTAATGATTGTGAGTTCCCTTATCCTATGTTGTTTTCTGAAGCTAGCTCATCTTCCTCGTCAGTAGGTCATACTCCAGTTTCTCCTCTTCCTATATTACCTATGGCTTCATCCACTTCTGGATTACCATCTTCAGTCTCCACATCTTCACATTTATCTTTTCCTACACGAGCCACTATCATCTCCATCTCAATCATCTTCACCTCATCATCAAGTTTTAATTCTCCTTCTCCGATTCACATTCTCCTTCAAAACATCAATACTCATGCCATTCAGACAAGATCCAAAAAGCAGTATAAAAAAACAAAAGTCTACACCGCATTTCTGACTGAACCCCCTACCTCTACAAAAATTCCTGCCTTACCTTCCTTGGATGAAGCTCTAGCACATGATGGATGGTATACGGCAATAGCTAAGGGTTTGATGCTATTCTTGGAAAGGGTACATGGAGTCTTATACCACCTGATCCTAGTCAAAAGGTGATTAGTAATAAATAGGTTTTTAGGGTTAAACTCAATCCAGAGCCTTCTACCACTAGACTGATGTTTTCTTTGGCAGCTACAAAAGGTTGGGCTATTCAACAAATTAATGTAAATAATGCATTCTTAAATGGGGAGTTGACAGACACTATATGTAGGGAAAACTGATTTTAACCCTCTCCCGATGATCTATCTTGGATGTTTAATTCACCATACATTGATTATATGCCTAGCATGCACCTATATAATTAATTGCAACACGTAGGAGTTTTCTCGTGTTTACCTGTGAATCTGTCAGGGATGAATGGATCAAGACTCGTGCTTTGATCTTCTGGACTGTATCCCGTTTGCCTAAACTCCAATGTCGAGTGAGGACAATCTATGGAGAATGCTATAGAAAATCGTCTCTACTTCCTCACACAAATTTCAAAAATTCTCACTATATCCAAATAGTAATTCTCGAAAATATGGTTAAGGATTAGCCTTTGATTTTTTCTCTCACCTTATATTTATAATGCGACCCTAAACCCTATCAAGATAGGATTTATGCATATCTAATAAATATAATCTTATCCTTTAGATAGAGAGATCAGTTAGAGTCCCAAGGGACTCTACATGAGGGGACGAAATTCTCTTAGCTTCTAGGCTCGGATGGGCCAAATTTGTGGATCAAATGCAAGGAATAAAGATGGGCCTCAAATAAATTAATTATCTTATGTTCAGCCCAGAACATAAATTAATTCATAAACATTTATTCATGCCACTAGAGAATAAATGCTGACTTACCCCTTTATTACCGAAGGTGAGTCAGACTTGCACTTAGACTTTACTGAATCCGTATTTAAGATATCGACGTCTATTAATTATTTACGATTATCGACCGCTTAAAATAATTAATATCTTTAATTCCTAAGTAGTACCACTCAACCTTATTATTGTACTTGAGATAACTCAACTGCGGGGTTTAGTACAATAAACCTTTTGAGCTCCTTAAGGGGCGTCATCATCCTTAACAGACGGTGACTCGACACAGGTAACTAGCATGACATACAAGCACTGCCACCACCCAAGATGCAGAGAATCTTGGGTTATCTCATGTAACCCTCACCCATAGCAAGTCAAAGTGATGGTCAGCAACTCATACTCACCTAATACCTTATCGAGGTTTAGATCAACGTAAGTCTCCGAGATTTAGGTTCTTCACGACGGTCAAATAGAAGAACTCATCTCACTGTGATCCATCAATACGCCGAGACGCATCAAGATAGATAAGCAACCAAGTCAAGTCACTTCTTATCTACACCGCGACTATACCAACAACTCGTCCTCAAGTTGTCTCAGCGTGATACTTTTTATATCTCATTAAGCTTGACCAATCATACAGACTTATGTGATCTACATCACAATGTATGATCTAACTTATATATGAGATAAAGGGACATACATATGCAATCAAGTAAACAATTAAGATATGAGATTGTAATAGTGGTAACGTGAAACATTGTATACAAGCTCAACCAACTCGCTTTCAAGATACAAATCCAACAATCTCCCACTTATACTAAAGCAAAACTTTTAGTATACAATGTGTCTCTACTAGCTATTACAAACAACACCATCACTTTGCTTCTCCCACTTATACAAAAGTTTCCTTTCTAAGTGGGTGCCATCTTCTTGCAATCCAAGTCCTCGAATATGCTCTTCGTAGACTTTTGCAATGAGCTCTTCGTGAATGGATCACTAGGTTATCCGCAGCATCAATCTTCTCAATCAGCACATTCCTCGCCTAACGATTTCTCGTATGACATGGTACTTTTCTCTATGTGTTTCTTTGCTTGTGGTCCGTGGGTCCTTCGAGTTTGCCATCGCACCGAGTTATCACGAAGAACTATGATACTCTTGGGCAAACCAGTACCACATCTAGATCCATGAGGTAGTTCTTGAACCATCTGCCTCTTTAGCGACCTCACAGCGGCTACATATTCGGCTTCCATGGTGGAGTCCGCAATGCATCGCCGCTTTGCACTCCGCCAGGATACGGCCTCATCCCGAGGTAAACACATAGCCTGAGGTAGACTTCTTCTCATCACGGTCGGCTTGAAATCCGAGTCAGAATAACCCAAAGGCATTAGACTATCTCGCGGTAAACTAGCCTATAATCTCGAGTCATTTTCGGTACTTGAGTATATGCTTTACCGCAATCGAATGAGCTTGTCGAGGTTAGGCGATATCTAGCTACTATGTTCACCGCATAGCGTATATCGGGTTTCGTACATAGCATTGCGTACATGAGACTTCCTACGACGGAAGCGTAAGGAACTTGTCTCATTTCCTCTATCTCCTTTGCAGTCATAGGTGACTGCTCCTTAGATAAAGGAACGCCATGTCTGAAAGGTAGCAATCCTTTCTTGGCGGTCTCATAGTAAACGAGTAATCACAAGATCAATGTAAGACGCCCGAGATAAGCTCAACATTTTCTCTTGCGATCTCGGTAAACCTCGATCCCAAGAATGTACGCTGCATCTCCTAAGTCTTTCATTTGAAACTGATCGGATAACCAACTCTTTACGTCTGATAACAACTTCACATTGTTGCCAAGTAGAAGGATGTCATCTACGTAAAGTGCAAGGAATACCACATCACCGTTGACATCTAAACGATACACACAACTTTCTCTAGGCAACTGGGTAAATCCCTAGGACTTTACCACCTCGTCAAAGCGTAAGTTCTAGGATCGTGAAGCTTGCTTAAGTACATAAATGGACTTCTTAAGCTTCCATACTAGATGCTCTTCACCCTTCACCACATAACCTTCGGTTCTTTGCATATAGATGTCTCTACCTTCTTCAAGGTAACCGTTTAGGAAAGCGGTTTTCACATCCATTTGCCAAACCTCAAGGTTTAAGTGGTCACTATGGCGGAAGAATTACGATGGACTTGAGCATTGCTACAGCGAAAAGGTCTCATCGAAATCGATGCCCTCAATCCGAGTATACCCTTTCGCCACAAGCACGGCTTTAAAAGCGAAACCTCTCCATCTGAATCTCTTCCTCTTGTAGATACCCACTTTCTACCTATGGCTTCCTTGCCATCCGGTAGAGGTGTCTTTCGTATACATCCATAGTCATATGGACTCAATTTCTAAGTCCATAGCGGTGTGCCATGATCTTGCATCAATGTCTTGTATCGCCTCATTTGTATGTCCATGGGTCGATTATTGCACGCCGTTTCACGGGACTAAATCAAAGATTCACCCACGAACATAAATCACTCGGGTTGACGAACAACCTCCCACTCTGACGAGGCGCCATCGGCACAATGGCAACGGTGGGTGCGAACTTGTGGTTCTCTATCTTGCACAACTTCTTTGGATAAGAGCCACTTGTACGGCCAGTATCTCGGTGGAACTCGACCCACTTCAATTTCTTGAAGTATCGGTGTCGATCCTCCCACTGAACACGACATCTCGTACATTTGGCTTAATCGGTGGTGGAATACGATCATCTTCTAATTCCTAAAGAATGATTTCAACTTTGGATTTATGGTTTTTCATATAATCCTCTTTTAAGAATCGGACATTAGTGCTAATAATGACCTTATGATCCTTAGGACTATAGAATAAACCACCTTTCGTCCCTCTAGGATAACCAATAAATGACCTTGCGTCGGATCGGCCTCCAACTTGTCGCCTTCTTGTTCAAAGACATGTCTTTGATCGCTCCATATCCTTATGTGGCTTAAACTAAGCTTGCGCCCAAACCACAACTCGAAAGGGTCTTTTGACCGACTTGGATGGTACTAGATTTAGCAAGTATGCCGCTTCTAAGGCATACCCCGTAATCGAAATAGGCAATGTTGCATAACTCATCATCGATCTTACCATTTCTAAAAGAGTCATATTTCTTCGCTCCGACACACCATTTTGTTGTGGTGTGCCCGTGTAGTGGTGGGAGATAATCCCACACCGCACCAAGTAGTCCATAAACTCGTTCTTGAGGTATTCGCCACCGCGATCGGACCGCATGACTTGATACTTTACCAAGCTTCGCTCCACTTCCGCCTTAAACTCTTTGAATTTCTCAAAGCATTCGGACTTGCGGTGAAGCGGTATATGTATCCGTGCTTTAGTAATCGTCAATGAAAGTGACAAAATACTGCATCGTCCACGAGCTTGTGTTGACATAGGTCCACGGGTTAGAATGGACTAGCTCCAACACTTCTTTGGCTCTATAACCGCCGCTTTGAAGGTCCGGTCGACATCTTTCATTCTATACAGATTCGCAGATCGAACAGAGTAATCAAGTAGATTACCCAACGCTCCATTCTTAGCCGGTCTTTGGATCCTATTTAGATTGATGTGACCTAATCTAAGATGCCGAGAGAAATGTGGTGTCATCTTCTAAGAAAACTTTCTCTTTTAAGGTTTGAAGAAGATGTAACATAGTTATAGGTATTATGTTTGGCGTAAATAGTATAAAGCGAATTATATAAAGTGTCACCACGTATAACCGTCATTTCTTATGATAGAAACACAACTATCAAAAATAACGAATATCCATGAATAAATAGTTTGGAAGCGGAAATAAGGTTCATGAAACTCCGGCACATATAAAACGTCTTTCAAAACTAAAGCGCCCAATCAAAATATAAAGTAACATCTCCGATCGCAACGGCCTCGACTTTCGCCGCGTTGCCCATGGAATAGTTATCTCGCCATCACACGCCTCCCTTGTCCGCAGGAACCCCTACAAGGTGTAACAAACATGATCGATCGCATCCGTGTCTACTACCCAAGAATGGGTAGAACAAGTCGCTAAACATGTTTAGTTACTAAAGCAAATGGCGTACCTTGAGCCTTGAGCATATGGCACTTGGCCTTCCAATGCCCGATCTTGCCGTGCTTGAAGCACCGCCTCTCTTTCGCTTCTTCAAGCCTCCGTTGGCATATGTTCTCGCTCCCACTACTCCCACTAGTTCCTCGCTCTACCACCTTTGGTGCCCCTTTTCTTTTCCTTTTCAGCGGAAAATTTGGGCCCCTAGATGTGCTAGCAAGAGCATGTGCTCCTTTACCCATGACTCCTTCCGCGCCACGAGATCATTAAGCAACCGACTAAGTGTATACTCGATCTTGCTCATGATCGCGTTCACGCCGAAATTCTCAAAGACTTGGGCGGTGTGTTGAGGATGATATCGACCTTGGCTTGCCGTCAATACCTCCTCCCAACCGATCAAGACTATCCATGAGATGAGTCATGTGGAGACATGTTCATGAACCGAACTTCCTTCTTTCATCTTACACGCCAAGATTTCTCTCATTGTGTGGGCGGATCGTTCGATCCGATTGCCAAAACTTACTCTCGAGACTTGACCATATTTGATCGCGTCTACCATCGATCGATCTCGCAATGCAAGCCTTTGGACATCGTAGTCATCATATAGCACTTGGCCATATTGTTTGACTTATGCCAAAGTCCTTGACTCTCGCCGCTCATTAGTCGATCGTCGATGAGGGCATCGGGTTTGGGAGTAGTGAGCAAACATGTGTTCTTCAAACGATAAGAACATATTCCATGTTTCGTTTCCACTCGATAAAATTCGGACCGGATAAAGGATTTTGTGCGAGCATGTTGATAATTGGTGTAAGAGACATATCTGAAAAGTAATGTAAACACATAAGCATACGATTGCACATAATTCGTAACAATAATATTGTAACCTTTTGATAAAACAATATTAATTGAAACCTCCAATCGCCCAAGGAATCCCACATGCAAGCCACACGTGTGGATGTTTACATGAACCCTCGACTGCACTAAAATAAACCTTTAGTCGTTTAATTTCAATCCATGTCAACTTATCCTTATGACAAATGAAATTAATGATTGGACCTTACTAGACCACATCACTATCGCAAGAAGGGACTTCGCGGGAAGTTGTACTTGAGGTGATGTCTAAGCAATGACCACAATTTTAACAACAGAAAATGAATTCTTAGAGTTGGCATACTCACTAGACCATACCGCCTTCCGATCCAAATTCCTTTGTTATCTCATTTTAAATCTATCTCTAGAGAACTTATGAAAAATCGCATATGCAAGCCATGCGTGTGGGCGTTTACATGAAACTCCCACTTCTCAATAGATTAAAATGTTTTATTTAGAAATCTCATCTAACAAACTTATGACAAACAGTGCAAGCAAGCCACGCATGTGGACGTTTACTCATAGTGCGTATCACTTTGTTTAGAGATCAAAAAATGGAGGTCTTGACATTTTAATTTAAAAATTAAAAAGTCGGGTTACTTGCTTAGTTTTTGTTTCAAAAGGTTTGTCCATGCAGATCACGTAATCTAGCATGCTTTTCTATAGAACTCAACATGTAAAACATGCTCAGTAATTCTAAAATATGCTTGAAAACGCGATAAACCTAGCATGCTTACTATGCTCATCCAATCACGAAAACATATAACATGTTTATCTCACGTAATTAAACATACATAGCATGTTTACGCATAATTTAAACATCCACGACATGCTTTGAGCGATAAAAATAAAATAAAATCGTTCATCGTGGCCCACTCGTGGATCCTCTACTTCCCTGCCCAATTTATTACACAAATTTGCAAAGTACAGATCTTTAAAACTCGAAAAACAGGCCTCTCGTGCACGGGCACGGACCGGATTCGTCAAAACTTGATTTGGGCAAAATTTTAAAAATAGGCCGGAACATTGGAATGGGCCGAACCGGGTCGAAAATCTGGAACCGGGTCAAATTTTCGGATCTGGGCCAAAAAATCGGGTTAGGGCCGAATTTGGGCCGGGTCGGCCCAATGTGAACTGGGCCGTGTGCGCTAGGGCACACCCGACATCGCCGCCCACCGCGTGCTCCCCGCCGAGCCGCTGAGGAGCCCGCCGCCTGATCGCCCGATCCTCGCCGGCGCCCGCGTGCTACGTGTCTTGTCGCCAGGCACCGCTGAAGTCACCGAGCGCCGTCGCAAAGCCGGCCGAGAAACCGCGCTGAGGTTATTCGCACGAGAATCACGTCGAAGCCACCGCTGTCGAGAATCTCGTCGCGCGTTGAGGTCTCCGCGAGAATCGCGCCGAGGCCGCCGAGCCGAGCCTCGGCGCAACAATAGCGCGCCCGCGTCGCCCACCGAGGTGCTGTCGCGCGCGCGCGCTTGCGTCTTGCCGAAGTCGCGCCGCAGCTGCGCGTGGCGTCGCCAGCGCTGCCGAGACCTCGTTGAGGTTTCCAGACGCAGATCGCGAAACCCGCCGAGCGTGCGCTCGGCGTCGGCGTGCCGAGGCTTCAGCGCCGCAAGTGTCGCCCCGCACGCCCGACTATCGAGCCATGCTGCCCGCCGCATCCGATGCGCGCTGCTCAAGACTCGCGACTCGGCCGAGGCGTCTGGCGCGAAGTCGCGCGCCCGCACGCCCAGCCGCCGATGCCACCGAGACTTCCTCGCCCGCTGCCGCCGACCTACCGCGAAACGCTGTCATTGGGCAGCGTGTTCGCGAGCGCGTGCATGCTCAGCGCCGCCGCCGCCGCACACCGCCGTCGTCCGATTTTCGTAGTCTCCGTTGTCTCGTTCTTCGTGCTTTCGTCTTCGTTCTTCTTTACGTATAAGATTTACAAGAAAAATCTAATCTAACCACGGATTTTCTCGTGGTGAAAAATAAAATCGACAAAAATAAAGCGAGCCACGATGAGCAGCATTCACAATTAATTAATTACGCGTTATAATCAAACGTGAATTAATCCAACAGAGCCAAGATATCGATCCTGTGCTTTGATACCAATTGTAGAAACCTTATTTTAACCCTCTCCCAATGATCTATCTTGGATGTTTAATTCACCATACATTGATTATATGTCAGCATGCACCTATATAATTAATTGCGACGCGTAGGGTTTTCTCGTGTTTACTTGTGAATCATCGGGGATGAATGGATCACACTCGTGCTTTGATCTTACGGATCGTATCCCGTTTGCCTAAACTCCAATGTCGAGTGAGGACAATCTTGAAAATAGAAAATACTCTACTTCCTCACACAAATTTCAAAATTCTCACTATATCCAAATAGTAATTCTCGAAAATATGGTTAAGGATTAGCCTTGATTTTCTCTCTCACCTTATATTTATAATGCAACCTAAACCCTATCAAGATAGGATTTATGCATATCTAATAAATATAATCTTATCCTTTAGGATAGAAATGATCAAGTTAGAGTCCCAAAGGGACTCTACATGAAGGACGAAATTCTCTTAGCTTCCAGGGCACGGATGGGCCAAATTTAGATCAAATGCAAGGAATAAAGATGGGCTTCAAATAAATTAATTATCTTATGTTCACCCAGAACATAAATTAATTCATAAACATTTATTCATGCCACTAGAGAATAATCTTGACTTACCCTTTATTACAGAAGGTGAGTCGGCTTGCACTTAGACTTTCTGAATCCCGTATTTAAGATATCGTGACGTCCATTAATTATTTACTGCGCTCGATTTGCTTAAAATAATTAATATCTTTAATTCCTTAAGTAGTACCACTCAACCTTATTATTGTACTTGAGATAACTCAACCTGCGAGTTTAGTACAATAAACCTTTGAGCTCCTTGTGGACCTCATCATCCTTAACGGATACGGTGACTCGACACAGGTAACTAGCATGACATACAAGCACTGCCACCACCCAAGATGCAGAGAATCTTGGGTTATCTCATGTAAACCTCACCCATAGCAAGTCAAAGTGATGGTCAGCAACTCATACTCACCTAATACCTTATCGATGTTTAGATCAACGTAAGTCTCCGAGATTTAGGTTCTTCACGATGTAAGTCTATGAGATAAAGGGACATACATATGCAATCAAGTAAACAATTCAGATATGAGATTGTAATAGTGATAACAGGAAACATTATATACAAGCTCAACCAACTGCTTTCAGTATACAAATCCAACACTATATACATGGCCTAGCCTACGGGTTTTGAAGATCCTGCATATCCAGATTATTGTAACCTACAAAAAGCTATATATGGTTTAAAACAGGCACCAAAGGTGTGGTATGATACTTTGAGAGCAGAAATTTGCAGTCTTGGTTTCAAGAGGTCAGATTCAGATTTCTCTTTATTTCATCAAAAATATGATTCTTCTCTTACTCTTATCTTGGTTTATGTGGATGATATATTGGTCACTTGGGATAATCCAGTTATGGTACAAACTGTGATAGATACTTTGTATCGCAAATTTTCTATCAAGCATCTTAGGCATGTGAGTTACTTCTTGGGGATAGAGGTTCATCATTCTAATGATATGTTTGCAATAGGTCAGCATAAGTATATTCGCGAGTTACTTGCGAAGATAAAAATGGTGGATTGTAAACCTTGTTCCACTCCTAGGACACAAGCTACAAAATTATCAAGGGCATCTGGTATCCTTTTGAGGATCCAACTCTCTACAGAAGTACAATAGGTGCACTTCAATACCTTACATTAACAAGACCTGATATTGCATTTACTGTCAACAAACTCAGTCAGTTTCTTGCTTCTCCAACAACTCTGCATTGGACTGCTCGGAAATGATTATTCATATACTTGAACAGTACATATTTGTTCACCTTATATTTTGCTTCTTCCTCCTCATCTCAGCTGGTGTCTTATTCTGATGCGGACCGGGCAAGTTGTCCAGATGATCGAAGATCCACTGGAGGACATTGTATCCTTTTAGGTTCTAACTTGATTTCTTGGTCAGCAAAGAAACAAGAAGTTGTTTCTAGGAGCGATTCAAATATCAAGCATGGCAAATGCTACAACCGATACGATATGGATTGCTTCCTTATGTGGAGAACTTGGTGTTTCAATTTCTGCTCCACACAAACTATGGTGTAACAATGTGAGTGTTATTGCTTTAGCAAGCAATCCATTTTTTCATGCTCGAACTAAGCATATTGAAGTGGATATACACTATTTTCGGGAGAAAGTGCTTGATAAAACAGTTGAAGTTGGGTATATTCCATCCAATAATAGCTGATATCTTTACTAAGGCCCTTGCAGATACTAGGTTTGGTTCTCTTCGGAGTCATCTCAATCTTGATCCAGAGATCCGGATTAGGTTTCACAGGAGCATATTGGATTATTTATCAAAGTCAAAGCAGTTGAGAAGAAGTCAAAGCAGTTAGAAAAGAAGTTATTTGTTAGAAGTTAGTTTTGTTTGTTAGTTTGTTAAAAGCTTTATGTTTCTCTTCTATAAATAGATACCTTCCTGCATGTATCCATTATCAAGTTTCAATATCAATAAGAAAGGTTTATCGGCTTTAATCTCTCTCTCAAACTCAGCTTAGTTTATCTTAACACTTGATCCGAATTAACTGGCTCTACCGAGACTAGGTATTTATCAAAGAGCACTCTAAATTTGTAGTGTTTCTCGTTCTTATGCAAATTTAACTACTAAAAAATGGACTGCCAAACACTTAAGTGGTAGTCTGAAGATGAATCCAAAGTTGACAGAAAATGACATGAAGAAAGACATGGAGGAGAAGTTGATGTGATGCTTACAAGAAAGAAGCTCGGATCATATGTCGTTAAGCTTATGAAATTTTTAGGGTATTTTCATTGATTTTTCAACAATTATAAACCTTTTCAGGTTGGTTGTAGGTATATCTTTAGTTTCAATGCCTGTTTCTTGGGGGAGCTTCAGTTTTGCTTTTGCCCACATCAATTAAATGTTCAACATCGAAACCATCACACAACAAGAATGAACATAATAGAAGAAGGTTTTTTTGCTTACAAACCATGACACGATCCATCACATATTAATGTCTTAAAATTGCATAATGCTCTAACAAGATCTTGAAGAAAAAACATGACCTAAAATAAGAAGCCTAGCTTGTTGAAATCAACGGATATATATATATATATATATATATATATATATATATATTATGTGGTCAAGTTGCCAGGAAGCTACTTTGATCAAGATTTTGAGTGACATAACGTTTAATTTTGTGAAATTAAATGGCATAGTATCGATCTACGTTTCGAGTAGATGATCATGGTGTATTCACATTCTCAAATCCGATTTCCGGTGAGTGAAATAGTGGATCAAAGTTGGTCACTTAAACAAGGAGTTATGTGCTTAAGGGGATAAGCATGGATTAATTAATCCTTATCCCACATTGATTAATGTATCTTCATTAATTGTCTATATAAGTGGTTCATTGAACACTTAGTATAATTATGTGCACAAGTGATAGGCTGGAAAGCCCACCCGCGCCGCCGCCCGCCCGCGCCCGACCCCGGCTCCGGTTCCGTGGTCCGTGGTCCTTGGATCTTGGATCTTGGCAATTGGTCTTTGGGTGGTCTTTGGACTGTTCTTTGGGCTTGTTCGTGGGCTTATTTCGTGGGCCTGGTTTCGTAGCCCAATGCCCATATCTTTTAGATCAACATTTGATCGAAGATGGAGTTGGTCCGAGGCCCAACTCGTGTGGCCCAATCCATTGGATCTGCTGTGCACTTGAATAGACGTCCGGATACGTCCAATGAACCTGGATGCACGCGTACGAATCCTCATATTTAACATATCGAACGTCCATTAATTATTTAGAGCATTCGATTGCTTAAAATAATTAATATCTTTAATTCATAAGTAGTACCACTCAACCTTATTATTGTACTTGAGCTAACTCGACTGCGGGGTTTAGTACAATAAACCTTTGAGCTCATTAAGGGACGTCATCATCCTAAGCGGTTACTTGACTCGTCAGATAACTAGCATGACATACAAGCACCGCCACCACCCAAGATGCGAGAATATTGGGTTAGAACATATAACCCTCACTCATAACAAGTCAAAGTGATGGTCAACAACTCATACTCGACATGATGACTCTGCGGGAAACGTGGGTGTAACTCCCACCTTGTCTCTAGAAACCGCCACGTAACCCCCTCTGCACTCAATGGGGGACCTAACTTCGTAACACCCGACATCAATGCGGGTGTTGACTCCAGCAGGCTCCCCATGAGGGGGACGACGCCTATAAATAGTACATATATCCCCAGCATTAGCAATCTACTGCCTAACTGCATTCCAGCATAAAAAAGCCCTTTCTGCATCCATAGCTCGTGTCCAAGCTCTGTCCTCGCCCCCGTCCAGTTCGTCGGAGCTCATTGGTTTGCGGTGCTGCCACATACGAGACGCTGCTGTTTTACCTTTGGAGACGATACGCCAGAACCGAGAGCACTACAGGGGCGTATCTCATCTTGTGGAAAGAGGCATCCTCGACTCGGCATTAGAATACGATTTTTTTAGTTTCTTCTGTTTTTTCTTGTTTTGAGTTCATTGTTAGTTTGATCATCTCCTACATTTCTGTTTTCAAGTTGTAATACAAATGAAACGGTAACTTTAGAATACGAATGAAACGGTAACTTAACCATTTTGGCTTCCACACAAACCTCACATTTCGTTTGTGTATTCACTTCATCTAACTTTAGTAAATCTAAATTTACTAATCTTTTTATTGCATTTAGATTAACATGTCCTAATCTACAATGCCATAAATCAGAGCACTCAGTCAAGTAAGAGGAAGTAGATGCATTTTCATTCATCGTAATTTTAGGTACATGTCGCACAGCCATTACATTTAATTTGAAAAGACCCCAACCCCTACCAAGGAACTTTCCAAACTTAGTCAAGACAAACTTGCCCGACTCAAAAACTAGTCTAAAACCCTTATTAACTAGAATCAAGCCTCACACTAAATTCTTGCGAATGTCCGGGACATGCAGCACATCCTTCAACGTGATCTCAATGCCGGACGATATCTTGAGCACCACGTCACCAACTCTGGCAACCTCGGACGAAGCTTGGTTTCCCATGTTGAGCTTTCTCCCCTCAACAGGCTCGTAGGTGGAGAAACGTCTCTTTTCGTCGCAGACATGCGCAGTTGCGCCAGTGTCGATGAGCCATCCACCTTGATTCTCAACATGGTTGACTTCCTCAGTCACCACAGCAGCCAAATCATCCTTGTCCCATTTGTCGAAGTCCTTCTCGATAACGTTGGCAACTTGTTTAGCCTTCTTCTTCTTTGGCTGACGGTAGTCCTTCATCGTGTGGCCATGCTTGCCATAATTGTAACAATCCCTATCAAACTTACGGGCAACCACCTTTCCTTTGCCTTTGTCTTTGACATCGGGACGAACTCATTTGTTGTAGGGACCGCCTCTCTCCAACAGGTTGGCCTTCATATCGAGCAACTCTTTTGCTTTTAGATCTTGCTTCTTCACGTCAGACTCAATGCGCAGTTTGACAATCAAGTCTTCAAGCATCATATCCTTTCGCTTGTGCTTAAGGTAGACCTTGGAGTCTCTCTACCCCGGGGGTAGCTTCTTAATTATTGTAGCGACGACAAAGTCGTTCGAAATAGTGTGCCCTTCAGCTTGAACCTCGTGTACAATGAGTTGAAACTCTTGCACTTGGTCCATGATTGGTCGAGAATCGACCATCTTGTAGTTCAAATATTTGGCTACAATGAACTTCTTTGTACCTGCATCATCACTACGGTACTTTTGTTTAGTGCATCTCACATACATTTGGATGTCGTTACAACAACATATATACTATACAAGCTATCTTCTAAACTTGTCATATGCTGCTTGGACGTGAAAGTCCGTCACTTTAGCCCCCCGGTACGATGGGCTCATCTTCCATAAAGAAGTTGGCGAAGCCCAACATCGTGAGGTAGAACAACATCTTTTGCTTCCATCTCTTGAAGTCGGATCCTCCAAACTTCGACGGCTTCTCGGCGGGCAGCATCATCCTCGCAGTATGAACAAGCGTCAAGATTGATCTACAACCGGATCCACCAGCACCACTTGAAGTGTGTTGAAACATGGAACTCGTATGAGAATCACCAGTGTTACATCCCATGGATCCAACAATCGACCAATCGAAAAGTGCGATCCTCGAGCGATGGAATCACTAAAAGTGGAACCAATCGTTGAACCACTAAAAGTGGAACCAACAGTTGACCCAAAGGGTCCAATGATTGACCCCGAAGGCATCAAACCAAACATGGCCCTAGCCATAGTGCGAGTAAGTGGCAAAGAATGCAGAGGCGGAGGCGGGCGGCGGAGGCAGTCGGTGGCGGTGGTGTCGACATCTCCAAGCAAAGGTATTAGTTTTGAAAGTTTTAAGTTAATTAAAAGTCTGAACTCCTTGTTGAAAGTCTTATCTCGTCTTGCGATTGTTGGAAAAAGTGTACAAACAGTACAGAACATGTTGGGCGTATTACAACTTGAAAACAGAAATGTAGAAGATGATCAAACTAACAATGAACTCAAGCCAAGAAAAAACAGAAGAAACTAAAAATCGTATTCTAATGCCGAGTGGAGGATGCCTCTTTCCGCAAGATGAGATACGCTCCGATAGTGCTCTCGGTTCTGGCGTATCGTCTTCAAAGGTAAAACGACAGCGTCACGTAGGTGGCAGCACCGCAAACCAACGAGCTCTAGCGAACTGGACAGAGGTGAGGACAAAGCTTGGACACGAGCTATGGATGTAGAAAGTGCTTTTGTATGCTGGAATGCAGTTAGGCAGTAGATTGCTAATGCTGGGGAGACATGTCCTATTTATAGGCGTCGTCCCCCTCATGGGGAGCCTACTGGAGTCAACACCTGAATTGATGTCGGATGTTACGAAATTATGTCCCCCATTGAGTGCAGAGGGGGTTACGTGGCGGTTTCTAGAGACAAGGTGGGAGTTACAACCACGTTTCCCGCAAAGTCATCATGTCGGGGCGTTCTTGACGATTCGATGAATCAACAACAGCGTGCATCCGTGTTCTTTGGGCGTGTCCGGACGTCTCTTCAAGTGCAGCAGCACCCAACGGTTGGGCCACATGAGTTGGGCCTCGGACCAACTCCATCTTTGGGCTCGATCAAATGTTGATCCAAAAGATACGGGCATTGGGCTACGGACCAGGCCCATGAAACAAGCCCACGAACAGGCCCAAAGAACAGTCCAAAGACCACCCAAAGACCAATTGCCAAGATCCAAGATCCAAGGACCAAGGACACGATAAGCCTCATTTTACATGATTTATAAGGCTATATTCGTTTCGTTTCTAAGTTATAAGTGATCTTTTGAGTTGTCTTTTGATATATTTATGTTTACCTTGGAAGATATTATGCCGTGTATTTCATGTCATTTTAGCATAGGTTTTAATGTCAAAAGGTGGATCACGATAAAGAGGAATCAATAGCCCGATCGCGAGCTCATGCGAAGAAGAGCTGCTTGAAAACGACGTTGAATATGATGAAATGGATTTGACAAGGATGGATGTAAAATTTTACTATGTTAAAGAGCATATCGATAGGAGTCCGTGGCGCAAATGGATCGTAATTGAGTCCGGACGAGAAAAGCGGAGCGAAACGCGAAGTCACGCGCGGGTCGCCTCGCGAATCGAGCTCGCGACCTAAGGTCGCGATGCTAGGTCGCGAGGATGAGCGAAATTTCAGCATTTTGACGCTTGAGACTCGCTTCGGGGAATGATGCCGCCGCCTCACGAGGAAGGATGATTTGGTGTGCGTAATACCTATATTCATGCGCGCACAATCGAATTGGAGGTGGATTCGCGGACACCTAGTTCGAGTATAATTGAATCGTAATCGAGAAGGATTGGGAAATTGGCGTGAAAGGGGCTCGCGACTTATTATAAATAGGAGATAGACCAGCAGGTTAAAAACACCATTCCGAGGCGAATCTGAATTCTTCTTTATTTTCTTTTGCAAGTTCTTTTCCCGTTTAATTTAGTTTAGCTTTTTCTTTAAGTCTTTTCATTCCAATTTCATAGTTTAGTATTAGAATTCAGAATTTCTTTCGGATTCAAGTCGCTACATTTGTTCTTCGTGGATTCTTACGGTTTTATCTATCTATCTATCTTAATTTATGCTTTATTTATTTATTTATTGTTTTGTTATTTCAATTATGCGTAGCTAAAGTTCGTATTGATCCTAGGGTTTGTATGTCAACTAGATTTATATAATTAATCATTAATACTCTTTTGCCGTCCCATTCACGATTTATAATTCTTGGCTTTAATTCTCATGTGTTGGTGTCGATCAATATTAATGCATGTTAGTTATGTGATTGATGTCCTGGCGGAATTAATTGCATAATTGATATCGGGAATTTATAATCTGATTTTGCCTTGAGACCCGACGGAGATAGGTGAAATGTAGGAGGTTATATCTTTGTGTGCTTTTGGTAATTAGCTTACTTCTCTTGAGACCCGTAGATAGAGTTTAGGCTAACCTACTACTATAGGCTGTCCTGGCGGAAACTATAGTTACATTAGTGATCCTTCATATAAATGTGGATTAAATTAGTAAACATATTAATAGGTTAATTGTGTGAATCTGGTTAGGTTAAGTACATCCCTGGGATCAGTCTTTTATATCTGATTTTATTCCTATCTTTATTTTTGAGTCTAGATTTATTATTTTATCTCTCCTGATATTTTGTTGCCTGAATAATTATAAAGATTCTGTGTGAATTATTTGCTGTGTTCTCGAGTCGCAGTCCCTGTGGATACGATATATATACTTGCTGTTTTACTATCAATTTATTTTGGTAGGAATATAGCGATCAAATTTTGGCGCCGTTGTCGGGGACTGTTTAGATTGCACAGTGATAATTTTCTGGATTATAGTTATTAATTCAGGCTTATAAAAAAAATATAAAAAAAAAATTATTATTTCTGTGTTGCTTCCTGGATTTGACTTTGTTTATATCTCTCTACGCAGTGCATGATTACAAGATCCCAAAAGAAAGAAATTATTCCATTGGATCTAAAGATTGACGGATCATATAAGAGAGAGCCGAGAAAGAAGACAACAAGAAATGACAGATAGATAGCCCCAAGTCCCGGATCGGATGGCGAAATGGAGGCGTCTTGGCGACAATGCAACGCCAATCGGCGTTGAATAATCGAATGGGCCTGTTTGGTGAACGAGCACGCCCTTACCGCCAACCACATATACAAGGCCACAAGCGGATCGGTTCAAGGTGGAGGATGGGGCCAAATGTGAAAGCGAATAATTTGAATTAAAGCCCGCCTCGTCAAGATGATCAGCGGAGCGGTTTGAGAGGGTCACTAAAGACCCCAACGCACATTTAGAGGCATTCCTTGATATATGTGATACTATCAAGCGAGAATGGAGTGCCGGTGATGCCGTCCGGATGCGGATGTTCATATTTTCACCTGGGTCGGTGAAAAAGTGGTTGAAGTTTGGACGGATCAAGAATCACTACATGGGAGCAATTGTGCGAAATTCGGTCAAATACTTTCCACCGCCAGCTCGGAAGATCATTGCGAGATCTCCCATTTTCACAATTGGGAGATGAATCATTATTGAAGCACAGGAGGCGATTGAAACCTCGCTCCGCAAGTGTCCACAAGATGGGTTTTCACACGAGCAACAAGTGACACAATTTTATAGTGGACTCGATGCTAACACCGTAGCATTGTAGATGCATCACCGGAGGATGCCTTCTCAATCGTGGAATAGACGAAGCATTGAGAATTATTGAGGAGATGGCATCCAATAGCTATCAATGGCGATGGAGGCGGCCGATCGGAAGAGTGGCATTGCGAGTTGGATAACAGATATGATGATCCGTTGAAATTTACATCTCTGAAGGGTATGAGCCGAGAGGAAAGGGCAAATGACCGTGGCCATGGCGCGAGAATATCGAGGAGGTTCAATTCGTGAACGAAGGAGTAATGGTCGAGGAATCAAAGTGGAATCCACCCTATCATCCCAACAATAGGAATCGTCCAATTTTCCTATGCGATGTACGTAATGTTCGAAGAACCACCACGGTTTTATTGTTAATAATGGAATGATTGTGGAGCGAAAGAAGCCAAGCTCTCGAAGAGATGATGCAACAAGTGTTGGCAAGCAATCAGCGAGATAGCCACGAGTCGCCAACAAATTGTGGCTCGACAAAATATTCGTGTCCAAAGACTTGGGAACATGATGAGCAGCTCTAGAAATACGGTCAGCGCCATCAACAATACGGTGATAGCCATGGAAAACAATTAAAGATACGAGAAAATCAAGTGGGCGGATGGCGATAGAGAAATTTGGGGTGCAGGCAAGGTCGATTCCCAAGCAACAGGCAAAATCGAAGAATCATACTCATCCAAAACAATGCCTTTGCAATATATTTGAGGCGGAGCTTCATATGAAAATCATCCGAGTATGAAGGCTCGCGAACAATTGTGTGAAGAATGATGGAGAAGCGTCGCGAGAGAATTCAAAGGAAGCATCTCGCAAGAGAATGAGAGAGAGAACACGCATAGGAAACGCGAAGGATCATTGCACTCCCAAAACCGAGCTCCCATTCCTCGGTAGCATTGGGAAGGCGAAATATAATGAAGAGTTCGCCGATTCAAGGAGATATTCAAAAGTGAACATTAATATACCTATTTTTGATGCTCTTCGGAATATGCCCGGATACGTCAAATTTCTCAAAGATGAAGTGGCAAATAAGAAGAAGTTGGGGAAATTTGACAAGATCAACCTCTCTGAAGAATGCAGTGCTATCTTGCAGAGAAAGTTGCCTCTGAAACAGAAAGATCCGGGAAGCTTCACGCTGGAGTGCGAGATTGCCGAGCATACGTTCCCCAACGTGTTGTGTGATTTAGGATCGAGCATAAACTTGATGCCATTATCTGTGTTCAACAGCTTGGAGCTGGGTAAAATGAAGAAAACGTCCATTTCATTAATGATGGCTGACAGGTCAGTCACATACCCTAAGGGAGTAGTTGAGGATGTGTTGGTAAGAGTTTGGGATTTTGTATTTCCTGCTGACTTTGTTATTTTAGACATTTCTGAAATTAAAAATCAACCACAAATCTTGGGTCGGCCTTTTCTAGCAACTGGTCGTGCTTTAATTGATGTGCAAGAAGGTGATATGACTTTTCGTGTCAACGATGAAGAGCTAAAAATTTCAATCTATGACGCCATCCCGCGACACGATAGTTCAGAGCATGAAGAGTGTCATTCAATCACCATTTGTCGCTAGCCAAGTATCGAGCTTGGATGTCAACCCACCGAGTTGAAAAGGGTGATCTGAAGAAAAGATGGACTCGGCATGGAACTCCGGTGACTTGTTCAAGTTTGGGGAGGCCACTTCCACACTCGGTGGTGGTCTAAGGTGAATCTGAAATATCGAGGCAAGCACGGTTTGGGAAGAAGTCTCTTGTCAGCGCCGATTGATCGGGTATGAAATGGTCTAGCTAAAGACATTTAAATTTAACTTGCTCGGTTTCTTTTTCGAGGTTGCATTGATGTGCTTAAGAATTTTGAAATGATATTAGGCATTCTTTTCTTAGCCTATACACTATCGAACACTAACCTCGTTATTTTTATCCTTTGATGAGCCGTTTTGAGCCTACCTTATTCTTTCATATAGCCGTGGGTTGGGTTATGTAGTTAGTGATATTTGGCTGCTTGAATTGAGGGTTGAGAAAAAGAAAGGAAAGAAAGAAAATAGATAATGAGAAAGTGATTATTAAAAATAGTTGATTACCCATATAAGTTCATAAAAAAAAAGATTTAACACAAGTGTGCGAAAAGAACATAAATGGGTAAGTAGCTAGTGCTTTGAGATGAGTATATCACTTATATGAAAATTATGGAGTGCTTAAGAAAAATGACTTCTTGGTATGGAGAATTGAAATAAATTGTGAAAATTTGGGAATTATGTCTTGTGTTACTTATGGTGTTTTTCATTATGGGATTATGAGTCACTTAGCCTAAATATATCATACCCTACCAAAGAGCCTACATTATAACCTTTTATAAAGACCTTTTGATCTTAGTTCTTGAGCACATATTTGAGCAATGTAGAATTAGACGATTTGCAAGCTTATGGTAGATTCCATGTGTTTTAAACTTTGAGTATACACATCCTCCTTGATACACTTGAGTGTTTGAGATTTCTTATATATATATCCATGTCGTGAGGATTCAAGTTTGAGAAGGCTTGTCTTATGATTATTATGATTTGTGGAGTTTAACGAAAGATGTTGTGATTTGATTCATTTGAGTGAATCGTTTATTGCTCATTGCTCTGAGGCTTATTACTTTTATCGTTCGACTCTTTACCTATCTCGATCGTCTCTCTTTGTTCTCGATTTGTTTGAGGACAAACAAAAGGATAAGTTTGGGGAGTTGATAAGCTTCATTTTACATGATTTATAAGCTATATTCGTTTCGTTTCTAAGTGATAAGTGATCTTTTGAGTTGTCTTTTGATATATTTATGTTTACCTTGGAAGATATTATGCCGTGTGTATTTCATGTCATTTTAGCATAGGTTTTAATGTCAAGAAGGTGGATCACGATAAAGAGGAATCAATAGCTCGATCATGAGCTCATGCGAAGAACTGCTTGAAAACAACGTTGAATATGATGAAATGGATGTGACAAGGATGGATGTATAAAGTTTACTATGTTAAAGAGCATCTCGATAGGAGTCCATAGGTGCAAATGGGTCACACCGGTCCGGACGAGAGAACGGAGCGAAGCGGCGGTCGTCGGCGAGGAATTACGCCTCGTGAACCGATCTCGCGACCTAAGGTCGCGATGCTAGGTCGCGAGGATGAGCGAAATTTCAGCATTTTGACGCTTCGCGAGACTCCTTCGTGGGGGATGATGCACACACGCCTCGCGAGGAAGGATGATTTGGTGTGCGTAATACCTATATTCATGCGCGCACAATTGAATTGGAGGTGGATTCGCGAGACACCTAGTTCGAGTATAATTCGGAATCAGAATCAGAGAAGGATTGGGAAATTGACGTGAAAAGGGAGCTCGCGACTTATTATAAATAGGGAGATAGACCAGTAGTTAAAAAACACCATTCCAGAGCAGAACACGAATTCTTCTTTATTTTCTTTTGCAAGTTATTTTCCCGTTTAATTTAGTTTAGCTTTTTCTTTAAGTCTTTTCATTCCAATTTCATAGTTTAGTATTAGAATTCAGAATTTCTTCCGGATTCAAGTCGCTACATTTGTTCTTCGTGGATTCTTATGGTTTTATCTATCTATCTTAATTTATGTTTTATTTATTTATTTATTGTTTTGTTATTTCAATTATGCGTAGCTAAAGTTCGTATTGATCCTAGGGTTTGTATGTCTAACTAGATTTATATAATTAATCTGTTGATACTGTTTTGTCGTGCCATTCATGATTTATAATTCTTGGCTTTAATTCTCATGTGTTGGTGTCTGATCAATATTAATGCATGTTAGTTATGTGATTGATGTCCTGGCGGAATTAATTGCATAATCGATATCGGGAATTTATAATACAATTTTTGCCTTGAGACTCGACGGAAATAGGTGAACTGTAGGAGGTTATATCTTTATGTGCTTTTGGTAATTAGCTTACTTCTCTTGAGACCCGACGGAGATAGAGTTTAGGCTAACCTACTACTATAGGTTGTCCTGACGGAAACTATAGTTACATTAGTGATCCTTCATATGAATGTGGATTAAATTAGTAAACAGAATAATTAGTTAATTGTGTGAATCTGGTTAGGTTAAGTACATCCCTAGGATCAGTCTTTTATATCTGATTTTATTCCTATCTTTATTTTTGAGTCTAGATTTATCATTTTATCTCAACCGATATTTTGTTGCCCGAATAATAATAAAGATTATGTGTGAATTATTCTTTGTGTTCTCGAGTCGCGATCCCCCGTGGATACGATATATATACTTGCTGTTTTACTATCAATTTATTTTGGTAGGAATATAGCGATCGAGACCATGGACCACGAACCACGGAACCTGGAGCGGAGCTAGAGCCGAACTGGCAGGGGCGGGCGGCGGCGGCGCGGCGGCGGCGGCGTTGCGTGGGCTTTCCACTATCACTTGTGCACATAATTATACTAAGTGTTCAATGAACCACTTATATAGACAATTAATGAAGATACATTAATCAATGTGGGATAAGGATTAATTAATCCATGCTTATCCCCTTAAGCCCATAACTCCATGTTTAAGTGACCAACTTTGATCCACTATTTCTCACTCATCGAAAATCGGATTTGAGAATGTGAATACACCATGATCATCTACTCGAAACGTAAATCGATACTATGCCGTTTAATTTCATAAAATTAAACGTTATGTCACTCAAAATCTTGGTTAAAGTAGCTTCCTGGCAACTTGAACACATATAATATATATATATATCCGTTGATTTCAACAAGCTAGGCTTCTTATTTTAGGTCATGTTTTTTCTTCAGTACTGTTAGAGCATTATGCAATTTTAAGACATTAATTTGTGATGGATCGTGTCATGGTTTGTATGCAAAAAAAACCTTCTTCTATTATGTTCATTCTTGTTGTGTGATGGTTTCGATGTTGAACATTTAATTGATGTGGGCAAAAGCAAAACTGAAGCTCCCCCAAGAAACAGGCATCGAAACTAAAGATATACCTACAACCAACCTGAAAAGGTTTATAATTGTTGAAAAATCAATGAAAATACCCTAAAAATTTCATAAGCTCAACGATATATGATCCGAGCTTCTTTCTTGTAAGCATCACATCAACTTCTCATCCATGTCTTTCTTCATGTCATTTTCTGTCAACTTAGGATTAATCTTCAGACTACCACTAGTGTTTGGCAGTCCATTTTTTAGTAGTTCAATTTGCATAAGAAAGAGTAACACTACAAATTTAGAGTGCTCTTTGATTAATACCTAGTCTCGGTAGAGCCAGTAAATTCAGATCAAGTGTTAAGATAAACTAAGCTGAGTTTGAGAGAGAGATTTAAGCCGATAAACCTTTCTTATTGATATTGAAACTTGATAATGGATATGCAGGAAGGTATCTATTTATAGAAGAGAAACATAAAGCTTTTAACAAACTAACAAACAAAACTAACTTCTAATTAATAACTTCTTTTCTAACTGCTTTGACTTCTTCTCAATTGCTTTGACTTTGATAAATAATCCAATATGCTCCTGTGAAACCTAATCCGGATCTGCTGGATCAAGATTGAGATGACTCCGAAGAGAACCAAACCTAGTAACTGCAAGGGCCTTAGTAAAGATATCAGCTAATTGATTGTTGGATGGAACATACCCAACTTCAACTGTTTTATCAAGCACTTTCTCCCGAACATAGTGTATATCCACTTCAATATGCTTAGTTCGAGCATGAAAAACTGGATTGCTTGCTAAAGCAATAACACTCACATTGTTACACCATAGTTTGTGTGGAGCATAAATTGAAACACCAAGTTCTCCACATAAGGAAGCAATCCATATCAGATCAGTTGTAGCATTTGCCATGCTTCGATATTCAGATTCTACACTACTCCTAGAAACAACTTCTTGTTTCTTTGCTGACCAAGAAATCAAGTTAGAACCTAAAAGGATACAATGTCCTCCAGTGGATCTTCGATCATCTGGACAACTTGCCCAGTCCGCATCAGAATAAGACACCAGCTGAGATGAGGAGGAATGAGCAAAATATAAGGTGAACAAATATGTACTCTTCAAGTATATGAATAATCATTTCCAAGCAGTCCAATGTAGAGTTATTGGAGAAGCAAGAAACTGACTGAGCTTGTTGACAGTAAATGCAATAGCAGGTTTTGTTAATGTAAGGTATTGATGTGCACCTATTGTACTTCTGTAGAGAGTTGGATCCTCCAAAGAGATACCAGATGCCCTTGATAATTTTGTAGCTGGTGTCATATGAGTGGAACAAGTTTACAATCCACCATTTTTATCTTCCCAAGTAACTCGCGAATATACTTATGCTGACCTATAGAAAACATACCATTAGAATGATGAACCTCTATCCCCAAGAAGTAACTCACATGCCTAAGATGCTTGACAGAAAATTTGCGATGCAAAGTATCTATCACAGTTTGTACCATAACTGGATTATCCCCAATGACCAATATATCATCCACATAAACCAAGATAAGAGTAAGAGAAGAATAATATTTTTGATGAAATAAAGAGAAATCTGAATCTGACCTCTTGAAACCAAGACTGCAAATTTCTGCTCTCATAGTATCATACCACACCTGTGGTGCCTGTTTTAAACCATATATAGCTTTTTGTAGGTTACAATAATCTGGATATGCAGGATCTTCAAAACTTGTAGGCTGGGCCATGTATATAGTGTCTGTCAACTCACCATTTAAGAATGCATTATTTACATCAATTTTTGAATAGCCCAACCTTTTGTAGCTGCCAAAGAAAACATCAGTCTGGTGATAGAAGGCTCTGGATTGAGTTTAACCCTAAAAACCCATTTATTACTAATCACCTTTTGACTAGGATCAGGTGGTATAAGACTCCATGTACCCTTTCCAAGAATAGCATCAAACCCTTACTATTGCCGTATACCATCCATCATGTGCTAGAGCTTCATCCAAGGAAGGTAAGGCTGGAATTTTTGTAGAGGTAGGGGTTCAGTCAAAATGCGGTGTAGACTTTTGGTTTTCTATACTGTTTTTGGATCTTGCCTGAATGGCATGAGTATTGATGTTTTGAAGATGAGAATGTGAATCAGGAGAAGGAGAATTAGAACTTGATGATGAGGTAGAAGATGATTGAGATGGAGATGATAGTGGCTCAGGTGTAGGAAAAGATAAAGGTGAAGATGTGGAGACTGAAGATGGTAATCCATAAGTGGATGAAGCCATAGGTAATATAGGAAGAGGAGAAACTGGAGTATGCGCTATTGACGAGGAAGATGTGCTAGCTTAAGAAAACAACATAGGATAAGGGAACTCAAGATCATTAAAATGCACAGTATCAGCAATGTATATTCTTCCATCAGTATTAAGACATTTATAGCCCTTGTGATTGTTGCTATAGCCAAGAAAAATACATTTTTGAGATCTGAATTGAAGTTTATGAGCATGATAAGGTTTGAGATAGGGAAAGCATGCACAACCAAATACATGAAGAAATGAATAGTCAGGTGTCGTGTGAAACATGACTTGATAAGGAGAATAAATTTCTAGGAGGCTGTAGGTAAACGATTTATAAGATATGTAGCTACCTCAAAAGCATGCCACCTATTTGTTAAAGGAACCTAAGCTTAACTGAGAAGAGTGAGGCCTACATCTACTATATGTTGATGTTTGCGTTCAACTTTTCCATTTTGAGTGTGAATATGAGGACAAGGATGCTGAAAATGCACTCCTAGACTATTGAAAAATGGAACCAATTTCATGTATTCACCATCTCAATCAGACTTAAAGCTTTGAATAGAAGTGTTAAACTGACATTTGACCAGTTGAAAGAACTCCTGAATGACAGAGCATGTTCAGACTATAAAGTAAGTGGATAAATCCAATTATATTGAGTAAAATCATCTATAAAGTGAATATAATACATGTATCCTTGAGGAGATGCAATATGAGCGGGACCCCAAATATCCGAGTGAATTAGGTGAAAAGATTTTGTAGTTCGAAGAGGCTGAGAAATATGAAATTTTTGATGTATTTTTCCAAGGCTACAAGCATCACAGAAACTAAAGGAAGAACTTTTAATCGGTACATGTAACATCTTAAGAACATGAGAGCACACTTTAAAATGGGGATGTCCCAACTTTTGATGTCAAACATTTATTTCATTATTGAACTTTGTTTTGACATTACTGGTATTACGAGAAATTGGAAGATTATAATTCAAAGCTAAAACAGAAGAAGAACTTGTATTAGGAACTGAAACATGGGTCGTGGAAGCATGAAAACAAGAAGATGAACTAGCTTGAGGTGTAACAACAGACCAGGTGCAGATTTTGGAAAGATCTAGTTGATATAGACCTTTGTGGAGTTTCCCTTTCAGAATAGTTTGGAGATTTACTTTGTCCTTCACAAGGCAGCAAAAATCATGGAATTCAAAAATCACATTGTTATCTTTAGTGAATTGAGAAATGCTAATTAAATTCTTTGTGATTTGTGGAACAAAGCGGATTTGATTTAGCAAAGAGAAGGTGTGCAAGAGGAAGATGAACTTAGTGAAATATGACTTTGACCAATTGAAGCAATAAGATAGCCTAACCATTTCCAATGGTGAGAGCTGCTGCACCATTATAGGGGGAGTTTAGCTGAAGATTTTTCAAGTTATTGGTAACATGGTTTGTTACTCCACTATCAACATACCACACACCCTCTTCTTCATCAAAAGCATAAGCTACTTGTGGCTTTTTTTCAGCTAGATAAGCCAGAGGCTTGGAATTAACAGTCGAAATTTCTGCACTAGTGAAGTTAACATCAAATCTCTTGTAACATTTCAAAGCAACATGACTTGTGTGACTGCATAATTGACACACGATAGGTGATTTTCGAGAATACTTGAAACTTTCCTTGCCAATCATGCCACGCCCACGAACACCGCGACCTCCACTATGTTGTACATAATGAGCCATAGGATCTGCAATAGAGTATGTGACCTGCTGCAAATGAATCTCATGAGATTTTAGTGCATATTGCATTTCCTGTAGAGATAAAGACTCAGTACGATGCTTTAGATTAACTACGACAGACTCATATTATGAGCCGAAGCCATTTAAAATGAAATCGCCAAGTTCATTATAAGAAATTATGTGACCAGTAGCACATAATTGATCAACATAACCACGCATTTTCAGAAAATATTCATCCAAAGAGAGAGCGCCTTTTTGTGAGTATAACATATTTTTCAATTGAAGAACACGAGCATGTGATTGTGATTGGAACAACTGCTCCAGAACTTGCCAGATTTGTTGAGAAGAAGAACATCGAACAACATGACCGAGCATGGATTCATCGATAAACGACAAGATCCAAATTATGAGAAATGATCCTTGTGGATCCATTGTGAGTAGCTCGGTTTGAAATTTGATCTGCAGATGCATGGAGAGGCCAAAGGAGAATGAGCTGCAACGGTTGATGAAATGAAGTCATCAAAGCCATGAGCTCAGACAGTGGAGAGGATTTGAATCACGCCGTAACGCATAATTGTTACGATCGTCAAGAACCATTGGATGAAGATTCGACAATGGCGATGAAGAGGAAACATCGACCATGATGAACAAAAAACTTGTGCTCTAAATACCATACCATGTTAAGATAAACTAAGTCGAGTTTGAGAGATTTAAGGTGATAAACCTTTCTTATTGATATTGAAACTTGATAATAGATACATGCAGGAAGGTATCTATTTATTGAAGAGAAACGGAAAGCTTTTAACAAACTAAAAACAAAACTAACTTCTAACTAATAACTTCTTTTCTAATTGATTTGACTTCTTCTTAACTGTTTTGACTTTGATAAATAATCCAATATCAAGAATTTGAATTCCGTCTATAGATTCTAAGTTTAGTATATCACACAAAACTAATCTAGTATAACTTACATCTCTTATTGTCGACCATTACATAAGAATGATATTGATCAAAAATGCTGAGCAAGTCTACAAGTCATAAGTCATGACGATTTTGGAGGGCACTAAGCTTACACAAAACAATACCTCATTTGGCAGAAGAATAAAATAATCTTATAGATCTATAATAACTCCAAAGAAAGGTTCTTTGAAAAAATTATTCAAAATAAATATACCACAGAAACATGTCAAATGTATATGATCGCATAATGTGGATGATATATATGGAGGATGATTGATGGATCTATCATCTATCGATGTTATTTATTTATTTAAGTCAGCTAAAATATTATTAACCAACAATAATACATAGTTTAGTTGAACAAGTTGGTTGAGTTTTGATACAAATTTTTAGGAGTAGGCAATTTTCTTGTACATGTTGTTAATATTCACTACTACAAAAATTGGTTATAACATCACAGTTTTAACAACGGATATTGTTAAAGTCCGTTGATATAACTATAAAGTCTGTTGCTATAGATTTATCTGTTGTCGTTGATCGAAAAAATGCTCTAATAGACAAAGGACATTAACGTCTGTTGTCATAGATGCAATGTCGTAGATTAATATGATATCAATCTTAAAAATCGGATGTCAAAGATCTGTTGTCATTCGTAAAAAAGTTCAAAGCTTTAAAAATTTCTCTCCATTTCAAAAAACAAAAGAGGAAAACGTTCTGCATCTCTTTTTCCTTCTCTCATTCACCCCAAAATGATTTCAGCCCTAATTTTTTCCTCGCTATTGCGCTGCCATCGCCCGCCACCATTGTCTCTCTATCACCATCTGCTACCACCGTTTGCCACCATTCCCCACCACACCACTACCGCCCCACCATAGGATTGTCTTCCCTAATTTATGTCGTCGTTGTCGAGAAGGACTTCGACAAATGGGACAAGGATGATTTGGCTGCTTTGGTGATCGAGGAAGTCAACCATGTCGAGAATCAAGGTAGATGGCTCATTGACACTGGCGCAACTGCGCACGTCTGCGCCGAAAAGAGATGTTTCTCCACCTACAAGCCTGTTGAGGGGAGGAAGCTCAACATGGGGAACCAAACTTCGTCCGAGATTGCCGGAGTTGATGACGTGGTGCTCAAGATATCGTCCGGCATTGAGATCACGTTGAAGGATGTACTGCATGTCCCGGACATTAGCAAGAATTTAGTGTCAGGCTTGATTCTAGTTAATAAGGGTTTCAGACTAGTTTTTGAGTCAGACAAGTTTGTCTTGACTAAGTTTGGAAAGTTCATTGATAGGGTTTATCTCACCGGGGGGTCTTTTCAAATTAAATGTAATGCCTGTACGCCGTGTACCTAAAATTACGATGAATGAAAATGCATCTACTTCCTCTTACTTGACTGAGTACTCTGATTTATGGCATTTTAGATTAGGACATGTTAATCTAAATGCAATAAAAAGATTAGTAAATTTAGATTTACTAAAGTTAGATGAAGTGAATACACAAACGAAATGTGAGGTTTGTGTGGAAGCCAAAATGGCTAAGTTACCGTTTCATTCGGTAGAGCGGAGCACTAAACCTCTAGAACTGATTCACACTGATGTGTGTGATTTAAAATTTGTACAAATTAGAGGTGGTAAAAAATGCTTCATCACGTTTATTGATGATTGTACAAGATATTGTTATCTTTACCTTCTAAGAAGTAAAGACGAGGCTATTGAAGCTTTTTAAAACTTCAAGAATGAAGCCGAGAATCAACTAAGCTCACAAATTAAGATCATTCAAAGTGATAGAAGGGGAGAATATGTAGCTCTGTTTGAGGCATTATGCAACGAAAATGGTATAATACATCAAACGACAACTCCTTATTCACCTCAGTCTAATGGCGTTGCTGAACGCAAAAATCAAACACTTAAGACGATGATGAATGCTTTGTTGATTAATTTAGGGTTGCCCCAGAACTTTTAGGGGAAGTCGTTTTACTGACCAACTACATCTTGAACAAAATTTCCTTTGAAGAGTAAGGATGTCACTCTCACGAGTTGTGAAAGGAAGAAAGTCATCGTACAAATATCTCAAAGTGTGGGGTGTTTGGCGAATGTTGAGGTGCATCTTCCAAACAAGTTACAATTGACCTAAAACGATCGATTGCATCTTTATTGGGTATGCACTGAACAACAGCGCCTATCATTTTTTGATCCACAGGTCAGAGGTACCGGATATGACTGTGGGGACGACGATTGAATCAAGGAATGCTATATTCTTTGAAAGTGTTTATCCCTATAAAGACAAGGATAAAAGTCAAGCCGCTTCAAGCAATAGAACTGATGGTGAATCTTCGAATTCTAAACCTTTGGAGGAAGAACCGATATAGCGTAAGCGATCAAGGTCTAATCTGGAGGGGTCAGAACCGAGACGTGGCAGTAGAGTCAGAAAGCCAAAGGATTTTGGTCCTGACTATATTGCGTTCATGTTGGACGAAGAACCAATATCGATCAAAGTAGCCTATGCTCGGCCAGACGGAATGCTCTGGCGAGAGGCTGTTCAAAGTGAGATTGATTCTATTCTACAAAACCACACTTGGGTGCTGGTTGATTTACCAGAAGATTGTAAGCCCTTAGGATGCAAGTGGATCCTTAAAAGAAAGTACAAGACAGATGGATCAATTGAAAAGTATAAGGCCCATTTGGTTGTTAAAGTGTTTAAACAAAGAGAAGGGTACGATTTCTTCGATACCTATTCACCTATGACGAGGATTACGTCTATTAGGGTGCTTCTCGTAATTGCTGCTTTGCACAATCTTGAGATTCATCAAATGGACGTTAAGACTGCGTTTTTGAATGGTGACCTCGATGATGAGGTATATATGGAGCAGCCCGAAGGGTTTGTAGTACCTAGTCAAGAGGGAAAAGTATCCAAACTCGTGAAGTCTCTATATGATTTGAAACAAGCGCCATTGCAATGACACTTGAAATTTGACAATGTTATGTTGGCAAATGGTTTCAAGATCAACGAGTGTGACAAATGTGTCTACGTTAAGAATACTAATAATGGTTATGTTATAGTGTGTCTGTATGTAGATGACATAATTATCATGGGTAGCAATAGTCAAGTCATTAATAACACGAAGCGCATGTTAAATAGAAATTTTGACATGAAGGATATGGGGTTAGCTGATGTGATTCTTGGAATCAAGATTCTAAGAAGATCAGACGGAATTATCTTGACACAATCTCACTACGTCGAGAAAGTAGGGGTGAGCTTTCGAATTTCGGTTCGGATTTTTGCCTAATCCGAACCGATCCGAAAATCCAAAATTTGAGAGGAAAACAATCTGATCCGAACCGAATATCCGAAAATCCGAAAATTTTATAAAAATATCCGAATCGAACCGAAAAATTCGAATTTTATGAAAATCCAAAAATTCGAAACCAATTTTTGTTAATTCTTATATATATTTATATTAGATTTTAAAATATTTAAATAAAATATTATTATCATATATAAATTATATATTATTCGGATTTTTGGATTTTTTCGGATTAAAAAAATTCAATCCGATCCGAAAATCCAAAATTTTAAAAAATGTTAATCCGACCCGAACCGAAAATCCGAAAAATCCGAACCGAATTCTAAATTTCGGTTTGGTTCGGATCAGATATTCGGATTTCGGGTCTTTTGCTCACCCCTGCGAGAAAGTGCTTAAAAAATTCAACATGTTTGATAGTTTGCCTGCTAAGACCCCATTGGAGCTCAATGTTCACTTGAGTAAAAGCAGTGAACACATTGGGCAAGAAGACTATGCTAAGGTCATTGGGTGTTTGATGTATCTTACAAACTACACCGACCCGACATAGCTTCTACCAGAACAAATTGAGTCGTTACATGACTAATCCAAGCAAGGAGCATTGGAAGGCTCTAGTGAGAGTTTTGAGGTACTTGAAGTATACTCAAAATATTGGGCTGCATTTTACGAGATATCCCCCAATACTTGAAGGGTACTGTGATGCCAATTGGATATCTGACACGAAAGATTCACTTTCTACAAGTGGGTGCGTGTTCACGATTGGGGATGTCTTGTTTCTTGAGATCCACGAAACATACGTGTATAGCCCGATCCACCATGGAATAAGAATTCATAGCTTTGGATAAAGCTGGTGAGGAAGCCGAGTGGCTCCGTAATTTTTGGAAGATATTCCATGTTGGTCTAAACATGTGCCATCGGTGATGATTCACTGTGATAGCCAAGCGACTATTGGAAGGGCAAAAAGTGATTTGTATAATGGTAAGTCTCGATATATAAGTCGCGACATAATACCGTGAGGCATTTGATCTCAAGTGGGCTTATCTCAGTTGACTATGTCAAGTCAATAGATAATTTGGCAGATCTGTTAACCAAAGGGTTGAACCGAGATCAAATGATCAAGTTGTTAGAGGGAATGTGATTAAAATCCACATCTTAAGAACAATCATAGTGGTAAACCAACCATGATGACTGGAGATCCCAAGAACTTGGTTCAATGGGAGAACTAAGTTATAGGAGTTCGTGTGTAAACACGCAAGTTAGTCTTTTCCCTAGAAAGCAAACGAGTGTTGGAAAACTTGCCTAGTGGTGAGGTTGAGTCATTGACTCTTAATGATTCATAAGATATCTCGAGGAGGTTGAGTATGACAAGATACTCGGTAAAGAATCACCTATGCAAGTGCGAAGTGTGACCTATTCAAACAAAGCACTTATGAATCCAAAGTGGATGTCTATAGCCAAAATTAAATCAAACGTGAGAACGGATGAGGTTGATGTGTTAAAGTGTTAATACCATTGTCTCAGTGCATGTTGTGGGGGAATAGTTCAAGGCATCGTGTCCACCAATCCGCCTGTGTACTCGATAGTACTAACTATGGAAGGTTAAAGGCCATAAACCATATGTCCAAATATTTTAACATCTCTTGAGGACTGAGTTGTATCTGTATATATGCATATGGCTATTTCTACTCATGTGGGGGATTGTTGAAATCAACGAGTATATATATATTTATTATATATGTAGTCAAGTTGACAGGAAGATACTTTGATCAAGATTTTGAGTGACGTAACATTTAATTTTGTGAAATTAAACAGTATATGATCGATCTACGTTTCGAGTAGATGATCGTGGTGTATTTACATTCTCAAACCGATTTCCGGTGAGTGAGAAATAATGGATCAAAGTTGGTCACTCAAACATGGAGTTATGTGCTTAAGGGGATAAGTATGGATTAATTAATCCTTATCCTACATTGATTAATGTACCTTCATTAATTATCTATATAAGTGATTCATTGAACACTTAGTATAATTATTTGCACAAGTGATGGGCTAGAAAGTCCACGCAGCGTCTTGTACGCCGCCCGCTTGAAATGGCGCCAATCGTCCCACCCTCCGCCCATTGTCCGTGGTCGTGGTCCTTGGATCTTGGTTCTTGGTTTTTGGGTATTCTTTGGGCCTGTTCGTGGGCCTGGTTTCGTGGCCCAATGCCCGTATCTTTTGGATCAATATTTGATCGAGCCCAAAGATGGAGTTGGTCTGAGTCCCAACTCGTGTGGCCCAATCCATTGGGCCTGCTGTGCACTTGAAGAGATGTCCGGATACGTCCAATGAACCTGGTCACACGCGCTGTCCAGATTCGTCGTAACTGTCGGTAACATCCCGACCCGACATGATAACTCTGCAGGAAACGTGGGTGTAACTCCCACCTTGTCTCCAGAAACCGCCACGTAACCCCCTCTGCACTCAATGGGGGACATAACTTCGTAACACCTGACATCAATGCGGGTGTTGACTCTAGCAAGCTCCCCATGAGAGGGGCGACGCCTATAAATAGGACATGTCTCCCCAGCATTAGCAACCTATTGCCTAACTGCATTTCAGCATACAAAAGCACTTTCTGCATCCATAGCTCGTGTCCAAGCTTTGTCATCGCCTTCGTCTAGTTCGTTGGAGCTCGTTGGTCTGCGGTGCTGCCACCTACGAGACGCTACCGTTTTACCTTTGGAGACGATACGCCAGAACCGAAAGCACTATCGAGGCGTATCTTGTCTTGCAGAAAGAGGCCTCCTCGACTCGGCATTAGAATACGGTTTTTTAGTTTTTTCTGTTTTGTCTTGTTTTGAGTTCATTGTTAGTTTGATTATCTCCTACATTATTTTTTTCAAGTTGTAATACGTCCGACAAGTTCTGTACTGTTTGTACACTTTTTCCAACATAGCTAACATCAGAAACATTACGTTTCAAAGCAAGATCGACTACAATTAATGAAAACCAACAGAACACAAACAAGAAGCAACATATTAATCTTCACTTTCATCCATCTCAATCTCGTTTTCGAAACTTGCTCTATCCGCATCACGACCGTTGTTCATTTTTCATCCAGTTTATCCACCAAGAATTTCAGGTCCTTTTCAGCGATCTCAAATTTGGCCATCGACTTAAGAATCCTAATTGCATAAGAAATGGAATCCATACCCCTTTCCTTAGGGGACAACACAAAAATTACGCCCAGGATTCTTCATCGTCTTAGATATCACAGTGATTAATTACCATATCGCAAGTTCCTCTTGAAGTTCTGGAATTCCAGATATTGTTGTTCGAATCTTCGGACATTTCCATCTCTGCAGCGAAATAAGGGCAATATTAAGGTTAAGTTTCTGAAGGAAGTGGTCTTCAAGTGTAGCTCTAACATTAGGGAAAGAACTTTGCAAAAACGCGAATGCCCTAGCTGTTTAACTAAATTTCATTCAAGGCTGAGAAATGACCACGTTTAATATGGTAATGTGGTGGATGAATTTATGATGTTATTTGATTATTTTTTTTAATTCACGGGGAACGACATATGCTTTTTTGGGTACTGACTGGATAAACCTCACGTTACTGGACAATAGTCTGCAAACCATATAAGATGAGTAAACTACACTTGAAAAACTATGTGTAACAGGCTCAGACCTATAGAGACGTTAGTGAGATTCGAACATTTAACTTTTTTGCCACAAAAAACCCACTTTACCACATGACCATCTCAAAATGGGACGTTATTAATTTGATTTTTTTTATTAAGATTCCAACTCAGCTTCCGACGATACACGTAAGCTTTAGTTGGCCGAAATTTTAACTCGAGCTATAAAGTGAACAGCTGATATAATTAAGTTCAGGAAATATTTTTATAATATTTGTAAATTCAGATTAAAATATCATAATGGAGTCAAAGATCAGATTAAAATTAAAGTATAACCCTAAAAAATCGATATATAGTCAAGTAAATTAATTAAGATACAGCGAAGATACCGGTAACAGTTCCATTGGTGCTTACAGCCTTGCGCATTACTATATGGAGTTATAAAAGAAAAAGAAGGGAATATGAGAATAAAATTAATTAAGTAGGAGGCTGGTGATTAAATTATAAATATCACAGGTATTATTTTATATGGCATGCATGACTTGATCTGTGATTTTTGTCACAAGATATTTCAAAAATATCTGCAAAAGACCTGCAGATATTTATAAATATCTTGAAGTTGGCGAAATTGAATCGTTTGAAGATAATATTTCTCCGTTGCATGCATGACGGAAATACTGGAAATTGGCAGAGTCAGCATATCTGTATATTTGTTGTGGTCGGAACAACTAAAAATGTTTATGACAAATGTGTATAAATTATTTTCACGTGATATAAATTAATTTGAAGATGGTTCTTCTTGAGTGAGGCCCTATGTATAGTTTTGCGTGAATATCTAAATTAGGGAGGGCATTTTGTGAGACACTCTCACGATTCGTGAGACAATTCCCATATATTTATAGCCATAAAATATAAGTAAACACTAATAAAATTTTAAATATATCATTAGATATGAGTTTGAGTTTGGTAAAATTTTCCAGCACTCTTATGAATTTTAACATGTCAGACTGTCTCATCCAAAATTTTGTGCATGATTTTATGGTCAGAAAAAAAGGGAAATAAATTGAAAGAATGGAGTGCAGATAATTACAGGGTTGTTGGGATTTAGTGATCTTTTATTTAAACAGTTCCTACTATTTAAATTTAAAATCGCAACTTAATGAATTATTGCTAAAAGTACAAAATTAAAAAGGATGAAGCCATAAACATGAGTTAATTAGACAACAATGAGTTTTAACTATTCACAAACATAAAAATTTAGATACTATCCGAGAATCGAGGTTAAAGTACATAGTTGTACAAAAATAATTTTTATTAATTCTTGCAACAATTAAAAGTGATTGATAATTAATCTATAACAATAAATCTCTAATCTTTATTTTCTGGAAAAAAAACTGATATCACTTCTTTTTTGATTGTTTATCAATTATATATGCACGCATGATATAGTATTGTAGGAATTAAAATATATACTAGTTTAGTCTTATCGAACATTATGAATTTTTAATTCTCAATTCCTCATTGCCATCTTTACCTACGTTTTCATCTTTAAATTTCATGTCACGTGATTTACATTTCATAATTAATAAGTATATAGTTTAGAGAAGTCATACATATATCTACTTGCCCATGTTAAATTTAGTAGGATTAACTAGTAAATAGGTAGCGAAGAATATTACATGATCACTTGATAGAATTTCCCATATGTCAAATTTCAATGCATAATTGTGACATATATATAACCCCTTAAATTTGCTTCAAAAATCATTTTATCAAGATATTACTTTCAAAGTTCTTTAAAAAGTAAATGACTTTATGCTTTATATACACTACTACAAAATCGAGATAGACTACGCGCTTTACGTGTAGTGTATGTGCGTTCGTAGTGTAGAGAAAAGTGGTGTGAGAAAATATAGGCAAGACACACCACGCTTTTTTATCGTAGTCTATACCCACCATGACCACGCCGCACATAGACCACGCTTTTTCGCCGTAGTCTATACCCTGCACTCACACAAAATTTCGCACACACACCACGCTTTTTACGCGTAGTCTATACCCACCATAGACCACGCCGCACATAGACCACGCTGACGCCGTAGTCTATACCCACTGCATCACACAAAATTTCTCGCACATACACTACGTTTTTATCGTAGTCTATACCCACCATGACTCACGCCGCACATAGACCACGCTTTTCGCCGTAGTCTATACAAACCCACCACACAAAATTCGCACACACACTCGCTTTTTGCGCGTAGTCTATACCCACCATAGACCACGCCGCACATAGACTACGCTTTTACGCCGTAGTCTATACCGGCTGCATCACACAAAATTTCGCACATACACTACGCTTTCTCGAGCGTAGTCTATATGTATTAACTACTATTTTCGAGTTTATTTACTACGGTTTTAATGCCAAATTTACTACGCTTTTCTATTACAACCGTAGTCAATTTAATAACAACTACGGTTTTTCAATTTTAACCGTAGTTAATTTCTTTATTTAAACTTGTACAATTAATAACGCACAAGCAAATGAGATTAAAATATACTTGCGACTACGTTCAAAATCACTATTCAAAAATATACAATCTGTTTTCATTACAGCTACAAAATCACTATACAAAAATACTATGCACATCACATAACAAAACAATAAGACCGTATCCCCCATATCACAGTACAAAATAATTCAAAAGATCAATAACTTACAACTAAAACATCACAAGATTATATGTGAAGAAGCATGAAATTTGCCCATTCAACGCGAACTTCATCAATGTTCTCTTGAGAGTAAGACCGATTTTGAAACTAACAATTCAAAAATAGAATATTAGCACTCTTGTATGAAAAAATAATTATATTAAATATTTTTACCCAATAAGAACATAAATGAAATGTTTATCTTACATGTGAGCGTAAAGAAACGGAACCACTCTTCATAACTTCTTCAATTATATCTTTCATGAAACGTAGTACAAAGAACCCGCATTGCTTGAATCGGGTTGTCTTGAACACTTTTAAAATATCAAATATTAGCAACATGTAGATGTATATGAAATCAACATAAAAAGAAAACAAACGTGATTTGATAAATAAAATACCTTTACAATTTCTCAAGTTGGTTGTTTCTTCCTCTTTTCTCCAATTTTGCATTAAACATAAAAATTGCCCTTCAAGCAAAAAATAGTAGTTAGATACAAGATTCGAGCTTCAATGGAAACAATACACTCAGAGATGTTAGATGCCGTGAAATGGTCGAATAATAACTTGTTAAGCACATTTAACTTTCTCTTGACGAGATCAAAGGTGCTCAATAACAAGTCGAAACTCAAACGGTCGCATTTTGACAAATTTCTTTCTCGCTAGTAGGATTTTGTAGATAGCGCACCTAACTTAACCGAAAAGAATCCGCATAAAATGCCACAAGATTTTGGAAAGATGGTTACGAGACTTTTGGAGATATATGATGTCATAATGTTGTATTGCAATTAGTTACCACATCAAGAACGAGGAAAAGATTTCCTACCTAGGAAACCATGAGGCACAGAAAGAGATATAACATGCACATCACTTAACATATATCATCTCCGTTCAATTTTGTTTTTCTCAGGAGACGGACTTAAACAGTTTCAAGAAAAACAAGATATGTATATCTAACCTTGATCGTCCGATCAGCAGATCCTGTGCAAAACCAAGTGTTACTTGGGTTAATAGCAACAGATCGCACACATCCCAAATGGCCACTGATTACCTACAGAGATCAAAGCTTGTAAATTAAGACGGGTCGAAAGGCCAAGAAGAATCATCACCAGTGTATCAGTGAGACATGGAAATAGAATCGCACTCTGTAATTCTTCCATGGTGCATGCCAAACAAGATAAGGCCATCCGCTTGAATTCTTTCCATGATGGCGAAGTTGACATGTTCCTCGGCATCCAAAGCATGAAAGATATTTATCATATAGATGATGGCGTCATCTCAAATGCGACAAAGGTCAAGCTTAACATTACTTAGATCTAAATGAATGACATGTTGTAGTATTTATTATTGGGCTCAAACGAGTCCTTATACCATCGATCCCCTTGCTTCCAAAGTGCACAATTTGAAAGTCGAGACATTAACCCATGAGGCAAGCGTGTTCAATATACTATATATCCGCATATTTTCGAGATATGAAAAAAAAGCAATGAAAAGTATAAATAGAAAACCTTTCGATGAGACATGAGATGGAACAATAGGTGAGCTCCCGCCTTGACCACCAACATCCACACCGAACCAACCATTCACGCTTTAACATCTTTATTTTACGTAAAGATGCGGTGTGTAATGAGTGCATATTCATTAATATGATACATTAAGAAATGCACCATAACATAATTAATTTTGAAGTTCTAAGTCTTTGCACTAGTAGGTGATGAAGGTATAGTGGTATGGTGTAATACTAAGTAGGAAAACAAGATCTAAGAGATACATACGAGCCCCTAGGTTGCCCGTCGAACTAGTCACCAAATCCTCGGTGGCCTCCCATCTCCGTAGCATTTGATTGTTGAGGACCCGAGAAAATGTTAACACTCAATCAACTAGTTACGCACTACCAACGAAGATAAAAAGGAAGGTGATCGTGGAAGTGTTAATGTGATCGGGCCTATGTAATTGCAAAGCAGTCTTACCTAAGATAAGCTTACATGTCGCCACCCTTCAAATAATCTAACTCATGTATAAAATAATGATGGTAGTTTTGTTTTGTGAATTTCCTATTCAATAATTTTGTGTGATCTTTTTGTGTAAATGAAAACCACGCACCGCAACAAACTAACAACCGTAATGTTTTAAAATTGGCAAACTTAAAATACCGAAAGTGCAAGGCGTTGGAGGAGTAGGTGCTTCATCGTGCTTGACTCGATTATATTCTAATAACAGTAGTAGATATGATCTCGAGATTCTAACCACTGTTATTTCCAAGTTGTTAAACCGGTCCGATGAAAGATTGAAACTAGACCTCATTCTTCATTATTAGACCTCGTATGCATGTAAATATATCAAGAAAATTATCTTCAATATATTAGACCTCATGCGGTAAATATATTAGACCTCATTGTCAAGTATTAGACCTCATGTCAACAATTCACTAGATCTCAATGCCAGCCTCTCGGGGTTTCTCGACGAGTCATGCCACGAAACAACAGTCTTTGGAGAGCGCTTCACTGGGTTGGGAGGAAGTCTTGTGAGTGTGAAGGAAGAAGTGAGTTTCATCACATTTTTATCACATACTCTACACGTAGTGGGAGTTTTCTTGATGTTTATTTATCTAAACTTGTGATTATTGGTATTGCAGAAGGTGCTTTGATTGAAGAACCGAATAGGCGAAAGTCCGAAACCGAACCGATGAATTGCTCACGGTGATGTGTGAGAATTATACCAGTGAGAAACCGCTGCTTGAGCGATAAGCAAGAACGTTAATGGCCGAAAACAAAGAACACAAAGATCAAGAAAGAGGAAGGCAGAGCAAGAATAACAACAACAACAACAACGCTGATGTGTCAATCTTGGGCCTTCGAGAGCAGCTCGAGCGATGAAGAATCATCAAGAATCCAAGAGAAGAGCACATCAAGGCCAATATTTCGCGTTTGTGTTCGAATCAAGCATCCGATACAAGCCTTGTGAGTCCCTTTGATGGGTTTTGGTGAAGGTGAATATTGTGTGTTTCTTGTACTAAAGTAGTGTGTGTTGTGCGATTTGCAGATAGTGAATGATGGATATCAATGGAGGAAATATGGGCGGTGACTCAGACAACCCTCGCCCAAGAGCCTACTTCAAATGCTCTTTGCTCCAACTTGCCCGATAAAAACAAGGTTAGATTGATTGTTCTCAACTATATTAGTTTATACAAATAAATATAAGTTAATCTATTATTTACTAAAGATTGATTGAAACTTAGAAATGTCATAAGGCCTTTAATAGATTCTATAGTCCAAGTAGACTTGCTTGATTTATATCCAATTGGAAGGGGCAGGATCGGAGGAATCCTAAAAATATTCAATTATGTATGAATACCTAAATCCCATTTCCGGTTACACACTAAAGTTCAAGAAGCAATTTGTTTCAACATTTCTTGAATGTAAGAAAGCAAATGGGATGATCAAACAACTAAATTTTTTGTTGCTGTGGGATTTTTCAGGTTCAAAGAAGTGTGGAGGATCAATCAATCTTGGTTGCAAGTTATGAAGGGAGCACAACCATCCTCACCATCAAAAGTAGAGTCCAACGACTCGGATCAAACAAGAACTCGGTTTAGGCACGCCTCGCTCAACTTTTGTAAACTCGATCGCCCGACAAGGACTTTGATGTCACAAAACCGCCGGTTCAACAAGAGTCGATTTAATGTGAGAGGCAAACTTGATGCACCGGAGCTCCAGCAGCTTCTTTGTTGAGCAAATGGCTTTACTTTAACCAAAGATCCCAATTTCAAAGCCGCTCTTGCAAAGAATGATCTTGGGAAGTTTCTTCATCGAATAGTCAAACAGAGAAATGGTAGGAATAGTAAAACAAGTCCTCGGTTTTATATGTTTGCAACTAGAATGTTATGAAGCGGTTTGTGAAGATTCAGCAACACAACATGAGTCGAAACTGAATTTGCAACAACTCAAACCGCATGTTCACACACGTAGCTAAAGCAATTAGGCCATATTGTAAGAAGAAAGAAATCTTGAGGAAAGGCCATTGAGAATAGGTTTAGATCAGATTTTGAAACCATGAATAAATTGTGCAAGTCAAAGATTCCGTGTGGGGGTTCTCTCGCTTATTTTGCTTGTCGCTTATATCCAATTCAATCTCTGAGGTTTGAGTGCTATTTCCGAAAATGAACACAAGATTAAAACAATAGAATTCATCATTGTGGAACAAGTTTAATTTTCTTCAATATATTTACACGCATGAGGTTTAATAACGTAAAGATTGAAAATAAAATTTAAAAGAAAATACGGAAGAAAATTACAATAACCCCGCCTCATCGCTCTTTCACTAGTTTTTAAGGCAACGGCTAAGTAGAGTCAGGCATTAATTTTAACATAAAATGAAATATCGAATTGTTTTTCTAACACAAGATAGTAGTACCTTGAGACGAGGACAGCTTATCTCGCAATGGCGAAAAAGGACACGTCAGAATAAATGCACCACCAATGTTGAGGTGATGCGGTGAAGTTGCTCTAGAAATCTGCAGGAAAACAAATATGTAAATCATCGACTTGAAAAGGATAGTGATGAGAATGAAGAATCGCTCAACAATATATATATGCTCATCGCTCGAACTTGACTATATAATGAACTACTAGAAATTCTATCCAACATACAAGGCCGCCGATAAAATTCTACGCTTCCTTTCAAGCCCTCGCTTAGTGAGAAATTAGAACTCAAGACATAAGTGTAAGGAAAATGAAGTGCTCTACATGCTTCATTGTTATCAGAGTCTTACTCTTTCATCAATGGTACCATCGATTCACCAAAACCGAACTCGAGTGGTTTCTACTAACGATCGCAGGTTTCTCCTCATCTCCCACAAGAGAATGGCGCAACATGCTCAAAAGAGGAACCAATTCTCGACCTATAAGTCCAGAATGCACTAGAGTGATTTCTACTAAGGACCGAGGTATCACCTCGCTCCAAAAAGGAAAACGGCTTTCAAATGCTTAAAAGAGAACTAATTCTCCCTCAAGCAAACTAGAGTGATTTTGACTAACGATCGCAGTTTCTCCTCGCTCCTAAAACAAAAATGGCCTAATTCTCCACCAAAAGCAACTCACAAGGCTTCTACTAGCTACCGCAGATTTCTGCCTCTAAAAGTAAATGTCAAGCAATTCTACCATGAATATACAAGACCATTCTCCTACGGGAGCCATATAAATGGTACACAAACTAGCTATGCCCAAGCATCGAGAATAAATTTAAGAAACTATCACTAAAAAAGAACCCTAATTTCCCAAAATTATCAGTGAAAACGCCTCACTAAAGATACTGACACGCAAGCCGCACACGAGTTCAATTGAGAGTGGGACAAAACCCTAACCATAAACATTATTCAAACTCGAATTTTGCGGGGGGAAATGGTAGGAGTGAGTGGCTGCTCGGTAGAAAATAGTTCGCAAAAAACGGAGAAACCGTAGTTCGATTGTTTCGAAGGGCGGCGCTTATTGCTAAACCACAGCGAGAAGGGTGTAGGATAGAAAGAAGGACATAAAGTGCGTGTTCGAATCTCACCGTTCTTTAGATTTTTTTTTTTTTTTTAATTTATGACATAGACTACACTTTTTTATTAAAAACACGCACATACACTACGCTTTTTAAGCGTAGTCTATACCCACTATAGACTACGCACATACACTACGCTTTTGTTAAGCATAGTCTATATTTCAAAAAATTCGCACATAGACTACGCTTTTGATACAAAAGCGTAGTCTATAAGGTGTAGAGAAAAGTGTTTTTTGTAGTAGTGATAGTTTTTACAGAAGAAATGTGTAATAGAGTTGGATATATAAAAATCAGTATTATAATCATACCTCTGTTAATTTTCTCCATCTACCAAATGTTTTAAAAGAAGAATAAGCTATAGTAAAAGCACGCAACATTTATTCAACAACTAACAAACTATGAAAGACAAATTACAAAGTTACCTAAAGACAATGAATTTTACAACGCAAAAACCCATGTACGTTCGTCCGCACCGTATGGATGGATAAATGTATAATTTATTGTTAAGAAAATTATTATTTACATTAAAAAAAAGTATGATTTGATTTTTTTAACTTATAATTTTAGAAAGTATCATTTATATTGAAGAAAAATATCATTTATACTGAAGAAAAGTATCAAAATCCGAAATTAATAAACAAAATACAAATCTCGCGGCAGAACGGGCGAAAATGATTTGAAATCCAACTAAATTTTTATAAGATCAAGTCATTCACATTATGATGTCTGCTATAAAACATAATTTACTTAAAGCATTCCCGACTGCATTTCCTACGAGAAAAATCCAAATCCAAAACGGTAAACATAATTAAATTTTTCGTAGCTTATTTTTATTTTATTTTACACAAACTATCAAATCCTAAGCAAGAAAGAGCCGAGCTCCGGCCTGCCATTTCCGTCGGGGTTCAACATATAAAATGCCTCCGACTCCTTGTTCCCGATGACCCGCTCAAACCGGGCCCGCATGTACAGCAGCTCGCCCTTCCGGCCGTCGTCCACCACAGGAATCACGCCGGCACCGACGGAGACGCTCTGCATCGTGCTCAGCACGTGCCAGTCGGACTTTTGCACTCGTGCACCTGAGCGTGGCCGCATTGCCGCCCGTCGCAGTACATCCTCCACACCGGCTCCCCGAACAGCCGCGCCGTGGGCTTCTCGCACTCCAGCGCGATCCTCAACAGCCCTGAGGACATCGCTTTTATGAGGGCGGCAGTCAATACCGTGAACTCGATTAGGAAAACGGGCACAGATCTATGGTCGTATTGCACGGCGAAGCTGACGGGCAGCCACGGCGGCCGAACAGGGTTCCAGTGACCTTGCGGCTAAGGGCGGGGGTGATGGAGAGGTGTTTGGGGACACTGAGCCACCGGCACTTGGGGATGATGAAGGGGAATGTGATGATCGAGAGGAGTGATCGGAGGAAGGCAGCGATGGCGGCACCGCCACGGCTTCGGTCGAGGCGGTGGAAAGCGACGATAGGGGAACCGCGGAACATGATGGATCGGTGGTAGAGCTCCTCCACGTAGTCGAGGTCAGTGACGTCGACCTCAAGAAGGCCGCCGGAATGATCTTGGTCGTGCTTTGGCAGCTACTTGATCGTGGAAGAGTCGCTAGAATTTCGTATTGGCTCGTGGCTGCAAATATATATTTTCAAGAATTTGTGAAATTATAGAATTTTTTATGTATGTAGATGTATAACGGAGTTGGTTATTATATGTATGTTGTTTGTGGTTTCTAATGGTGCTTGAGAAGTTGATCAAGCTAATGTTAGAAACTAGTATGTAGAAATACGAATATAACAATAGAAACAAAGTTGGATAAAACTAATGTAAGAGTTGGACTCTTTCTTCGAAAGATAATTTTACTCCGCTACAGTGCATGCGGTTCTATAACAATTATCTCCAAGATACAACTGTTTAACAAATACGAGTAGTTGCACTACTAGACGTATTACTGCGAACTACTTGATACTCGGGACATAGAAGCTTTGAAAAATATATGAAGTAGATTGATTATCTTCGGATTAGTGTGTTTGAATGTTTACCAAATGGATCTATTAAAATAGATGGTGTCTTTTGAGAAAAGGTATATGTCATTTCATGTGAAAAGGTTTGTCTTTTCATGTGAAAAGGTATGACATAACTGCCTCTAACCGCTTTTAGCTACCTGTAACCAACTCTATTAAATAAATTTATAGGGAAAATCATAATTTTCCAACAACCCCCCACATGAATGACATTTAATGTAAATGCATATTTTTCAAAGTCTCTACGACCTATTATTGCAGCAGGATAAGTAGTTGTTGGCTTTGAACCTTCCTTAGTATAGTGTTATCGGATTTACTCACTGCTCGATGAACACGATGTCTTGAACCGGTCAGTTTTTGTGTAAACCAAGACAATAACACATACACAATAATAAATACAATATCTTTCGTTCTCATGTTGTGTCCATTTTGGCCTTGGACCATATCTTGATTCATAAGCATTATTCATTGAAACGGCCCACACTTCACACTTAGATAGGTGATCTCCTATTAACAGTATCATGCTATACTCCACCAATAAGGCTATAGGAATCATTAAAAGTTCTTAAAACTTACCATTTACCATGAACTACAGGGTTATGTAGGAAAACTATGTTTAGCCCTCTCCCGAGGATATATCTTGGATGTTTAATTCACCATACATCGATTATATACCTAGCATGCACCTATATAATTAATTGCAAAACGTTGGGGTTTTTTCGTGTTTACCTTTGAACTGCCGAGGCGGAATGGATCGAGACTCGTGCTTTGACCTTCCTCGGATCAGATCCCGGTTGCTCAATCTCCAACGCCGAGTGAGGACGATCTATGGAGAATGCTTCGAAAATCACCCTTTATCATCTCTATACTTTTTCGAAAATTCTCCCAAGAACAATGGGAGTCTCAAAATTATGATGATGATTATTAATCATTCACTTAGATTTAATCTGCGTACTCATATTTATAATGCATTACCATAATCATATATGAAAATTACCATAATCCCATATGGAAATTACCATAATCCTTATGGAAAGGATTATTACCATAATCCTATATGGAAAGGATCTATGCATATCCCATAAATATAATAATATCCTTATAGGATAAAGAGAATCAAATCCTTGCCTTGTAGAGCATAGGGGCCGATTTTGCTTAGCTTACGGGCTGGACGGGCCACCAGGATCAAATACAAGGAATAAAGATGGGACTCAAATAAATTAATTATCTTATGTTCACCTGAACATAATTAATTTATAAACATTTATTCATGCCACTAGAGAATAAATGTTACCAAGTTGAGTCCGCTTGCACTTAGACATTACGAATCCCCGTATTTAAGATATCGAACGTCCATTAATTATTTATAGATTCGATCGCTTAAAATAATTAATATATTTAATTCCTTAAGTAGTACCACTCAACCTTATTATTGTACTTGAGCTAACTCAACCTTCGTGGTTTAGTACAATAAACCTTTGAGCTCCTTAAGGGACGCCATCATCCTAAACGGATACGGTGACTCGACTGAGATAACTAGCATGACATACAAGCACCGCCACCACCCAAGATGTAGAAATATCGTTAGAACATATAACCTCACCCATAACAAGTCAAAGTGATGGTCAAGAACTCATACTCATCTAATACCTTATCGAGGTTTAGATCATCGTAAGTCACCGAGATCTTGGTTCTTCACGACGGTCGATAGAAGAACTCATCTTCTCGTGATCCTTCAATACGCCGAGACGCACCAACATAGACAAGCAACCAAGTCAAGTCACTTATCTATACCATGCCAATACCGACAACTCGTCCTCAAGTTGTCTCACCAGGAAACTTTTATATCTCATTAAGTTCGACCAATCATACTGCACTTCTATGATCTTCACACAATCGTATGATCTAACTTATATATGAGATAAGGGACACGATATATGCAATCAAGTATTAATTTCGGATAGGAGATTGTAATAGTGGTAACATGAAACATCAGATACAAGCTCAACCAAAACCGCTTTTAGTATGCAACCAACAATCTCCCACTTATACTAAAGCAAACTTTTAGTATACAATGTGTCTCTACTAGCTATTACAAACAAAACCATCACTTTGCTTCTCCCACTTATACAAAATTTTCCTTTCTAAGTGGGTGCCATCTAGCGCAATTCAAGTCCTCTAACGCCCCGACGTAGACTTATTGCGGGCTTTAGCGGTGCCATCTAGCGCAATTCAAGTCCTCTAACGTGCCCAACGACTTATAGCGGCAAAGCCGTGAATGGATCCGCTAGGTTATCCGTCGATCAATCTTTCCAATCAAGACGCCCCTCGCCTAACGCTTTCTCGTATGACATGTTACTTTCTCTATGTGTTTGGTCGCCTTGTGGATCCGTGGTTCCTTCGAAGTTTTCCATTGCACCGAGTTATCACAAGAAACCATGATACTCTTGGGCAAACCAGTACCACATCTAGATCCATGAGGTAGTTCTTGAACCATACTGCCCTTAGCACCTCCTCGCCGCTACATATTCGGCTTCCATGGTAGAGTCTCAATGCATCGCCGCCAGACTATGCCGGATACGGCCCACCTCCCAAGGTAAACACATAGCCCGAGATAGACTTTTTCTCATCACGGTCACTTGGAAATCCGAGTCAGATAACCCAAAGGCATTAGACTATCTCGCATGGTAAACCAGCCTATAATCTCGAGTCCTTTTCGTGTACTTGAGTATATGCTTTATCGCAATTCAATGAGCTCTTCCAGGTTAGATTGATATCTAGCTACTATGCCTACCGTGATAGCGAGATATCGGGCCTCGCAGCATAGCATTGCGTACATGAGACTTCCTACGGCGGAAGCGTAAGGAACTTGTCTCATTTCTCTATCTCCTTCACAAATATAGGTGATTGCCCTTTAGATAAAGGAACGCCATGTCCGAAAGGTAGCAATCCTTTCTTGGCGGTCCGCATACTAAAACGAGTAATCACAAGATCAATGTAAGACGCCCGAGATAAGCTCAATATTTTCTTCTTGCGATCTCGGTAAACCTTGATCCCAAGAATGTACGCGCATCTCCTAAGTCTTTCATTTGAAACCGATCGGATAACCAACTCTTTACGCCTCGATAACAACTTCACATTGTTGCCAAATAGAAGAATGTCATCTACATAAAGTGCAAGAAATACCACATCACCGCTGACATCTAAACGATACACACAACTTTCGCTAGGCAACCGGGTAAATCCATGACTTTACCACCTCGTCAAAGCGTAAGTTCCATGATCGGAAGCTTGCTTGAGTCCATAAATGGACTTCTTAAGCTTCCACACTAGATGCTCTTCACCCTTCACCACATAACCTTCGGTTGCTTTGATATAGATGTCTCTACCTTCCTCAACGTAACTGCTTAGAAAAGCGGTTTTCACATCCATTTGCCAAACCTCTGTGTTCAAGTGGGCTGCTATGGCCGTAAGAATTCGATGGACTTGAGCATTGCTACAGCGAAAAGGTCTCATCGAAATCGATGCCCTCAACTGAGAGTGTACCCTTTAGCCACAAGCCCGGCTTTAAAAGCCAAACTTCTCCATCGGAATCTCTTCCTCTTATATATCCACTTACTACCTATGGCTTCCTTGCCATCCGGTAGAGGTGTCTTTCATATACATCCATAGCAAGTTATGGATTCCATTTCTAAGTCCATAGCGGTGTGTCATAATCTTGCATCAATGTCTTGTAGACGCCTCCTTGTATGTCCATGGGTCGATTATTGCCTATTCGCTTCACTCGACTAAACCAAGATTCTCCCACGAGAAATCGCCGGGTCGACGAACAACCCTCCCACTACTACGAGGTTCTACAGCACAATGGCAACGGTGGATGCAAAGAATTTGTGGTTCTCTATTTTGCACAACTTGTGGGTAGGTACCACTCATGACGGTCGGTATCTCCAAAGGAACTCGACCCACTTCAATTTCTTGAAGTATCCGTGTCGATCCCTCCCACTAGACTCGACATCTCGCACCTTCGCCTAATCGGTGGTGGAATATGATCATCTTCTAATTCTTGAAGAATGATTTCAACTTTGGATTTATGATTCTTCATATAATCCTCTTCTAAGAATCGGCATTAGTGCTAATAACGACATTCTCGATCCTTAGACTATAGAATAAACCACCTTCGCTCCTCTAGATAGCCAATAAACAACCTTTGCATCGATCTAGCCTCCAACTTGTCGCCTTCTTGTTCAAAGACACGTGTCGGATCGCCCCATATCCTTATGTGGCTCAAACCAGTCATGCCTGCACCACAACTCGAAGCGGTCTTTTCGATCGACTTGGAAGGTACTATATTTAGCAAGTATGTCACTGCTTCTAAGGCATACCCCGTAACGAAATAGCAATGCCGCATAGCTCATCATTGATCTAATCATTTCCAAAAGAGTCATATTTCTTCGCCCGACACACCATTTTGCCGTGGTGTGCCCGGTGAAGTCTTGTTGGGAGGTAATCCCACACTTTACTAGATAGTCCATAAACTTGTTATCGAGGTATTCGCCACCGCGATCGCACCGCATGACTTGATACTTTTATTAAGCTTCGCTCCACTTCCGCCTTAAACTCTTTGAATTTTTCAAAGCATTCGACTTGCGGTGAAGAGGTATATGTATCCGCACCTCGAGTAATCGCCAATGAAAATGACAAAATACTGCATTCTCCACGAGCTTGTGTGGACATCGGTCCACACAGTCGAATGGACTAACTCTAACATTTCTTTGGCTCTATAACCCTTCACTTTGAAGGGTCCGGTCGACATCTTACCTTCTATACAGATTCACGCATCGGAACGGAGAATCGTGAGATTACCCAACGCCCATTCTTAGCCGCCTTTGGATCCTATTTAGATTGATGTGACCTAATCTAAGATGCCGAGAAATGTGGTGTCATCTTGCAAGAAAACTTTCTCTTTCTGGGTTTGAAGAAGATGCAACATAATTATAGGTATTATGTTTTGCGTAAATAGTATAAAGCTTAATTATATAAAGTGCCAACACGTATAACTTCGCCATTTCTTATGATAGAAACACCACTATCAAAAATAACGTAATATCCATGAGTAAATAGTTTCAAACAGAAACAAGGTTCCACCGAAAATCCGCACATATAAAACGCCTTTAAAACTAAACTGCTCTCTCAAAACATAAAGTAACATCTCCGACCGCAACGGCCTCGACTTTCGCGCGTTGCCCATGGAGATCGTTATCTCGCCATTACTCGCCTCCCTTGTCCGCAGAACCCACGCAAGTTGTAACAAACATGATCGACAGCTCGTGTCTACTACCCAAGAATGGGTAGAACAAGTTGCTAAACATGTTTCCGTTATTAAAGCAAACCACAGACTGAGCCTCGAGCATAGGGCACTTAGCCTTCCAATGCCCGCCCACCGCACTTGAAGCACTTTCCTTCTCCTTCGCTTCTTCAAGCCTCCTGTGGCAGCCATGTTCTTACTCCCATTACTCCCACTATTTCCCTCGCCTCTACCACCTTTGGTGCCCCTTTTCTTTTCCATTTTGCAACGAAAATTTGGGGCCTTAGATGTGCTAGCAAGAGAATGTGCTCCTTTGCCCATAACTCCTTCGCAGCCACGAGATCATCGAGCAACCGACTAAGTGTATACTCGGTCTTGCTCATGATCGCATTCACGCAAAAGTTCTCAAAAGACTTGGGCGAAGTATTGAGGATGATATCGACCTGTCACCGCCAATTCCTCCTCCCAACCGATCAAGACTATCCATGAGATGAGTCATGTGGAGACATGTTCATGGACCGAACTTCCTTCTTCCATCTTACACGCCAAGATTTCTCTCATTGTGTGAAAGCGGATCGTCCGATCCGATCGCCCAAACTTACTCTCGAGACTTGACCAAATATCGACCGCTCTACCGTCGACCGATGTCGATCTCAAGCCTTTGGACATAGTAGTCATCATATAGCATTTAGCCATATTGTTCGACTTATTCCAAAGTCCGCCGACTCGCCGCTCATTAGTCGATCGTCGAAGGGCATCGAGTTTAGGAGTAGTGAGAACAAACATGTGTTCTTCAGCGATAAGAACATATTCCATGTTTCGTTTCCACTCGATAAAATTTGGACCGGATAACGGATTTTGTGCGAGCATATTGATAATCGGTGTAAGAGACATATCTGAAACGATAATGTAAACACATAAGCATACGATCGCACATAATTCGTAACAATAATATTGTAACCTTTTGATAAAACAATATTAATTGAAACCTCCAATCGCCCAAGGAATCCCACATGCAAGCCACGCGTGGACATTTACACACGAACCCTCGACTGCACTAAAATATACCTTTTAGTCGCTTAATTTCAATCCATGTCAACTTATCCTTACGACAAATGAAATTAACGATCGACCTTACTAGACCACATCACTATCACAAGAAGGGACTTCGTGGAAGTTGTACTTGAGGTGATGTCTAAGCAATGACCACATTTTTAACAAACAGAAACTAATTCTTAGAATTAGCATACTCACTAGGACCATATCGCCCAATTCAAATTTTTTGTTATCTCATTTTATATCTATCTCTAGAGAATTTATGAAAATCGCACATGCAAGCCACACGCGTGTGGACGCTTACACATGAAACTTCCACTTCTCAATAGATTTAAAATGTTTTATTTAGAAATCTCATCTAACAAACTTATGATAAATGCAGCAAGCAAGCCCGCGCGTGTGGGCGCCACTCACAAAGTCGTATCTCTTTGTTTAGAGATCAAAAGTGGAGGTCTTGACATTTTAATTTAAAAATTAATTTGTCGGTTTGCTTGCTTAGTCTTTTTGTTCAAAAGGTTTGTCCATACAGATCACGTAATCCTAGCATGCTTTTCTATAGAACTCAACATGTAAAACATGCTCGCAGAGAATTCTAAAATATGCTTGAAAACGCGATAAACCTAGCATGCTTACTATGCGCACAATTACGAAAACACTTAAAGGTTTGTCAACGTAATTTAAACATACATAGATACTCTTGCATAATTTAAACATCCACGACATGCAATGAACGATAAAAATAAAATAAAACGCTCATCGTGGCTAACTCGTGGAATCTGCACTTTCCCGCCTAATATATTACATAGAATTGCAAAGCATGATCTTTATAATCTTGAAAACGGCTCGCGTGCACCGGCACGGACCGGATTCAAAACGGGCCTCGCGTGCACGGCGCGGACGGACTCGTCAAAAGCGAGATTCGGCCGGAAAAATGGATCCGGCTCGGCCGATCGCGGCGCATCCGCGAAGCACCGCACGCCTGCGTCGTCGCCGTGATCGCTCACTTTTCACACGTAAAAGGCGATATAGAAGGTAAGCGTTGTAGTATCGTATCCACGTGGATTGCAATCCGAAACATAGAAGCTAGCTCAACGACAATTCATCATTATCCAAGCACAGAATTTGGTTGAGAGGTTTAAGGGCTTCGGAAATTAATCCAAAGCAAAGTTAACCAAGCAGAAATATAAATAAAGCAATAAAATCACGAAAGATAACTATGGAGAAAGACTAACCCTAGGGATGCACCAATCCTATCCACAACGATGTTTACCCTGCTTATTATTAACCGCTTTAATCCAGACAAGACGGAAGATCACATATATAACCAACAACTTGATTCGACAATTGCGGCGATTGATTACTAATTTTCCTTATCACGCTTCGCCTCTAGAGGAAAATAAGCAACTCCAAACAGATCACTAAGAATATGCTTCCTACGAATGTCCTATCTCGCCATTTACTCGAGCGCTTATTCGTATCATGCATTCAAGATCGATTGACAATTAATACGCTTCGTCATTAATCGCAACTAGATATGTATCAAGATTGATCGAAATCAACACATATAAATAAACACCATGAATCATGAATCATGCCTGGAAGGTAAATAATGATAGCAGAACTCACAACATATAGGATCGAATCATGCAAACCCTAGGATTAGAATTGAAAACTAGCCAGACATAATAAACGGAATGAAATACGATTTAACCATAAAAACGGAAATTGAATATATAAAACCCGTAGGAAGCGTCGGATGAACAAAGGTTGGTCTTGAATCCAATTCCAAGCGAAAGAACGGAAAACAAAGGAAAACGATCGGACAAAACGTTCCGATCGATAACGAAACAATAAACTAAACTAGAAAACGTAAGAACAATACTAGAATTTAACTAAGGAAGATTAAAGACTTAAAGCTATAAAACCGAGGAAAACGAATAAAACGCGAGTCCAGGCGTCTAGGGTGTATTTTGGGGCGCAAGGGTCTTGCCTATTTATAGAAAAGGGTGGAAACCCTAATTTGCGCCTGTCGCGCGCCTCATGACCGGTCTCGCGATCGCTAGTGCGATCGCTAGGTATGTCTCGCCCGTTCTTCTCGCTCGCGCCGCCTCCTTGCGCCGCTTTGTACCTCGCGACCGGCTAGCGGTCGCTAGCAATTATGAAGTGGTCGCGAAATCGTCCGATGAGTTCTCGCCAGTTTCGCCGCGGCACGAGGTTGCGGCCGCGGCTCTTACAGGCGCTCATTGGCTAGCTTAGCGGCCAGCCTAGCGACCGCTAGATCGGTCGCTAGAAATCTGGCGTAATGTCAATTTTGCTCGTGCTTCGCTCCTTGCTCGATTATCAACATATAAACCTACAAAACGTCAAAGGAACACCCAAGAGCAAGATTTCTAGAAATAGATAAAACATTAAGAATCGATACATAAACGCACATTAAACGAGCTAAACTCATCTTCAAATATCAACTATAAACGTGTAAAATGCGCGCTTATCAAACCCCCAAACTTAAAGCATTGTTTGTCCTCAAACAAAAGCGAGCAGAAGACAAAAGAAAGATCAACGAGCGTAGCAAAGAGGATAACCATTCTAGCCCTCGTAAACATATTAACGCCAAAACATTAGCGCACATGACGACGTTAGCCAACTCAACACAAACAACCATCGAGGGCAAAACTCATTTATTTCAACCTCACAAAGGCATGTGCGTAATATATATAGGATACACTCAAACTCATAAAGAAATTAAGGACGTGTATACACTCAACGATCAATGTAATGCAACATCTTACCATAGACTCGCCGCTTTCTCTAACATCTCCACCGCGTCAAATATGTTCAAATAAGGATCAAAGAGGTCTTTTGATAGGTTATAATGTAGGCACATTGGTTAAGGTAGAATAATATATGGCTAAGTGACTCAAGTAAACCCAAGCACCACCATTTATATATTTAGACACATATGGACTTTGTCCATTTTCCTCTCTCTCCCAACGTGCTAAATTGACGTTTTATGCCTCATAAGGTACCTATACTTTGATTAAAGACCCTTTATGCTCAACGCTCATAGTGAACTTAACATTTTTCTTTTTCTTTTCTTTTCTAGAGCTTATAGGGTTTAATTTTCACGAACAAGGTACTATTCTTCACCACAGATGTATTTTTCTAAAAGAAACTTTTCTCGTCATAACTACATCAAAATTTCACCCCTTTTGATTCCCATATCCATCCTCACCTCCTATCATCCGGTTAATCGAAAGAAAAGTCTAATAAAGGCTCAAAGAAGGCGACAAATGGTATATATCATCGGGTTAGTGTTTGGGTGAATATGTGGTTAACAAAGATGGCCTTTTATCCTTTCCAAATTCGAAACACATATTGCAGTCTCGACACAGAAAAACGGCAAGTTCTAGAAGATAATCACATGCATGATATCACACAATTATCAGAAACTGTATCAAGATATGTATACAAAGAAGCTCAAGTCTCACGGTTTAAGCAAATGGTGAAAACAACAAGCTAAGCCATCTCACGTCATTCATGCGTCATTTTCTAACATATCATGTGCACTATCATTAAATTTCACAAAATTTTCTATCATCATTGGCCACATGGATTAACACACATCACTTAACTCGTTGATCGACGTATACCGAAAACGAAAAGAAAAACAGAAACACGACAAAAACAACGCAAACGAAAAAACACGACAAAACACGAAAACAAAAACAAAGAAAACGTTGGGTTACCTCCCAACAAGTGCTTATTTAACGTCTTTAGCTAGACCATCACTAACCTCGTCAATCTGGCGTTTTGGTAGCAATAGACATCTTTCCCGACTTGTGGGACCTCCTAAACTTCGCATTCACGGATGACCACCACTGACTATGGAAGTGGCCCCCCCCAAACTTGAATGAAACACTCGGAGTTCCATGCCGAGTCCACTTCTTTCTTCTCGCAGCTTCCTCGAGTGGTCGGGTACCCTCTAAGCGCGAGACGTGTGCGGCAGCAGCAGTTATGATCGAGCAACAATCTTCCGACTTTCCAACGTCGTGTTGCTTGATGGCGTCGTATATGGAAATTTTGAGCTCCTCATCGTTAACACGAAACGTGAGATTGCCTTCCGCACATCAATCAACGCACGACCGGTTGCTAGAAAAGGTCTACCTAAGATTAGTGGTTGTTGTTTGAATTGGGAATATCTAAAATAACAAAGTCGGCGGGAAAAACAAAATCCTCATTTTACCAACACGCCTTCGACGATACCTTTTGGATATGTGACCGACGGTCACCATCATCGATGAAATCTTCGTCGGCTTCATCTTTCCTAGGTGTAGCCGGTTGAAAGCGCTCATGGCATCAGTTGATGCTCGCCCAAGTCGCACAAAACATTTGGAAAAGTCTCGCTCGGCGATCTCGCACTCTAACGTGAAACTTCCGGATCCTTCGCTCAGAGGGAGCTTCCTTTGCAAGACGGCACTTTGCATTCTTGGTGCTAGGGTAATTTTCTCAATTTCCCGCTTTCTTCTTGCTTGCAAGCGCGCCTTTTAAGAATTTCATGTATCCGGCATGTTTCAGCAGCTCAAAGAGAGGCAAATTTATCTCAACTTTCAAAACCTCTTTGAAACGAGCAAACTCCTCGTCATATTTCGACTTGATAAGTCGACTCGGAAACGGGACCTGAGGAGTGTACGTGCGGATTTGCTTCGGGTTGCCTCGCGGTCGACCTCGCGATCACCGGGTAGGTCGCGAGGAGTCGCTGCTACCGGACTCCTTCCTCGCGTGCGAGCTTGCGGGCGCGAGCTCGCGCGCTGATTTCTCGGCCATGTGCTCTGACTGATTGCTCGCGGTCGGGTTTGCGGCGTTGGTCGCCGCGAACAACTCCGCGCACGGATACTCGGACGACTCGCGGTCGGTGCGTGCGGCGCGCGTGCTCGATCGCGGCTTCGTGGGAAAAGTTCTGGATGGTTCGCGATCGGGCTCGCGGTCGCGAGCTCGGTCGTGAGTTTCTGCGTCAGTGTGCTATCATGCTCTTCTTCCTCGGTAGGGCTCGGGTAGGCTCGTCCACTCCTCGTCTGAATGGCGAAGCATTGACTCTTTGGGTTCACCTCCGTTACTCGGAAATTGGCCCGTCTTACGTGGTGCATTCACTTGCACGGCTATTTGACCAATTTGATTCTCCAACATCTTTATGTGCTTCCCATAGCCGTCACATCGACTCAAATGATTTATCTTTTGCCCTGTTCTTGATGAATGAATTTTGATTCGTTGCCAATTGTTGGTTGCTTACAACCAACTCACGCATCATGTCTTCGAGACTTGGCTTCCTCGGCTCTTGAATCGAATTACGAATATTGAAGCTTCTTCAAGGTTGTTGGAAATTCGAATGACTCCTCGATTGATGTGGTCGACGTTCTGTCTCAATCGACTCTTCAAAAGAGTGAACTTCTTCATGAGATCGTCATATTTTGAATCACTCTCAACAAGCAATGCTTTGACGATGGCGTTCTCCGTTGGCCATTGATAGTCGTTGGCGACCATCTCTTCTACAATACGGCTTGCCTCGCTCATCGGTCGATTCAATAAGCAGCCCCCGACGCATCCACCATGCTCCTTGTCGCCATGTTAGTCCACCGTAGAACTGTGTGATTTGTTGCTCTGGAGAACCCATGTTGTGGACATCGCCTCAATAGACCTCTGAATCTCTCCCATGCCTCGAATAATGATTCGCCGTGGTTTTGGCAAAATGAGAGATTTCGGCGATGATCTTCTCTTTCGCACGGCGGAAAGTATTTCGAAAGAAACTTCTCAAAGTTTCCCCAAGTGTCGATGCCACCGGTCCAAACTCTTGAACCAATCTTTTCGCCGGTCAAGCGAGCGAGAAACCGAACATGCGCATCCGGATCGTGTCTTGTGGCACCCCATTCATTTGATGGTGTCACAAATATCGAAAAAGTCTCGAGATGTGCATTCGGTCTTCCGTGACTCTCCCCAAACCGCTTCTCCTTGACCATCTTGATCGGGGCGGTTTGAGCTCAAATTATTGCATCTACGTGCGGGCCCCAACCGCCTCCTTGAACTGCTCGGTGGGATGTCGATACATGTGGTTCGAGGTCTTTCCTCCTGAGCAGGGACAATGATTCCATGTTCGCCATCCGACGCGCATCTCTCGCAAAGTCGGCTAGCATGCGTGCTACTTGCTCGGGAGGAATGCCCCTGCTTTGTGGATTGGCTGCCATTGCACTGCCTCTCTCTCGCCCTTTTCTCCTTTGAGAGCTTTCGATCTCTGGATCCAATAATACTTGTGAGGTCCCCGAGATCTTGTACGCATAAACCACCCGAGAAAGAGAATTTAGCACCGACAAAAATAAATAAATATAATATAATAAATATAACTTGAATTAATAGATCCAAATCGTCAAATTATTCCTATGTGATCTTAACAATCCCTTTAACGGCGCCAAAATTTGATCGCTCCTTTTCACACGCAAAGGTGTAAGTATAGGGTGTTAAGTATCGTATCCACAGGATTGCAATCCGAAAACATAGAAGCTAGCTCAACGACAATTCATCATTATCCAAGCACGTAATTTGGTCGAGAGGTTTAAGGCTTCGAAATTAATCCAAAGCAAAGGTAACCAAGCGTAAATATAAATAAAGCAATAAAATCACGAAAGATAACTATGGAGAAAGACTAACCCTGGGATGCACCAATCCTATCCACAACGATGTTTACCCCGCTTATTATTAACCGCTTTAATCCGCACAAGACGGAAGATCACATATATAACCAACAACTTCGCCATTTCGACAATTACGGCGGTTGATTACTAATTTTCCTTATCACGCTTCGCCTCTAGAGGAAAATAAGCAACTCCAAACAGATCACTAAGAATATGCTTCCTACGAATGTCCTATCTCGCCACGACTCGCGCTTATTCAGATCATGCATTCAAGATCGATTGACAATTAATACGATTACGCCATTAATCGGCAACTAGATATGTATCAAGATTGATCAGAAATCAACACATATAAATAAACACCATGAATCATGAATCATGCCTGGAAGGTAAATAATGATAGCAGAACTCACAACATATAGGATCGAATCATGCAAACCCTAGGATTAGAATTGAAAACTAGCCAGACATAATAAACGGAATGAAATACGATTTAACCATAAAAACGGAAATTGAATATATAAAACCCGTAGGGAAGCGTCGGATGAACAAAGGTTGGTCTTGAATCCAATTCCAAGCGAAAGAACGGAAAACAAAGGAAAACGATCGGACAAAACGTTCCGATCGATAACGAAACAATAAACTAAACTAGAAAACGTAAGAACAATACTAGAATTTAACTAAGGAAGATTAAAGACTTAAAGCTATAAAACCGAGGAAAACCGAATAAAACGAGTCCGGGCGTCTAGGTGTATTTTGGGGGCAAGGGTCATTTTATTTATAGAAAAGGGTGGAAACCCTAATTTGCGCCTCTGTCGCGCCGCCCGCGACCGGTCCTCGCGATCGCTAGTGCGATCGCCAGGTATGTCTCGCGCCGTTTTCTCGCCGCCGCCTCCTCTGGCGCGCTTTGTACCTCATGACCGGCTAGCGGTCGCTAGCAATTATGGAGTGGTCGCGAAATCGCCCGATGAGTTCTCGGCGCTAGGCCGCTTCGCGGCACGAGGTTGCGTCATGCGGCTCTTACAGGCGCCGTTGGCTAGCTTAGCGGCCAGCCTAGCGACCGCTAGACCGGTCGCTAGAAACTGGGCGTATGTCAATTTTGCTCGCTTCGTTCGCTTCGATTATCAACATATAAACCTACAAAACGCCAAAGGAACACCCAAGAGCAAGATCTTCTAGAAATAGATAAAACATTAAGAATCGATACATAAACGCACATTAAACAGGCTAAACTCATCTTCAAATATCAACTATAAACGTAAAATGCGCTTTATCAAACCCCCAAACTTAAAGCATTGTTTGTCCTCAAACAAAACAGTAATGAAAGACAAAAGAAAGATCAACGAGCGTAGCAAAGATGATAACCATTCTAGCCTCGAAACATATTAACGCTCAAAAACATTAGCGCACATGACGACGTTAGCCAACTCAACACAAACAACCATCGAGGGCAAAACTCATTTATTTCAACCTCACAAAGGCGTGTGCGTAATATATATAGGATACACTCAAACTCATAAAGAAATTAAGGACGTGTATACACTCAACGATCAATGTAATGCAACATCTTACCATAGGCTTGTCGCTTTCTCTAACATCTCCACCGTCAAATATGTTCAAATAAGGATCAAAGAGGTCTTTTGATAGGTTATAATGTAGCACATTGGTTAAGGTAGAATAATATATGGCTAAGTGACTCAAGTAAACCCAAGCACCACCATTTATATATTTAGACACATATGGACTTTGTCCATTTTCCTCTTCTCTCACAACGTGATAAATTGACGCTTTATGCCTCATAAGGTACCTATACTTTGATTAAAGACCCTTTATGCTCAACGCAAGATAGTGAACTTAACATTTTTCTTTTCTTTTCTTTTCTAGAGCTTATAGGGTTTAATTTTCACGAACAAGGTACTTTTCTTTTCTAGAGCTTATAGATAAAACATTAAGAATCGATACATAAACGCACATTAAACGAGCTAAACTCATCTTCAAATATCAACTATAAAAGTGTAAAATGCGCGTTTATCACCCGCACGCTGTGCGACCCATTTTCCCCGTCGTCTCGATCTGGCTGCTTTCGTCTTCGTTTTACTTTTTACGTATAAGATTTACGTAAAATAAATCTAATCTAACCACGGATTTTCTCGTGGTGAAAAACAAAACCGACAAAATAAAAACGAGCTACGATGAGCAGCAGATTCAACAATTAATATATATTGCGCACGTAATAATCAAACGTGAATTAATCCAACAGAGCCAAGATACTGATCCCAGGCTCTGATACCAATTGTAGGAAAACTATGTTTAGCCATCTCCCGAGGATCTATCTTGGATGTTTAATTCACCATATATTGATTATATACCTAGCATGCACCTATATAATTAATTGCAACACGTTGGGTTTTCTCGTGTTTACCTTTGAATGCCGAGGCGGAATGGATTGAGACTCGTGCTTTGACCTTCCGGATCAGATCCGGTTGCCCAATCTCCAACGTCGAGTGAGGACGATCTATGGAGAATGATTCGAAAAATCACCATTTATCCTCTCTATACTTTTTCGAAAATTCTCTCCCAAGAACAATGGGAGTCTCGAAAATTATGATGATGATTATTAATCATTCACTTAGATTTAATCTCTTACCTCATATTTATAATGCATTACCATAATCCTATATGAAAATTACCATAATCCCATATGGAAATTACCATAATCCTTTATGGAAAGGATTATTACCATAATCCTATATGGAAAAGATCTATGCATATCCCATAAATATAATAATATCCTTATAGTATAAAGAGAATCAAATCCTTGCCTTGTAGAGCATAGTGGCGCCAATTTTGCCTAGCTTACGGGCCTGGATGGGCCAGCCCAGGGATCAAATGCATGGAATAAAGATGGGCCTCAAATAAATTAATTATCTTATGTTCACCCCGAACATAAATTAATTTATAAACATTTATTCATGCCACTAGAGAATAAATCTTGACTTACCCTTTATTACCAAGTTGAGTCGAGCTTGCACTTAGACATTACGAATCCCGTATTTAAGATATCGAGCGTCCATTAATTATTTATAGCATTACATTGCTAAAATAATTAATATATTTAATTCCTAAGTAGTACCACTCAACCTTATTATTGTACTTGAGCTAATTCAACTGCGGGGTTTAGTACAATAAACCTTTGAGCTCCTTAAGGGATGTCATCATCCTAAATGGATATGGTGACTCGATACGATAACTAGCATGACATACAAGCACCGCCACCACCCAAGATGCGGAGAATATTGGGTTAGAACATATAACCCTCACCCATAACAAGTCAAAGTGATGGTCACCTTTCATACTCATCTAATACCTTATCGAGGTTTAGATCATCGTAAGTCACCGAGATCTTGGTTCTTCACGACGGTCGATAGAAGAACTCATCTCACCGTGATCCTTCAATACGTCGAGACGTACAAAGCATAGACAAGCAACCAAGTCAAGTCACTTATCTATACATGACTATACCGACAACTCGTCCTCAAGTTGTCTCGGTGTGAAACTTTTATATCTCATTAAGCGACCAATCATACGCACTTACGTGATCTTCACACATTGTATGATCTAACTTATATATGAGATAAGGGACACGATATATGCAATCAAGTATTCATTTCGGATAGGAGATTGTAATAGTGGTAACAGAAACATTGTATAAAAGCTCAACCAAAACGCTTTGATACAAATCCAACAAAGTTACACTTGGACAACTACGAGAATGGATTATTGAGATTCCAAGTGTATAACTTGAACTTTCATAACTTAGTTGTCTCTTTGAACCAAGTTTTTGGGATCTCAAACCATCAAGGTTGAGTTACCATTATTAACATTCTTTAAGCGTGGATTTTAATCTCATTCCCCTTACTTCATTGTATAATTGATCACGATTGATACCTTTAGTAAACGGATCCGCTATATTGTCTTTTGACCTTATATAGTCAATACAAATTATATAAGTCGTGATCAATTGTCTAACGGTATTGTGTCTTTGATGAATGTGTCGAGACTTACCGTTGTACATGCTACTCTTAGCTCTCCCTATGGCTGACATGCTGTCAAAATGCACCATAATGGGAGGCACATGTTTTTCCCAACAAGGAATATCCTTTAAGAAATTTCTTAGTCATTCGGCTTCTTAGTCAGCTTCGTCTAAGGCAATGAATTCCGATTCCATTGTAGATCGAGCTATACAACTTTGCTTAGAAGATTTTCATGATACTACTCATCCACCTATGGTGAACACAAATTCACTTATGGATTTAGAGTCTTTTGTGTCGGATATCCAATTTGCATCGTTGTATCCTTCCGAAAAAGTTGGATATCTTGTGTAGTGTAAACTATCGTTCAAAGTATTTTTTAAATACCTTATTACTCTAGTTAATGCGGTCCAATGATCTTTGCTTGGATTACTTGTGAACCGACTCAACTTGCTATGTCGGGTCTTGTACAATTTGTTAAGTACATTAGAATTCCAATGACCCTAGCATAGTCCAATTGGGATACTGGATCTCCTCGATTTTTGACTAAGTGTAGACTTAAATCAACATGCGTCTTAGCCGGAAATAGATCAAAAGGTTTAAATTTCTTAAGCACGTTCTCAACATAGTGAGATTGTGATAAGACAATTTCATCAGTTATCCCCAAGTCTTTCATGTCGAATGTCTTTTTCAATATTTCTTTAATATTCATGATTATATCATGATTACTTCCCATTATGAGCATGTCATCAACATAAAGACATATAATGATAAAATTATCGGATATAAATTTAATGTACACACATTTGTCAAATTCATTAATTTTGAAACCATTTGACATCATCACTTAGTCAAATTTCTTATGCCATTGTTTGAGTGCTTGTTTGAGTCCGTATAAAGACTTAACAAGTTTGCAAACTTTGTTTTCTTGTATGGGGATAACAAGCCCTTCAGGTTGTTCCATATAAATTTCATCTTCTAAATCTCCATTTAGAAATGTCGTTTTTACATCCATTTGGTGTACTTCAAAGTTATGCAACGCAGTTATAGCAAGTAGCGTTTTTATGGATGTAATCCTTGTAACATGTGAGTATGTATCAAAGTAGTCATACATTTCCTTTTGTTTGTAACCCTTAGCTACCAAACGTGCTTTATACTTATCAATAGTTCCATTGACGTTAAATTTCATCTTTAGAATCCACTTGCATCCTAAAGGTTTGCAACTAGGAGGAATATCACTATTGATAGCTTCTCTCCATAGAGCAACATCAAGACCAGATAATGCTTCCTCGATTATCATAGGATCATCTTCCAACGAATAAACCACAAAATTTTGACCAAAGAACTTTGCAGTTTTTGTTCGTTTTCGTCGTCTTAGTTCGGGTGTTGGCTCAACATTTTTGTCAATATTTGGTCCAACATTTGAACCAACATTTTCTGACTAGTTTTCTTCATAAGTTTTCTTCTTAGAACTTACTTCGTTCTTTTCTTTCTTAGGAAATATAGTTTCAAAAAATATAGCATTTCTTGATTCTATGATCATTCCTCATGCATATGGGTACTTCCGACTTCTATACCAAAAAGAGATGTGCGCTACTATTGTATACATATTCTATGAAGATGCAATCAATAGTTTTAGGCATATCTTAACTTGTTTTGGTTTTGGTACTTTGACCTTTGCGAGACACCCCCACATTTCGTGTATTTGTATGACGGTTTCCTACCTTTCCATAAATCATATGGAGTTTTATCTTGTTTCTTTTGGGGTAACTTGTTTAATATTTTATTTGTCGAAAGGATATCTTCCCCCACATGTTATGTGATAAGCCCGAGCTAATCAACATAACATTCATCATTTCTTTAATGTTCTATTTTTTCGTTCGGTATCACCATTTGATTGTGGTGAGTAAGGTGTCGTTATTTGATGAATAATACCGTTTTCACGACAGAATTCTTCAAACGGTGCAGCATACTCGCCACCACGATCACTTTGAATTATCTTGATTTTTGTTTTGAGTTGATTTTCAACTTCACTTTTGTAACTTTTGAAAGCTTTGAATGCTTCGTTTTTGCTTCTCAAAAGATACACATAACAAAATCTTGTGCATTCATCTATAAATATTATAAAATAATTCTTTCCACCTTGCACAAGTTTTAAATCACATAAGTCGGTGTGAATCAATTCTAGGCGTAGTTGATCTTTCCATCAAAAGAAAAAGGTTTCTTTGCCATTTTTGCTCAACAAAACTTCACACTTATTGTGTTGATCAAAAGATATTTGTGGCAATAGCTCTAAATTCACTAATCTCTATAGTGTATTTAGATTTTTATGTCCTAATCTATCATGTCATAAATTAGGAGATTCAATCACATATGCAACGTTATTCTTTATTTCATTATTGGAGATTACATTGAGCTTGAAAAAGTCGTTATCTAGATAGTCTTTTCCTATAAAGTGACCATTCTTGGTCATTACAATTTTATCTACTTCAAACACTAGTATAAAACCAGTCTTGCTCAAAACAGAACTGGACATAAGATTCTTGCGAATGTCGGGAGCATGCAGCACGTTGGTCAACGTCACTTTCAATACCGAAGTCATCTTTATCACAACTTTTCCCGTTCCAATGATCTTGGAAGCCGTGGAGTTACCCATATACAACTTCCTCTTTTCAGTAACGGGCTCATAGGTGGAGAACATTGACTTGACAGCACATATGTGCTTTGTGGCACCCGTGTCAATCCACCACCCAGTTGGGTTGCCCACCATGTTGACCTCATCTACAATAGCAGATAAATCAAGTTCAGACAAGTCAAGGGGTACTATTTTTTCCTCCGTCATATTTGCTTATTGATTACCATATTTCTTCTTTGGTTTTCGACAATCCTTTGCTATGTGTCCGGGTTTGCCACAGTTGTAACAATCTCTTTTGATTCTCTTTTGTCTCTTCGGGTCTTGCTTCTTCCCATTGAACTTTCGTTTCTTTTTGTTGGTGCTCGACTCAGCTAGATTCGTCTTTGCCTCCATAGACGATATCTTCGCCATGTTGTCAGATTTGCGGTTGTCTTCTTCAATCCTCATGCGTACAATGAGATCTTTAAATCCAATCTCTTTGCGTTTGTGTTTGAGATAGTTCTTGAAGTCTTTCGGTGGTAATTTCTTGATGATCGCAGCAACCTGAAAGGATTTAGAAAGGTCCATACCTTCGGCGAGAATATCGTGCAAGATCAACTGGGTTCTTGCACTTGCTCAAATACCGTCTTGCTATCCACCATTTTGTAATCTAGGAAGTGTCCAACGATGAGCTTCTTTAGACCGACATCTTCCGTCTTGTAGTTTGAGTCTACAGAGATCCATAGTTCCTTTGACGTCTGGGCATTAGAGTAAACACTATAGAGAGTGTCGTCTAGCCCGTTGAGGATGTAGTTGCGACACAGAAAGTCATTGTGATACCATGCATTTAATGCATTGCGTTTTTGTTCATCGGTCTCATCTTCCTCCACAGTAGGAGGTGACTCATTCAAGAAACGAGCTATATTAAGAGTAGTAAGATAGAAAAGTATTTTAGATTGCCAACGTTTAAATTCAGAAACTATGAATTTTTACGGCTTTTCGGCATGAACAAGGGCATTCGGAACGTTGCTTCGACTTGACGTCATTTCCACGTAAAAATTATCTTGAGATTGTTATTAACGGGTATGTATTAATGCGAATAAAACAATAAAAACAAAGTTGGATAAAATCGATGCAACAGTTGGACTCTTTCTCCGCAAGATAATTTTGCTCCGCTACAGTGCACGCGGTTCTATATCAATTATCTCCAAGATACAACGGTTTAACAAATACGAGTTGTTGCACTACTAGACGTATTTCTGGCGAGCTACTTGATACTCGAGATAGAGAGGCTTTGAATAATGTATGAAGCAGATTGATTATCTTCGGATTGGTGTGTTTAAATGTCTACCAAAATGGGTATATATATAGAGATGAATGTTTCTTTTCACGAAGAAGTACATGTCCTTTCATGTGTAAAGGTTTGTCTTTTCATATGAAAATGTATGATATAACTATCTCTAACTGCTTTTAACTACTTCTAACTAACTCTATTAAATAAATTCATATGAAAAATCATAATTTTCGAAAATCTAATATTTGGGAGAGAGAAGATATGATGGCTTTTTTGTGTGTGACAAATTTAGAAATAGAGAGAGAGAGTAGAGGACTAGGGGTGATCATTGTGTTTGGGGTGGGGAAATATAAAGGGATACCGTGGAGGGCTGTGGTGGATCATTTCGATCTGTGCTATCAATTTAAATACAAGTTAGTAAGTTTATTTAATTTGTGACATCTTATTAGATCATGACTATGATAGGCAGCCTTGCAAATAGAGTCAACCAAAATATGATACCCGCCTAACTCACGTCACCCAACGACCGAATTTCCACCGGCGCTCAAGTCTGCCAGCGCGCTTCGCTGAGCCGGCGCTCATTTGTGAGGCAGAATGATTTTCCAATCCGGCGCTCACCCTGAACGCCCGTTCACTTTCAAGTCAGAACGTTTTCTGAACCAGCGCTCACCTTAAACGCCGGCTCACTTTCATTTAATATATATATGCGCGTTTTAGGTCAAAACGGGGAGTTCTCGGTTTTAGTTCTCACAGACGGCGAGTACTTCTTCACGCTTTCTTCCGGAGTTCTTCAGGCAATTAAACAGATAAAATTTAATTTTAATTTCTGTTTTCATTACTTTGATTGAATCATCTTGTTCAACAATTTATGCTTTGGGTTTATGCTTTTTTGGGATTTATCAGTCTTTCGGATTAATTTTCATAGTATTATTGTTAGATGAATATTATTGATTCCAATTCCATAGTGACAATGGATTGTTTTCATGCTACTTTGATTTATATTGCTTTCGTTTATTGCTTTGATTTATCATGCTTTCATAGTTCAACTAGGGATTGACAACCCCTGGTTTAGATTTATCGCTTTCGTAGTTTAGCTAGGGACTGACAACCCCTAGCTTAGGTCATTATTTATTTCTCGTATTTCAATTCTTGCATGTTCAAACCCCTGTTGGCATTAGAATGTTTAGGATTTAATCGCTTTATGTGTATGACACGAACAATAGCCCTGTTAAGTTTTCCTTGAAAGGCGACTTGGGTTAACTTATCACGCTACAATTACCTAAATGCGATTGCGGTGAATTTGAGTGTGTTTTAGCTCGATCAATTTTGGCGCGTTCGGGAAAACTTTAGGCATATTGTTTGTGTTGTTTCTTTTCCGTGTTTCTTTTCGTTCTTGCCTTTTTCTCCCCATGGTGCGTGTGATCTTGTTTTTGTTGTTGGTGTTTGTTAATGCAGGGTTATCAGCGATGCGAATATGGTCGACCCGGTGGGGAGGAGAGTTCGTCGGGTGGGCAAATTCTTCTTGCGAAGGAGCCCAGTCGGCTTCGAGGAATATCCGTTGGGCTCGAGCATCAAGCCTATGATCCCTACCCCGAGCAACAAACCCATGATCCCAGCTGGGATCAACCACCTCCACCGCACCATGAGCATCAAGCCTACAATCCATCTGGGAGCAACCACCTCCACCGCAATATCCGTACTTATTAGATCATGACTATGACCAGCCTTGCAAATAGAGTTAACCAAAATATGAGGTGAAAAATAGAATTGGACTCCATTTTGTTACCTTGCTCTTTTTCTTTTTCTTTTTTATCATTAATTATTTAGAATATAGTTATAAGTAGTTGTTGTGATTAGCTAGAGTCGTCAATCCAGTACGCACAGCTATCATATTTGAGGAAGAAATCTGATTAGGCCGAAATTTACAATTTACAGTTAACAATTTCAATTTACAATTTACTCCTATAATTTAGAGTTATTTCTCCCGAACTATTTTTTGAATAATAATAAATTATATTCACCATAAACATCCTTTCTTTATAAGTGCTATATAAGGTAGTCTAACTAGTATCGAAAATAATATTTTCACACTGTGTATGGATTTATATATGTCATATACCAATAAAAATTATTTTTAAAAATATTTGAAATGATTAAGAATCTAACACGTCCACAGTTATCAGAGTCTAAATTCTTATTTATCCATAGTTGCTCTCATCATTAACATAACATGATTTATACAATTGAGTTGTAACTTCACACATTTGAGTGGCTATCAATCATCAATTAAACGTTAGTGCACACACGCAACTTTAATTTATAGCACGACACATGCAATGTTGGAATAAGGATTCGAAAATATAGAATTATTTGAATAATTCTGAATTTAATTTGTCTAGAAAAGACGTTGTGTGCCAAAAAGAATTTTTTGTTATAGTGTAAAATATATGCGTCTCCAAAATTAGAACTTCATATACTTTTGTTTGAGAACTCCATTTTTGGAAGATAAGTGATGAGGTGGGGTAACACAACAGTGAGATATAAAAAAAAGGTATCGGGTTCGAGTCCACCGTGACGCAGCCTTTAAAATTTCTGTATTAATTGATCCAAAAAAAAAAAAAAAAAGAGATGGATGGATACACAATAAATAACGTATTTAGAGCTTCTTAATAAGTAATATTTCGTTTATTCAAATAAACTAACCTTATAATACACAAAGTAGAAGCTTTTGTATCATAATTTTTTAAAAAGAATTAAAATTTATGTCGTTCTCCGTTCAATTAATTCACATTTTAAAAATAAGTGGAATCCCCTGCAACAAGGAGAAATGGCTCATGTATAACCAATGCTACGTGATTAATTACAATACGTATATTATCAATTATGCGTGCATGTGCACAAAAATGTATACACAATTTTATACAATTAGTTGTATATACAGAAAAGGTTTATGGTGTCCCATAGGGACAACCCAATGGTTAAGGTGGATTCGCATGGTAGAGAGATCGCGGGTTGAACCCCACCAAGCCTCTATGGGTTTGAGTGCATCACACTGTTTTTCAGTGTGGTTTACTGTCTGTGTGGTTTGCGGGCTATTGCAGGGCACCGTGGGGTTCTGGGTCTTGCTAAGGTAGCGGCTGCGGGTTCCCCATGATATCAAAAAAAAAAAAGTTTATGATCTGAAATAACATAATTTCTATTCGACTTTTATAATTTTTACACTATTTCTGAAACGCTGCACAGCAGTCTCATAATCTTTTAAAATATAATTACATTGTTTCAACAGTAAAGTGACATCGTTTTAGTGGTACGTATAGGACAAATTTTGCTTAAAATTTGGAGATGTTAATTGATTGATAAATAAATAGATAGGTAGTGTTGTAACTACAACTTAAAAAATACGTGTGACAAATTATTAACATATATTTTTTATTTTTGATAAATAACCCATGAAATATAAAGAAATGCCTGAATGAAATGATGAGAAATATTATATCCTGTTAAATCTAGAATATTACAGGATTAACGAGCATGCTTACAGAAATCAATTGAAATTCAAGAATCAATCTTGTCCATTAGAAATAATTTTGCTCCAGTCAATTTGGATTAGAAAAAGATTAAGATGTTTATTATATTAATAATTTATTAGGTCCTTGGCTAGCCCAAATAAGTTATTTGGGCCAATGATATTTTGATTGGTAGCTGTATTTTGATGACTCGGGTCTATAAGACGTAAGCTTATCCACGTGGCCTCTTTTATTACCACAAACAACATTAATATTTTACTGCAATACTATTACCTATAACAGTATAGTTCTAGCCTTCTAGGTAGTTCAAGTGTTCTCAAATTTCTTTTATACTATTTATATAAAGGCGAAAATTTTATATAACCATATGTTAAGTTTGATATTCTTTTTATCTCATATATTAAGTTGTTACTTTTTTAATTAATTGTACGATTTTATCCATTAAAACATAAAAAAAAATACGATTCACACAGATTCAACCCTCTCTGTACCCCGACCAACCATCTCAGTGGCCAACCTCCCAGCGGTCAACCCTTTCCAGCGGCCAACCCTCCCCAACGATGACCAACCATCCCAACGGCCAACCCTCCCCAGCGGCCAACTCTCCCCAGCGGTGGCCAACCCTCCCAGCGGCCAACCTTTCCAGCGGTCAATCCTCTTTCCCGGCGGCCAACCTCCCTCCATCTCCCTTTTCCCGGCGGTCCACTCTCCCTTCCTTCCTCTTTCTCGACGGCCAACCATCCCTCCATCCCCTCTACCGACGGCCAACCTCTCTCCCTTCCCCTTTTCCCGGTGGCCAACCTCCTCTCCCTTCCCATCTGTTTTTCGGGACCAACGTCCCCCCATTTCCTTCGTCCGTTTTTTTTACAAATGAAGGATATTTATGTAATTTTGATTAGAAATGTGTAAAAATAGTAGTATGTTAGTATATGAGTTAAATTAAGTAGGTATGTTAATATTTGGGGCAATTGTCACCATTAACACTTATATAAATATATTAACGTTAGGGGTAAGAATTAGTTATTCGGTTATCAATTAACCCGAAATTGAGATTGAAAACTTATTGATTAACTAATAATTGATTTTCCAATCTCGATTCGGTATCAGTTATCTTTTGAAAATAATTTCGATTGTCAGATATAATCGATTAGCCGATGATTATATCCGATTAATTGAAATTAATTAATATTATGTATATTTATCTAATCAATTATTAATTATTTGAAATATTGTAATTTAGATAATATTTGTAATCATTTCAGTTAATTTCGGTAATATTTTGTTTTTTTAATTTATATTTATAATTTCGATTATCCGATAATCGATCCGACTAATTGAGTTGGTTGATCGACTAGCCAATCAATCTCGATTATGGTCGTTAATTTTTTTGATTTTCGGTAATCGAAATCAAACCGATTCTCAACCTTAATTGACATGCACAAACGATAGATAATTAAACAATAAATTAATGTCTAGCTTATTTCACAATTAATATATGTAATTGTATGTTTTTGTATCGAGAGTGAAAATTCGAAGTTGTTGGAAAATCGTGACATGCGATAATGATGTCAATCTCTCTAGTACAAAGAAATATTTTAAAATTTCTAATTAGGGTGTTCATTTGTTATCGAAAAATTAATTTGATGATTGTAAAAAGTTTTTCATTTCAATAAATTCAAAAATTAATATTAACATGTTTATTTATTCGTATTGTAACTTCAAAACCAATTGTAATTCTAATTTCTTCTTGACATTATTATATTTTTCTTATTATATTTTAACAATTTAAAAAATATGAATCGATGCCCTAATTTATTTAATCAAATTTTATTAAAATGGTTTTAAAGTATGATATGAATTTAAACTACTCATTCCGTCTATCAAATACGTTCATTTAATTATATTTCTTCCGTCCACAAAAATTATTCATTTTTTTTAGATATATCAACTTTACATTTTTACTTTAAATATACACATTTATTTATAAAAAAAAATCACTCATGACCCATATTTTTACACCTGTTATCCATTAATATATTCATTTATTATCCCCGTGGTACACCTTTTAATCTCATTTTCTAATCTATTTATTTATCATCTCTAATTACTTTAAACTCATTATAATTTATTAAAATTTATGTCGCTAAAATCAATGAACAAAAATGATGGACGAAAAGAATATATAATGATCCAATATATTATTTCAACTAAAATAATACTTTTAACAATATAAAATTACTTTTTTATTATTGATTAATCAATCATAAACTATAATATTATTTATAATTAAATGTAATTTTAAAATTTTAAAAATGTAGAATGTCAACGTATCGCACAGTAGGCATACTAGTTATATACTTTCTCCATCCAATTTTTTTCCTATTTTATTTACAAAATCTATCCATAAAATATTCCCTCATTGTAATCTTTAACAATACTTTTTATTTAGAGGTAATCCCATAAAACACCCAAATCCATAATACACATGTAGAACTTAACCAAAACCATAAAAACATGCAAGATCTACCCGTTTCATATATCAAAGACCAAATTACCCTTCAAATCACCATTCATTCATGCTTTATATTGCTATTATCCAAAACACATCCATTTATGGAGATAAACGTGCTTAACTATCGTGCCCAACATGCTTCGTACCAAATTAAAAGTAATCAACGAGTTTTCGCCATTATACACTGACCACGGTCTTTGCGGGACTCATTCGGATCGTCGGATTTTTACGGGCTTCTGGGCTTCCTCCGAGCCACAACCAACCACACGATCGCAATCGATGGACTCCTACCTTACGGACCTCCTTCGGCACTCACTCAGCACAGCCCTCGTTTCTTTTCGATTCGGGGCGTATGGTATAAGGGCGATGTCTATGAAAGATTACTTTAAACAAGACACCGGAATAGTCGGACAAAAAGCTTTCACTTTTATTGAGGAATTATAAAATACTTAATACATAGGTGTATCTCATTTCGGGAGGAGACAAACTCTTTTAGCTACCTATGGTAGCTGGGTGCTCTTCGCATCTGACTCTAAAACTTAAAAGAAAAAGGAAAGAAACTTTAAACCGAAAACTATTACACTATTACGGAGAGGATTATTTCTTTGGGTTTTGAAGAAAGCTTGGAAAATGCTCGATGATCCGAGCTTCATACGCTTGGGTTAATATAGAGGTTTGATTCCTCTATAATTGCCTCAATTATTACCTCGGATGCTTCGTCGTGATAATGTGCTCACATCGTCCTTTGGGACCCTTGTCTCCTGCCGACACTCATTTTGTGGTGGAGAAAAGATTCTCGTGTCTTCACATGTGTATGCGGACCACCTTCTTTTGAAAATGGCACACTGTACACTCCACCTCTTCTTAGCCGCTTTGTCGTTTCTTGATGAGTGGAGTCTCCTTTCAATTTTCCCACTAACTTTTCTTAGTGGGAATCTCTCGGTTGCTTCACCCACCCCTGTCATTTTTTTTGGTGGGTGATCTTGATCTCAGTCACATGACTCTTTCTCCTCCGTCGGCCACCTTACTTTTTGGAGGTGCAGGGTGTCCTTTTCGAGGAACCTTCGCTCACCATGCTCATCGGATCGAAACTTCTTCTTGTCTTGTTTTGGCAAGCCTTTTCAGTCGGCTCTTTACGGTTACGGCGGTCAGAACAAACTACGGGCGTCCAATGGCGAAGTGAGCCATATTGCGAACTGCGATGAGTCTCCTTACTCGCCGCAACCTTATTTTCCCAGAGTAGAGTCCTCTTTTTCTCGAAGAAACTCCCTGCGAAGCCTGTTGTTTTTCCTGTCATAGTATTCAACAGGAAGGTTCCATTCGCCGAGTTCTGAAAGAACTTGAACGGAAACTTGACCTTGTCCATCTCAGTAAGATAGACCCATAATCCCCATGCTCTCCGTGTAGTAATCTGATCTTCGGAGAATGTGGAGACCAACGTGAAATTCGATGTCGGGGCCTTTATATTATTCAGGGCCCTTGTATCGGGTCGTCGAAGCCTAATGTAGTGGAAGGCTTCGTGACTTCCTTTGATGACGGGTTCCGGAGCAGCACTGATGAAATAAAGCTCCAACACGTCTCGATCGAGACACAGGTTATTTGTCCGGGAATCATGCACCGCTCTTGAATCCACCTTGGTAGACCATGATTTCGGTGAAACTTGGCGGTGGTATAAAGCGGGCGAGTGCCCCACAATCATACCATAACTTGACATCCTGTGGATTGGCTCGGTGGACATCCACATCAGGGATATTTCCCGAGGTATCAACCTTGATGTGTTCGGGATGGACCCTTCCTTGTGCGCAACTTCTCCCAATTGACCGGTATGCCCGCCATGTAGGAGAAATTTCAAAACATTAGTATCAACCTTATATTTGCTAGTCATGGGCCTAAGGCTGATCTCTCTCTCTTTTTCCCCAGAGGTGCTGGGTTGACACGGTGAGTCAGGTTGTGACACCTGGTCATCATCTTTTGCTTGGGCCGGTAATTCCAAAGAATCCACCAACTTAGCACTCGTGCTAAAGGTACTTGAATCCCTTGCTACAGGTATACCGCCCTGTACGGGAAAGGACTCCTTGCCCAGTCTTGAACTGGCCCGGGGCATTGGCTGGTGCAATACGGATTGGAGCGAGCCCTCATTCCGTATGCATTCTCTTATTCGGTGTGTGACACTGGTCACATCCCCTTCTTGAATTCTCCCTGCCCGTTTGGCATGGAGGACACACTCATCCCATTCTCATAGGAGAAACTCTAGATTCTCCCGGAGATGCCTCTGGGCTATGATGATAGATTCAACTTCTTTAGGATCCATCTCTCGTCAGGAAATCTGAAGAATATTTTCATGAGATTTGAGAACGACAATATCATAAATATAATATTGACATTCAGCTTGCCATCTTAATAATCTAGCCTTTTCAGGCTTAGATTCAATCTTATTTACTAAAAAAACTTTAACTTGAGTGTTATCAACTTTTAAAGTAAATTTCTTTGCAAGTAAGAAAATAGGCCATTTCTTAAAAGCATGTCGAACTGCAAAGAACTCCTTTTCATTGATGTGCCAGCGCACAACATTTTATTCGGGGAAAAGACCGCTACAGTATCTGCATGGTTCTTCTCTAAATGGGGTGATCTTTGTAAACACTGCTGCCCACCAATGATCACTCGCATCTGTGTACAGGAGTAAGTCGTCTTCGTCCTGAGGTATTGAAAGCTTTGGGAGAGTTTTGCAAACCTCCTTCAAACTTTTCATCCCTTCACGATGTTCGTCCGTCCATATGAAAGGAACATCTTTCTTTAGCAATGGGCTAAAGAATTTTCTATGTTTTGCAAGATCTTTGATGAACATTCCTGCAAAGTTAACAACTCCCAAAAAACTTTGGAGCTGCTTCTTCTCCTTGAGATCTTCTGGGAAATTCTACACCTTCTGCACGATATGATCCTGCAAGATAATTCCCGTTTCATCGATCTCAATACCCAAAAACTCAATCTTTCGGGTAGCGATGACTGCCTTCTTTTCAGACAGTATCAATCCTTCCTTTTGACAGACATCTGCAAAGATCTCCAAATGCCTCACATGTTCATCCATATTCTTTGAAGTTATAAGAATATCATCAATATAGACAAACATAAAAGAGAAATAATCTTTGAAAAGATTATCCATCTTTCTCTGGAATATCTTAGGTGCATTGGCCAACCCCATTGGCATTACGTTTCAAGCGTGGTGCCCTACGAGATGAAAGGCGTGAACTTCTTACTCCCTTCCTCCATGCGAATCTGGTAGAAACCTGACTTGCAATCAAACTTGGAAAACACCTTAGCATTCCTAATGCAATTGATAAGATGTTCTCTATTCAGGATAAAATATCCATCAAACTCCAGAATATCATTAATCCCTTTATAATTAATAACCAATCTGGGTTTACCTCTTTTGACCTCACCATGATTCCTTACTAGAAATCCGGATCGCTTTGTAAAGCGAGTTCCTGGTTCAATCAACTTTAAATCAAGGTGTTCCTTGATTATCGCCTCATGTCCTTCGATCCACAAGGTTCATCGGGATGGGCGAATCGACGAACTCGAATTCCTTGCACGGCTTAACCTTGGACTAGCTTGAGTTGGTTCCTATCCCACCATGCCAAAGGATCCTCGCTATAGCAACGAGCGATTTTCCGTTTGACATCTTCTAGAGCTACGCATGCTCTTCTCCAATATCTTGGTGAGATATCGAGAGATGCTTTGAGGATTTGAATCTCCTCATCATCCGGATCTTCGGATATTTCTGAAATCCTGCAACTCAGCAGTGCTTCATTGAACCTTCTTTGATCCTTCATCATTGGGTGTCGAAGTTTTCCTTCATCACCACGCTTGCTGTGAAATTTGATCGACATTTGTCTATTAAATGCCCCTTGTATTCGCTGAACAATGATCTTGTGATCACAATTGGTTGTGAACACCAATCGCCTCCTTTCATTGTCCTGCATAAACTTCTTGAACATCTGTATGAAATTGTTTCCCAACAGAATATCTGCTCCTGTGTCATGGAAATAGATTGGTGGAGTTCGGACCTTGTACCATGGTGTTTGACCTGCTCCGCCTATCAAAATTTCCGCATGTCTTACTCCTTTGGATAAGAGCAAGATTTTCTTGGAGAAATCTCTTCCAGCAATCTGATGTAGATTTTCTTCCACTTCTGCTGGGAAAACTCCTTTCTTGGCTGTGCAGATTCCTGCACCTGAATCGACATAGGCAGCGAAATACTCTGCCTTGTACTTCTCGTATAACACCCCGATTGAGATGTATATTGAGAATGGACTTGTCATTCAATCAGCAGTTTTCTCCCGCTAATTGTCACTTCCATTCCTTCAGTTGTTATTCCCCATGGTTTGCACCTATCGAGGAATTTGCGTCCTAGGATTAGAACCTCCATTTCTCGGCCGGCCTTCCCTGTGATGGTCATTTGAAAGCCTCCGAAATCCAGGGTTCCCTCATAGACGTTGGACCCAGAATTCTTAAGATCACATAACACTGTGCAAGGAAAGTATATTTCTTCTCTGCGATGTCAAATCTTATAGCAATTTCTCGTCATCCTTGAGGACATCTAATCTTGGCTGAAACTCTGATCGCCTGTTGTTGAATGTCTCTAATTACTTTCCTATCATACGAGTGAGAAAAACTTCTTTCGTATGGTTGGGAGATAACTCTATCCCCTTGGAAGGATAACCTTGGGGCTCCAAATCTTTGAATCTCGCCATACTGAAGTATTGTCTTATTGCTGATTTGGATATTTGTTTCTCTTAGAGATGGAATCTCCACCCGATCAGGACAGCTAGCTCTAGCTACCTTCTTGAAGATATCTGGTATCTCGATAAACTCCTTCCCCAAATATAACTCTGTATGATGGGAGTTTGAAAGAGCATAAGACACCTGATAAGTGATGGAATATGGTCTGTTCCCATCATCCATCAATTCTGTTTTCTTGAAGTCCTGATAAAGAGTCAGGGCTCTGCTGAAACCGGAATCTTTGATATTATAAGAAATCTTGGATGAAGATTGCTATAAGATTTTACCACATAGATTCCACGAGATGGTTCCCATTCTGAAATCTACATGACTCAGTATTCTCTTATCGCAGATTGCGATATCAATTGGTGAATCATGCCGGATAAAGTGATGATTTTATCACCAATCGAATTGCTCAATATGAATCCATTCCATCGTATTAGCGATTTACGGCTTCATACTTTGAAGATCTTCCACGATATCACCGGCGGTATCGGTTGCATCTACTTGATTCCCGATGGCGGGATGGGCGACATTTCTCGCTTTGGTTACGACATAGACCACATTGTGCTTCCTTTTAACTAGACTCAGGTTCCTTAGAACATGGTCTATCTTCCTTTCGATTGAAAACCCTTGATACTTTTGTAGATTCAGGGTTTTGTTCATTATCCTGTTCAGCATCTTCTGTAATAGGATTGTTCAGCTAGTGTGACCTAGCTCATCTTGACGCTCGATGGCGCGCCTCGCCTCCTTCGATCGGATCACGATTACGAAGACTCATCGATTCGTCTTCTCATTGAAGAATTCATCTTGTTCATTTATACTCTCGTCGAGGGTATATCTTGAATGGTATACTTGAACCAATTCTTGGTAGTATCTGACATCCTTGATGTACGGTGTGAACTCAATTTCCGCATCCCCCTTTGCTCGTTCTGTGGGTAATTTGTTGAGATATGCCCCTTTGCACCGCACGTCCAGCAGTTGAAATCCTTGAAACTTTCATTAGCTCTAGTATGAGCTCGTCTGAAAGTCTTCTTCGCCGGTTGTTGCTCGCGAGAACTGGATCCCTGAGCTTGATACCGTCTTCTTGTTGGACCGCTTCTTTGTCCAGATTTGTAATATCTGGCTTTCTGTCGTGACCACATCGTTCTTGGCCTCCAAGAACTCTTTCTTTCTCTCCTTCCCTTGTTGTAGGGTTGGAACATGTTCTTCTTCCTCCGGGATTGATATAAATATTCTCCTCCGATTTCGTTGGAAGATCAAGCATATCACAGATCAACGGGGCTGATCTGTTGATCTTTCTCAATTTCTTGAGATTCTTTTGAGTGGTTGCAGTTTGACACCACTCGGCGACTTCTTGTGGACATAAGACATCCTTCTTGAGACACTTTGTCCACATGATCTCTGTTTGGTAATCACGATGAACATTTCCTCCATGGACTAGGAAACTTTAGGAAAAACGACTCTTTAGCAACATCTTCGTTGATCATCTTGAGATGTTGATACTTTGTAAATAATCGAAGAAATTTGTTGAGACTTTTGCTCTAAAACCATTAGTTTTAGATTGTATAAAACCATCAGTATTTCTTTTCTTCTCCTCGTTATAGTTTGTTGAAATATCCATCTCAGGAAATGAACTTTGAGCGTATCGGCCATGTCTTTGATGCATCCTCCACAGTTGAGCGTCGATCTTGCTTTCTTTCTATCAACCGAGCAATGTTCCCGGTGTTGTTTAACAACACTGCTAAACTTCCTTCTAGGATCTTGACCATGTTGATCGCGTCGAGTTCGATGTTCTTCTTCAACAACCATTGATCTTGCCCGTTCATCTATGATATTTTCTCGATCATTGAAATTGACTTCATCAATGTCGAGTGTCGATCCATAGGGATGTATAGGCTCGGGGTGGCTTTTCCAGCGGGGTCTCCTGCGTTCTTTGCCTCATCTTTCTTACGGATTACGGCTTGTTTTTGCAAATTACGCATCGGTCCTTGGCTGACTCATATTGTCCCTTGATCCCATAGGATCGATAGGCGTACTCCTTGTGGTGGAATTGGTGGTTCTTCTTTGGACCCTGGTTCGTCTTTAGATACACCATATTGAGGTTAGCAAATGACTCTGCTAACTCTTGCAACTCGTTCAATCCGATTCTCTCTAGATTATTCATCTTCTGGAGAGCTGGATTATTCTTTCGGTACGAGCTTTATCATCGCCCATCCCAACGGGTTTGAATTTTAGATTGCCCGGGGATTTCTTGACCAATTTCGGGCTTGCTTCTCGCTCAAGGCCTTCAATCTTCTTTTGGATACTCCGCAGTGTGGTAAGAATCTCCTCTTGCTGCATGGATATCATGCTTAGCTCTTGTGGAATGCCATATAGACAGCTACCATAATATTGCACTGTCTTCTGGATCTCCCTTAAATCCGCGAATTCGAAGAATCCGGTGAAATTTCCTTGTAACTAGGAGCAGAAGTTGCTCCTATGTTTCTGGTCTCCATCAATCGTGTGGTGGATGGGTCATTCTCTGAACAATTCTCAATGCTTCTAGAAGATAATCATTGAGAATGAGCCTCTCTACGTCGTCCTGATATCATTACGAAATGTCGGATGAGTTACAGTGGTATTCATTTTGAGCGCTATGTTCAAAAGTTCTTTCAAAGAACCCGAGCCTTCTGTTCAAGTCTCATGAGTACTTTCCAAATCTCGGAAAGCATACCATGCTTGGCGTCTCGACAAGTCGTCAGATTCATTTTACTGAGTCTCCTCCGTTAGGATAACACATAAAATGCTAAATATTAAATAATTCCTCAATAAACCTAAGGCTCGGATACCATTTTAGAAGCGTGGGATTACCTGATCAAAAATCGTAGGATAATGTCCTTGTACGTGGCATTGTTGCACCTCTCAGACCCCTGACAATATTAGCATTGACCAAGAGAGCGGTTCTTTCGTCTCTCAAGGCCCCTAATAAAGTCAGCAATGGCACGAGAAAAGGTTTCCAACCTATATACAACGGATTCCATCTACTGATTTTTAATAGCAAGCATAACAAAGCATAATTAAATGGATTGTCTATAGTAAAACAATATTGTCCATAGCTATTTTGACCAATTCAAAGGGCATTTTACACATTTGGGTATTTCTTGCATACTTTTATGAAATTGGTTAACTAAGACATGAATGTTATAAATTTGGTTAGATTACGGTTTTTCCCTTTTATTTACTATGAATTATTATTTCATTCATAGTATATTCAATTACTTTTATTAAAATTTGTGTAAAGATTTATAAAAAGAAATTGGAGACATACTAAGTATTCCCTTCGTCTCACTTAAGACGATCCATTTCTTTTCGACACGGTTATTTAAGAAATGTATAAAGTGATAAAAATAATTAAAAGTAGAAAGATACTATAACTTTTGAAGAGAGATAATTATTTCCTAAAAATGAAACAGATCATCTTGAATGAGATAATCCAAAAAAGAATATAGATCATTTTTTTTTTTTTTGATATTATGAAAAATCCGCAATCGCTATCTTAGGTGTGAAATAAATAAACCCACGTTTGAGAAATGAGTACATGAATAGAAACAAATATCTGTCACGTGTCTCAATCAAGTTTCTCTCATTTGCAACTTGTAAACCCGACCCGACAAGACCGACCGCTCCGTCACCGACCTCCGAAATGTCAATCACCCTCCCTTCTCTCTCTATATATACCGCCTCTTCGATCCCTATCTTTTTTATCCTCTATTGTCTCCGAGCGCGTTACAGAGAGAGAGAGAGAAAGCGCGTGATCAGAACCCTCGTAAATCCACCCGGGGCACAGCAATTCAGGCTAGATTTCCCATTGTTGACCTAATCGGAAGTGGGAAAAATTCGATTATATACATATATATATACACTACACAACGATGTCAGACACATATTGTCCGGACTGCAAGAAGAACACGGAGGTGGTGTGCGATCACGCGGCGGGCGACACCGTATGCTCGGAGTGCGGCCTCGTGCTGGAAGCCCGCTCTATCGACGAGACGTCGGAGTGGCGGACGTTCGCCGATGATTCCGGCGACCACGATCCGAATCGTGTCGGAGGTCCCGTCAACCCGCTTCTGGGGGACGCGGCCCTGTCCACGGTCATTTCGCGGGCCGCAAATGGGTCGAATGTGGATACATCTTTGACCCGGCTGCAGAACCGGGGTGGGGACCCGGACCGGGCTCTGGTTTCGGCGTTTAAAACGATTTCTAGCATGGCTGATAGGTCTGTGTGTGGTGTATTGGTTTTTTTATGATTCCTTTTTCTTGGTGGTTTTGATATTGGGGGTTCTTGAGGTGGCTGATGGTGGATGAGTTTAGGGTTTTGATGAAATGTAATAGTGAACTTGAGACCGTTTCTTGTTCATAGTTATGATTTGACACGAGTAGGGCTGTGTTGATTTTCATGTCTTATGATTAATCGATGAGGGTTACAAAACACAGCTATAGTGATTCTTAATGAAGGACTGGCGGAAGTAGGGCTGTGTTTAGTTTCATTTGTTAAATTAATCAATAAGGGTTTGAAAAACACAGCTTTAGTGATTCTGAATGCTAGCTTGATGTTGCATTCTTGGTAGGAGAGGTTGTGTTGATTGGCTGAGGTTGGATAGTTCGAGCCTTGAATAAGAATACTAACAGCAGCATCATTGAAGGAGGAAAAGATTAAGTAGTTGATTGATGAAATTGAGTGTTATCTGTATGCTGATTCGTGTTTCCAAATTAAACATCATTCAACAGTTTGCATGAGAATCATGATTTTTGTGCACTTTGGTTCTGTTGGTTCTAGTTTCTGCAGTTTCGCCTGCGTTTTGAATATAATTTTTCTGCATATGGTCTTGAGTTTAGTATCTCGTCCTGTTCGGCAGGAGCTTTACTGGTTAGCTCATCAACACTCCTTTGAGTTCGAAAAGATGTGTTGCTTAGACTAGATTGATGCTTGTAATCTTTTTGTCAATGTGGTAGTCAATCTGTGGGTTAATGATGTTTCTCAAGATGAGAGATCTAAGTTGTTGATTGTAATGTTTATCTTAGTTTTGCTATTATGCTTTATTAGCAGACTACTAAGAAATCTGGCATAGATTGCTCTGACATTATGTGCTTTTTCTTATTTTCAGGTTGAGCCTTGTTACAACCATTAAGGTTTGTTATCCTGCTGATCGATTCTTGTATGTTAATATGCGAGAAAAGTTTTCCAGATTTTAAGACTCTCTGGTTGGAAGTTGGATTTAACGTTAAGAATTTGCTTGTCATGTTGTCAAGAAAAAAAAAGAAAAATAATTTGCTTCTCAGATTTTTATGTTCATAAATTTCACTTTCCAAATCTATTAAGTAACTTACTAACTTTGCAAGCAAAAGCCAGTGCATATCACAACAGTTCTCTATATTTTACCCAGAGTCTACCTAGAAAATCTGAAAATTGTGCCCTAATATAGCGTGCCATGTATTTCACTAAGCTCACATTTTTTAAGATGGTTTAGTGTATGATTTTTCTTAAGGTAGATGTTCATTTTTTGGTGCAATTTTGCTAACCAGCCCGAGGCTAAGAAGGTTAACTTTTTTCATTGTTGATGCTCTCTTTAAGGATCGGGCAAGTGAGATATATAAAAGGTTGGAAGATCAGAAGTGTACAAGGGGTAGAAACTTGGAGGCCCTAGTGGCTGCCTGCATTTATATTGCTTGTAGGCAGGAAGGCAAGCCACGCACTGTAAAAGGTGCCTCCTTAAATTGTGTTGATAACTATCATTTAAGTTTACCCCCTGTGTGAAATCCTCTAAACCGTGTGAGTATCAACTAGAGATATGCTCAATTGTTGCTGGAGCGACCAAGAAAGAAATTGGCCGTGCAAAAGAATTTATCGTGAAACAGTTGAAGGTTGAGATGGGTGAATCAATGGAGATGGGCACGATTCATGCAGGGGATTATCTGGTGAGTTAAGAAGGTTACTAGAATCTGCTCATTTTAGTTAGTTATTTGTTAATCTGTTGCGTTCCTTTCACAAGCCTTCTATTAATTTGAAATCCGATGGTTCTTCTTGCCATACAGAGGCGTTTCTGTTCTAATCTTGGTATGAGCAATGAGGAGGTCAAAGCTGTACAAGAAACTGTGCAGAAGGCAGGGAACTTTGATATTAGGTACTACAATATTCTTGCTAATCCTGACCAGTTTTCGTACTGTATTGAAAACTGTCATCTTATGGCTGCTCTATTTGAACTCGAACCCCATCCTGCCCCTGCTGCAACAAGTATTTACATGCATAAAAAAGTATTACATGACTACAGTCACAGGTTATATAAAGATACAAAGTGTTAGAAGTTTGAAAGTTGGCTGTAGCAAATTGCTGTCACTGATTCTAATAATGGGATCTTAGATGAAAACGATTCAGGCTGTCTTCTTGAGCTCTGATATGCATGAAGAAGCTCATATATATGTGGATGTTGATTTGGCATTTGCTCCCAAATTGTATGATGTGGAAGGTTTTCTTTAAGTTATTTCTTAACTCTTAAGACGGTCCAATTGTTTAACATAGAGTTGAAATCCTCGTTTCATCATCTTTCAAAGTGAATCCATGCACTCTTTGAATATCATTGCTTAAAGTAGAAAAATAGAGAAGTAGGAATCTTTGCTAACTTTGTCAAGATACCATGATGTTGAGAAAATTATTTATAACATACTGAAAGCATAAGATATTGTGGTTCATATATAATAAATGCTTGGTTATAGTATCAACTTGAGAAGTTTTACTCCAGGCAGTATTATGGCACTCAGACATGCTGCCTAGCTGCCAGTAGCTCTACCTAAATCTGTCTGCAACTTGTGACCATAGTAGACTATTATGGCTAACCTCACCTACTTTATGGTTGTTGTATTGCAGGAGGAGCCCGATATCTATTGCTGCTGCTATCATTTTTATGATAACTCAGCTATCCGAGTCCAAGAAACCCCTAAGAGGTAAGAGGGCCCGTATTATTCCGATATATCCTATTTTAGTTTGGTGGATCTTCTTTGATACATGCAATGGCAACAATAGCGTAATTCTTATGTTGATCTAAGCAGTTGGTATTTTCACACTATCAAGATTGTATACCCAGTTTCTTTCACTGAATCTTCGAAATGGTGCGCTTGCAGATATCTCGATTGCTACTACAGTGGCAGAAGGTACGATCAAGAATGCTTACAAGGATCTCTACCCCCACGCCGCCAAGATCATACCTGAATGGTACTCAAAAGAAAGGGACCTCAAGAATCTATCCAGCCCTAAATCGTAAATGACAGACCTCTTGGTGTGAAGAAATTGCCGTTGCTGCTTTAATCTGACGAAAAAAAAAAGCGTAAGAGGGGAAACTGGTCATACGGATTTTTCCATTCCTGTTGGGACGGTCGCAAACTTCCAATTTTTGAGGTTGCTTGGCTATGTTGAATATGTTTGTTTACATATGTTGTAATTGATGCAGTGTGAGCTTCAATATAACTAATTTAAAGATAATGGTCTAATTTGATATAGTATATTTTTAAGGAATCTCAAGATGCCCTTTCTTGTGTGTGTGTTGGCCTAGTGGTAGAGTGGTTAATGTCCGAGGCCAAAGGTCTCGGGTTCGAGTCCACCGTGACGCAGTTTTAAAATTTCTGTATTAATTGATCAAAAAAAAAGAAAAAAAGATGCCCTTTCTTACAAAATTACGTTGCCTATTTTACCTTTTTAAATATTTAGTTCAAGTTAAATAATATACGAGTAAAAAATTATATGATGTGTCAATATATATTTAATTTTTTTATTAATTATTATTGAAGTATTATTATTGTATCAGAATTTAGTCAATATATAAGAATTTCGTAGCTAATAAGTTTCTTTTTGAAAGAAGGTTAGCTAATAAGTCTTGTATTATCATGTAGGTGTAATAATTAGTTCAATTCGAGATTTCGGTCTTTTTCTATTGCAACATCTCTTTAAAATCTTCACTTTCTTTCGGATCTTTTAAATTTTATTCTCACTATTTTCAACATATTTTTTTAATTTAAGTTGAGCTATTCTAAATGATAATAGTTTATGAATTAATTTAAAAATTCTATGCTGAGAATTAAATCAATTTATCATATGATAATGTAATAATAATACTTAAATAATGAACAGTACAAATTAGGGTGTCATTAAATCGAAAGTCAAATATCATTAGGTTCAAACTTATTCAAACTTAATTTCATTTGCTATGCCTATGCGATAGATAAATGACAAGATTTGGGTCTACTTGTTTCTTGGCTAATCCGATCCAAATCAGGACGACCCAAATCGAAACTGATTGACAACTATTTTGGATGATGATGTTTGTGTGTGGTCCAAAGCACTAAATAACAATTATTTCGAACAAAAGTAATATTTATATTATGAATAAAATTATAAATAAAAATGATAATTTTCGCGATAAAACTCACGATGGAGAGTTCATAAGAACGACTTTTTATATTTTGAGAGGCAGCAACTTGCCAACAAGATAAACTCAAATCACGTGACAATCCCTTTTGACAAAAAGTTAAATTTCTCTTTTTCCATTTTAGGTGACGAGACATATCTAATAGACCTTCCATTTAGAATTTGAAAGACTCCAAACTTATTTATTTCACCACTATATCACTTCCAAAGAGTTTCCTAATCATCCATACGGATTTAGCTCAATTGATTAAGAGCTATTAGATTTAGAACAAGGGTCAAAAATCGAATCCTAACAGCCACAGAATGGAAGTTTCATCCTTTTAGGGTGGCTCATTGTGGACATTAGGTAAAAAAATTTAACTTCTTAACCGCTAAATCATCGTGGTTTATTCCCTCATATTTTCATGGGATTAGAGTATGAGGCTCTCGGGGGAGAGTTTCCCCTCTGGAACAAGAGTTAATCTAAAATTCTTGAATCCATGAATAAGGCGTGGCAACACTCAATTCAACGACGATTTGTTGACAAACGTGATGGATAATTACAGTTAAATATACTTTTTGACTAGGAAAAGTTAATTTATATTATAAGTTGCACACTTTTTCAGATTTCGAATAGGTCACTTATTTATAAATAAAATTTCTTTTAGTAAGTATCGTACTTTATAATTTTTAACAAAATAATATTATGTATTGGATTTTATCCTTGTTCTTAATATTAATTCTCTAATTGGTAGATTTTTCGTGCAATATAATTATAAAGGGCGAAAAGCTAATTTTGTCCATTTTTGACATAAATTTTCGACGACTTGTGACAATTGTTTAGGAATGAAATAAATATATGAAAAGATAAATAACAATATATGGAATGTAAAATAATATTCATATTGTAAAATAATATTCATATTACAATTTGTGTGATGAGATCTAATGTCTCATAATTTTGTTTGTGCCATCGTGTCTCATATTATATTTATTATTTCAAAAATATTTTTTATAAAAATAATATTATTTCCATCCCACTAAAAATGGTACATTACTTTTGGGCATGTAGATTAAAAGGGGGGTTTTGTATGTAAAGTAGTGGCCCATGGAGTTTGAGATAAAAATAATTCATTTTTAGAATAAACCATTTTAGTGGGACGATCCAAAAAAAAAAAAAGCCATCTTTAGTGGGACGGAGGGAGAATTTATTATAATACTATGCGTCATATATAAATTTTATTCGAAAATTTCAAAATTTTAAAAATCATATGCCTTAATTTTGGATCTAACAACCCTAATAGTGAACTATTACATAATAAAAAGTGAAATTAAATGACAAAAATAATTATACATCCTGATTAGGTGGAATAAACCCTTGGTAATAATTAAAGTATTAAACTAAAACATGTAAAATTAAAATTGAAGAAAAAAAGATGAAAAAAGATCATAAAAATTAAAAATATAACATAAAATGAGACATCAATTATGAAACACTGAATCTCAATCCAAATCATAATATAATACACGATCTTTTTCATAAACTAAAAGCTTATGGAAACTTTCAATCACATTCAAATGCGACAATTATTGAAAATGGAAAACATGAAAGTCTTGAAAACAAAAATAGGGAATCAAAATTGAAAAACAATTGAAGTAAATATCAGAGATCGGATTTTGTTGGAAAGAAATTTCTATCTTGTGATATGGGCAATCAACGAATCTAACTCAATCCAGGAAGCGCAACCTGCCTCCGTCACGGCGGCTCCCAGCTCCTCGGCCCTCTTCCGACGCCATCAATCTTCTCACAGCATTCTCGATCGTCGATGCTCTCACTGTAACACAAATTTTTGTATTTAAATTTTATAAATACAAAATTGTATACAAAATCAATTGAATTTAAATTTGATATGTTTGAGATGAGTTCGATCTCTATCTATCATCTGATTCTACTTCTTCAATGTGATTTCTTGAACGATCTTGATGTTCTTCGAGTTGTTTGGAGGGGATGTGATTCCTTGATCTCCTTGAACTTGAAGTTTGGATTTGATGATGTTGATCTGAAGGACTTCAGTCTTGTTTTCAGATCAACTGTCGGATTTGGTTTGATTTGTTGAAGAACTTTTGAAGATCTTCAAGTTTGAGCGTCAATGCGGAGGGTTTTCACCATATTTCCGAATCGAACACCTTCTTTGGAATGATTTGGAGGATGATTTTGACGAAGAACATGGTGATTTGCACGAAGAACGCCTTGAATGTTGAAGAAGACTTCGAAGCTTCTTGAAGACTTCGTCGAGGATTTTTCGAGTGTCTTGAGCTCTTCGAATCTTCACTTCACTTCAATTCACTTCTTCTCCGAGGTGTCGTTGCCACATGTCATTCTCCCATTCATCGATGAAATTAAACATTAATCACATATCTATTTAATTTTGAAATAAATTCCATTAATAAAATAGAAATATAATCAATTATTTAATTCGTGATTTACACATGGCGCAATATAATTTGCTAACAATTTTTAATTGTCTACAAATTTCCCCATCAAGACTTGTTCATGGACGAGTTGTCTTGAAAATGGACGAGTCTCGAAATTTACTTAGATAGTTTAAACTCTTGTCGACGAGTTCTTGAATTTGAATTTGTAAATAGTTTATACTCGTATTTAGGAGTTTTTGAATTTGTAAATAGTTTATACTCGTATTTAGGAGTTCTTGAACTTGATCTGAATTTGTAAATAGTTTATACTCGTATTTAGGAGTTCTTGAATTTGGATTTGATTTTGAACTTGAATTTGAATTTGTAAACAGTTTATACTCGTATTTAGGAGTTCTTGAACTTGATTTTAATTTGTAAATAATTTATACTCGTATTTAGGAGTTCTTGAATTTGTTAGAAAGTTTATACTCGTTTCAAGGAGTTCTTGAACATGGTTTGAATTTGTAAACAGTTTATACTCGTATTTAGGAGTTCTTGAATTTGTTAGAAAGTTTATACTTCTTGAACTTGATTTGAATTTGTAAACAGTTTATACTCGTATTTAGGAGTTCTTGAATTTGAATTTATAAATAGTTTATACTCGTATTTAGGAGTTCTTGAATTTGAATTTATAAATAGTTATACTCGTATTTAGGAATTCTTGAATTTGAATTTATAAATAGTTTATACTCGTAGTTAGGAGTTCTTCGACTTGGATTTGAATTTATAAATAGTTTGTACTCGTATTTAGGAGCTCTTGAACTTGAATTTGAATTTGTAAATAGTTTATACTCGTGCGTCATGGAGCTGTCTTGCTTTTTGTTTGTTTTTCTTCATAGTGACGTGCAGTTTAGGCTCGTGCGTCATGGAGATGTCTTGTTTTTTTTTTGGTGTGACGTGCAGTTTAGGCTCGTGCGTCATGGAGCTGTCTTGTTATTTTGATTTTCTCTTGGAGTTAACAAGCAGTTTAGGTTCGTGCGTCATGGAGCATGGTTGCTTCTTTTTATTGGTTTTTTTTTGGAGTGATGTGCAGTTTAGGCTCGTGCGTCATGGAGCAGTCTTGATTTTATTTTGTTGATTTTCTTGCTTTCTCAATTTTTTTGACTTTTTGCTTTTCTTCATGTTTTTGTGTTTTTTTTTATCTATGTACAAGCTTTCATCGTTACACTTCAGGAATAGTAGCACTTCAACAACTTTTGAGTTGTTGCCCCAACTTCCATATCGTCGTCCAAGGTTGACTTGCATACACTGTTAGAGATGTAGTGTGATGAAGCCGCCCTTTTGATGGTGATTCGAACAGGCGCTTTTGGCACAAATCTCAAACCCACTTTGGTATTCTGGACCACATCATCTTTCTTCTTCAAGTGAGATTCCAGTGTCGAGCCTTCTTGAGGATTGTATACAACATTAACAAGGAGCTTGTATGCATTTGAACCAAAAAGCTTTGTAAGTTTGTTGTATGAAGATTCTCCATGTTCAGTAACATTACTTTGCTTTGGTCGAACAAACCCTTGAAGAGGTGGAGGAGTAGGTTTTTTGGCATTAATCTTGGTCAGAGGCATCGTCAGTCCCTTGAATGAGTCCATCTTGGTAAGAGATGTTTTATTCTTGACAATCGGACTAACTTCAAGTTCTTTGTCGTGCTCCATTTCTTCTTCTTTTGTTGTCTTTGTCATGTAAAATTTGGCATCAGCAAACTATGATTCGGCTTCTGTAAAAGACTTTTGATCACCGACCATTGTCCTTATGATGCCGTCTTGATGATACTTGAGGCATTGATGCAATGTAGTGTAGGGAAATATGATTTTAACCCTCTCCCGAGGATCTATCTTGGATGTTTAATTCACCATACATTGATTATATTCCTAGCATGCGTCTATATAATTAATTACAACACGTAGGGTTTTCTCGTGTTTACCTTTGAATCATCGGGGATGAGCGGATGAACGGATCGAGACTCGTGCTTTGATCTTCCGGATCGTATCCGGTCCGCCCAATCTCCAACGTCGAGTGAGGACGATCTATGGAGAATACTACAAGAAATCACCCTCAAAGCCCTAGCTATTTTCGAGAATCTCACTCTTGAGGCTCACGAAAATTCTATGTATAATAATGAGGATTAGCCTTGATCTTATCTCTTACCTTATATTTATAATGCATTACCATAATCCCATTAGGAAAGGATCCATGCATATCCCATAAATATAATAATATCCTTATGGATAAAGAGGATCAAATCCTTACCATACTAGGTTGAGGGGCGCCGATTTCATCAGCAGTTACGGGCTTGGATGGGCCAGCCCAGGGATCAAATGCAAGGAATAAAGATGGGCCTCAAATAAATTAATTATCTTATGTTCAGCCCAGAACATAAATTAATTTATAAACATTTATTCATGCCACTAGAGAATAAATCTTGACTTACCCTTTATTACCGAAGGTGAGTCGGCTTGCACTTAGACATTACGAATCCCGTATTTAAGATATCGAGCGTCCATTAATTATTTATAGCATTCTGACTGCTTAAAATAATTAATATCTTTAATTCCTTAACCTTATTATTGTACTTGAGCTAACTCAACCTGCAGGGTTTAATACAATAAACCTTTTGAGCTCCTTAAGGGGCGTCATCATCCTAAACGGATACGGTGACTCGTCTGAGATAACTAGCATGACATACAAGCACCGCCACCACCCAAGATGCGGAGAATATTGGGTTAGAACATATAACCTCACCCATAACAAGTCAAAGTGATGGTCACCACCATACTCACCTAATACCTTATCGAGGTTTAGATCTTCGTAAGTCACCGAGATCTTGGTTCTTCACGACGGTCGATAGAAGAACTCATCTCATCAGATCCATCAATACGTCGAGACGTACCAAAGCATAGACAAGCAACCAAGTCAAGTCACTTCTTATCTACACCGCAGCCTATACCGACAACTCGTCCTCAAGTTGTCTCAGCTGTGATCCTTTTTATATCTCATTAAGCTTGACCAATCATACAGACTTCTGTGATCTTCTACACACTGTATGATCTAACTTATATATGAGATAAGAGGACTTAGATAAAAGCAATCAAGTATTCAATTCAGATAGGAGATTGTAATAGTGGTAACAGGAAACATTGTATACAAGCTCAACCATACTGCTTTCAGTATACAAATCCAACAATCTCCCACTTATACTAAAGCAAACTTTTAGTATACAATGTGTCTCTCTACTAGCTATTACAAACAAAACCATCACTTTGCTTCTCCCACTTATACAAAAGTTTCCTTTCTAAGTGGGTGCCATCAAGCGCAATCCAAGTCCTCTGACGTGTCCGTCGTAGACTTTTTGCGGCAGGCTCTTCGTGAATGGATCCGCTAGGTTATCCGTCGTATCAATCTTTTCAATCAGCACGTCCCCTCGTCTAACGATTTCTCGTATGACATGGTACTTTCTCTCTATGTGTTTGGTCGCCTTGTGGGTCCGTGGTTCCTTCGAGTTTGCCACTGCACCTGAGTTATCACAGTAAACTATGATACTCTTGGGCAAACCAGGTACCACACCTAGATCCATGAGGTAGTTCTTGAACCATACAGCCTCCTTAGCAGCCTCCGAAGCGGCTACATATTCGGCTTCCATGGTGGAGTCCGCAATGCATCGCTGCTTTGCACTCCGCCAAGATACGGCTCCACCTCCCAAGGTAAACACATAGTCCGAGGTAGACTTTTCTCATCACGGTCAACTTGAAAATCCGAGTCTCAGATAACCCAAAGGCATTAGACTATCTCGCATGGTAAACCAACTTATAATCTCGAGTCCTTTTCGGTACTTGAGTATATGCTTTATCGCAATCAATGAGCTTGTAAAGGGTTAGACTGATATCTAGCTACTATGCCTACCGCATAGCAGATATCGGGCCTCGTACATAGCATTGCGTACATGAGACTTCCTATGGCGGAAGCGTATGGAACTTGTCTCATTTCCTCTATCTCATTTGCAGTCATAGGTGACTACTCCTTAGATAAAGGAACGCCATGTCTGAAAGGTAGCAATCCTTTCTTGGCGGTCTGCATACTAAAACGAGTAATCACAGTATCAATGTAAGACGCCTGAGATAAACTCAACATTTTCCTCTTGTGATCTCGGTAAACCTTGATCCCAAGAATGTACGCTGCATCTCCTAAGTCTTTCATTTGAAACTGATCGGATAACCAACTCTTTCGCCGATAACAACTTCACATTGTTGCCAACTAGAAGAATGTCATCTACATAAAGTGCAAGAAATACCACATCACCGTTGACATCTAAACGATACACACAACTCTCGCTAGGCAACTGGGTAAATCCATAGGATTTCACCACCTCGTCAAAGCATAAGTTCCAGGATCGTGAGGCTTGCTTAAGCCCATAAATGGACTTCTTAAGCTTCCATACTAGATGGTCTTCACCCTTCACCACATAACCATCGGGTTGCTGCATATAGATGTCTCTACCTTCCTCAAGGTAACCGTTTAGAAAAGCGGTTTTCACATCCATTTGCCAAACCTCTAGGTCCAAGTGGGTTGCTATGACCAGAAGAATTCTGATGGACTTAAGCATTGCTACAGGAGAAAAGGTCTCATCGAAATCGATGCCCTCAATCTAGGTGTACCCTTTCACCACAAGCCTGGCTTTAAAACCAAACCTCTCCATCTCGAATCTCTTCCTCTTGTATACCCACTTACTACCTATGGCTTCCTTGCCATGTGGTAGAGGTGTCTTTCATATACATCCATAGTCATGTTATGGACTCAATTTCTAAGTCCATAGCGGTGTGCAATGATCTTGCATCAATGTCTTGTATCGCCTCATTGTATGTCCATGGGTCGATTATTGCCGCCGTTTCCGGACTAAACCAAGATTCACCCATGAACATAAATCGCTCGGGTTGACGAACAACCCTCCCTCTGACGACTGCGCCATCGCACAATGGCAACGGTGGGTGCGAAACTTGTGGTTCTCTATCTTGCACAACTTCTGGGTAGGTACCACTTATACGGTCGGTTTCTCCATGGAACTCGACCCACTTCAATTTCTTGAAGTATCGGTGTCGATCCTCCCACTAGACTCGACATCTCGCACCTTTGGCCGAATCGGTGGTGGAATACGATCATCTTCTAATTCTCAAGAATGATTTCAACTTTGGATTTATGGTTTGTCATATAATCCTCTTCTAAGAATCGGGCATTAGTGCTAATAATGACCTTCCGATCCTTAGGACTATAGAATAAACCACCTTCGTCCCTCTAGGATAGCCAATAAACGACCTTGCGTCGGATCTAGCCTCCAACTTGTCGCCCTTCTTGTTCAAAGACATGTGCCGGATCGCCCCATATCCTTATGTGGTTTAAACCAGCTTGCGCCCAAACCACAACTCGAAGGGGTCTTTTCGACCGACTTGGATGGTACTAGATTCGCAAGTATGCCGCCGTTTCTAAGGCATACCCCGAGCGAAATAAGCAATCTTTGCATAACTCATCATTGATCTAACCATTTCTAAAAGAGTCATATTTCTTCGCCTCGACACACCATTTTGTTGTGGTGTGCCGGTGTAGTGGTGGGAGGTAATCCCACACCGCACCAAATAGTCCATAAACTCGTTCTTGAGGTATTCGCCACCGCGATCGGACCACAGAGACTTGATACTTTACCAAGCTTCGCCTCCACTTCCGCCTTAAACACTTTGAATTTCTCAAAGTATTCGGACTTCGCGGTGAAGCAGGTATATGTATCCGTACCTTGAGTAATCGTCAATGAAAGTGACAAAATACTCGTACCCTCCACGAGCTTGTGTGGACATCGGTCCACACAGGTCAGAATGGACTAGCTCCAACACTTCTTTGGCTCTATAACCCTTCGACTTGAAGGGTCCGTCGACATCTTTCCTTCTATACGGGATTCGCAGATCGGGAACAGATAATCGTGAGATTACCCAACGCCCAATCTTAGCCGGTCTTTGGATCCTATTTAGATTGATGTGACCTAATCTAAGATGCCGAGAAATGTGGTGTCATCTTCTTGAGAAAACTTTCTCTTTTATGGTTTGATGTAGATGCAACATAGTTATAGGTATTATGTTTTACGAAATAGTATAAAGCGAATTATATAAAGTGCCAACACGATAACCGTCATTTCTTATGATAGAAACACCACTATAAAAATAACGAATATCCATGAATAAACAATTTCAAACAGAAACAAGGTTCCACCGAAAATCCGCACATATAAAACGCCTTTTAAAACTAAAGCTGCTCTCTCAAAACATAAAGTAACATCTCCGATCGCAACGGCCTCGACTTTCGCGCGTTGTCCATGGAGATCGTTATCTCGCCATCACTCGACTCCTTGTCGCAGAACCCACGCAAGTGTAACAAACATGATCGATCGCACTGTGTCTACTATCCAAGAATGGGTAGAACAAGTCGTTAAACATGTTTCCATTAGTAAAGCAAATGGCGTACTTGAGCCTCGAGCATAGGGCACTGGCCTTCTAATGTCGATCTTGCCGCACACGAAGCACTTACCCTCTCATTGGCTACTTTAAGCCTCCGGTGGCATGCATGTTCTTGTTCCCATTACTCCCACTATTTCCTCGCCTCTACCACCTTTGGTGCCCTTTTCTTTTCCATTTTTCAACGGAAAATTTCGGCCCCTAGATGTGCTAGCAAGAGCATGTGCTCCTTTACCCATGACTCCTTCCGCGGCCACGAGATCATTAAGCAACTGACTAAGTGTATACTCGGTCTTGCTCATGGTCGCATTCACGCGAAAGTTCTCAAAAGACTTGGGCAGTGTGTTGAGGATGATATCGACCTTGGCTTCGCCGTCAATACCTCCTCCCAACTGATCAAGACTATCCATGAGATGAGTCATGTGGGAGACATGTTCATGGACCGAACTTCCTTCTTCCATCTTACACGACAAGATTTCTCTCATTGTGTGGAAGCGGACTGTCCGATCCGACTGCCTAAACATACTCTCGAGACTTGACCATATTTCAGTCGCGTCTACCATCGACTGATGCTGCAGCTGCAAGCCTTTGGACATTGTAGTCATCATATAGCATTTGGCCATATTGTTCGACTTATGCCAAAGTCTGCTTGACTCTCGCTGCTCATTAGTCGATGCGTCAGTAAGGGCATCGGGTTTAGGAGTAGTGAGAACAAACATGTGTTCTTCAGCGATAAGAACATATTCCATGTTTCGTTTTCACTCGATAAAATTTGGACCGGATAAGGGATTTAGTGCGAGCATATTGATAATCGGTGTAAGAGACATATCTGAAAAGACAATGTAAACACATAAGCATACGATCGCACATAATTCGTAACAACAATATTGTAACCTTTTGATAAAACAATATTGATTGAAACCTCCAATCGCCCAAGGAATCCCACATGCAAGCCACGCGTGTGGCGTTTACATGAACCCCCGACTGCACTAAAATATACCTTTAGTAGTTTAATTTCAATCCATGTCAACTTATCCTTATGATAAATGAAATTAATGATTGGACCTTACTAGACCACATCACTATCGCAAGAAGGGACTTGGCGGGAAGTTGTACTCGAGGTGATGTCTAAGCAATGACCACAATTTTAACAGCAGAAAATGAATTCTTAGAATTTGCATACTCACTAGGACCATACCGCTTCCAATCCAAATTCTTTTGTTATCTCATTTTATATCCATCTCTAGAGAACTTATGAAAATCACACATGCAAGCCACGTGTGGGCGTTTACATGAAACTCCCACTTCTCAATAGATTTAAAATGTTTTATTTAGAAATCTCATCTAACAAACTTATGATAAGCAAGGCAAGCAAGCCACGCGTGGATGTGGGCGTTTACTCACGGTCGTCTCACTTTGTATAGAGATCAAAAGTGGAGGTCTTGACAATTTAATTTGAAAATTAATATGTCGATAACCAACTCTTTACGTCGATAACAACTTCACATTGTTGCCAACTAGAAGAATGTCATCTACAAAAGTGCAAGAAATACCACATCACCGTTGACATCTAAGCGATACACACAACTCTCGCTAGGCAACCGGGTAAATCCATAGGACTTTACCACCTTGTCAAAGCGTAAGTTCCAGGATCATGAGGCTTGCTTAAGCCCATAAATGGACTTCTTAAGCTTCCATACTAGATTCTCTTCACCTTGACCACATAACCTTCTGGTTCTTTGCATATAGATGTCTCTACCTTCCCAAGGTAACCGTAGAAAAGCGGTTTTCACATCCATTTGCCAAACCTCTAGGTTCAAGTGGGCTGCTATGGCCAGAAGAATTATGATGGACTTGAGCATTGCTACAGGCGAAAAGGTCTCATCGAAATCGATGCCCTCAATCTGAGTGTACCCTTTCGCTACAAGCCTGGCTTTAAAAGCCGAAACCTCTCCATCTGAATCTCTCTTCCTCTTGTATACCCACTTACTACCTATGGCTTCCTTGCCATCTGGTAGAGGTGTCTTTTCGTATACATCCATAGTTGTTATGGACTCAATTTCTAAGTCCATAGCGGTGTGTCATGATCTTGCATCAATGTCTTGTATCGCCTCACTGTATGTCCATGGGTCGATCATTGCCTGCTCGTTTCCTGGGACTAAATCCGAAGATTCACCCACGAACATAAATCGCTCGGGTTGACGAACAACCTCCCACTCTGACGAGGCGCTTGGCACAATGGCAACGGTGGGTGCGAGAAACTTGTGGTTCTCATCTTGCACAACTTCTTTGGATAGGTGTCAATTATACGGTCGGTATCTTCATGGAACTCGACCCACTTCAATTTCTTGAAGTATCCGGTGTCGATCCTCCCACTAGACTCGACATCTCGTGCCTTTGGCCTGTCGATGGTGGAATACGATCATCTTCTAATTCTCAAGAATGATTTCAACTTTGGATATATGGTTTGTCATATAATCCTCTTCCAAGAATCGGTCATTAGTGCTAATAATGACCTTCGATCCTTAGGACTATAGAATAAACCACCTTCGTTCCTCTAGGATAACCATAAACGACCTTGCGTCGAATCTAGTCTCCAACTTGTCGCCTTCTTGTTCAAAGACATGTCTTTGGATCGCCCCATATCCTTATGTGGCTTAAACTAGGCTTCATACCAAACCACAACTCGAAAGGGTCTTTTCGATGACTTGGATGGTACTAGATTTATCAAGTATGCGCCTTTTCTAAGGCATACCCCGAATCTAAATAGGCAATGCTTTGCATAACTCATCATTGATCTAACCATTTCAAAAGAGTCATATTTCTTCGCTCGACACACCATTTTGTTTGTGGTGTGCCGGTGTAGTCTTGTTGGGAGGTAATCCCACACTTCACTAGATAGTCCATAAATTGCTTCTTGAGGTATTCGCCACCGCGATCGGACCAATGATGACTTGATACTTTTACCAAGCTTCGCTCCACTTCCGCCTTAAACTCTTTGAATTTCCCAAAGCATTCAGACTTGCGGTGAAGCAGGTATATGTATCCGTACCTAGAGTAATCGTCAATGAAAGTGACAAAATACTCGTACCCTCCACGAGCTTGTGTGGACATCGGTCCACACAGGTCAGAATGGACTAGCTCCAACACTTCTTTGGCTCTATAACCCTTTGCTTTGAAGGGTCTGGTCGACATCTTTCCTTCTATACAGGATTCGCAGACTGGGAACGGAGTAACTGTGAGATTACCCAACGCTCCATTTTTAGACAGTTTTTGGATCCTATTTAGATTGATATGACCTAAATCAAAGATGCCAGAGAAATGTGGTGTCATCTTGCGAAGAAAACTTTCTCTTTTTAAGGTTTGATGTAGATGCAACATAGTTATAGGTATTATGTTTAGCAGAAATAGTATAAAGCGAATTATATAATGTGCCAACACAGATAACTTCGTCATTTCTTATGATAGAAACACCACTATCAAAAATAACAGAATATCCATGAATAAACAATTTCGAAACAGAAACAAGGTTCCGCCGAAAATCCGGCACATATAAAACGTCTTTTAAAACTAAAACTGTTCTCTCAAAACATAAAGTAACATCTCCGACTGCAACGGCCTCGACTTTCGCCGCGTTGTCCATGGAGATCGTTATCTCGCCATCACTCAGCTCCCTTGTCCGCAGGAACCCCTGCAAGGTGTAACAAACATGATCAGTCGCACCCGTGTCTACTATCCAAGAATGGGTAGAACAAGTCGTTAAACATGTTTCCGTTAGTAAAGCAAATGGCGTACCTTGAGCCTTGAGCATAGGGCACTTGGCCTTCTAATGTCCAGTCTTGCCGCACATGAAGCACTTACCCCTCTCATTTGGCTTCTTTAAGCCTCCGGTGGCATGCATGTTCTTGTTCCCATTACTCCCACTATTTCCCTTGCCTCTACCACCTTTGGTGCCCCTTTTTCTTTTTCCATTTTTCAACGGAAAATTTCGGCCCCTAGATGTGCTAGCAAGAGCATGTGCTCCTTTACCCATGACTCCTTCCGCGGCCACGAGATCATTAAGCAACTGACTAAGTGTATACTCGGTCTTGCTCATGGTCGCATTCACGCGAAAGTTCTCAAAAGACTTGGGCAGTGTGTTGAGGATGATATCGACCTTGGCTTCGCCGTCAATACCTCCTCCCAACCGATCAAGACTATCCATGAGATGAGTCATGTGGAGACATGTTCATGGACCGAACTTCCTTCTTCCATCTTACACGACAAGATTTCTCTCATTGTGTGGGCGGATCGTCCGATCCGATTGCTTAAACATACTCTCGAGACTTGACCATATTTCGATCGCGTCTACCATCGATCGATCTTTGTACTGCAAGCCTTTGGACATTGTAGTCATCATATAGCATTTGGCCATATTGTTCGACTTATGCCAAAGTCCAGCTGACTCTCGCTGCTCATTAGTCGATCGTCGAAGGGCATCGGGTTTAGGAGTAGTGAGAACAAACATGTGTTCTTCAGCGATAAGAACATATTCCATGTTTCGTTTTCACTCGATAAAATTTGGACCGGATAAGGGATTTAGTGCGAGCATATTGATAATCGGTGTAAGAGACATATCTGAAAAGACAATGTAAACACATAAGCATACGATCGCACATAATTCGTAACAACAATATTGTAACCTTTTGATAAAACAATATTGATTGAAACCTCCAATCGCCCAAGGAATCCCACATGCAAGCCACGCGTGTGGACGTTTACACATGAACCCCCACCGCACTAAAATATACCTTTTAGTAGTTTAATTTCAATCCATGTCAACTTATCCTTATGACAAATGAAATTAATGATTGGACCTTACTAGACCACATCACTATCGCAAGAAGGACTTCATGGGAAGTTGTACTCGGGTGATGTCTAAGCAATGACCACAATTTTAACGAATAGAAATGAATTCTTAGAATTTGCATACTCACTAGACCATACCGCTTCAATCCAAATTCTTTTGTTATCTCATTTTATATCCATCTCTAGAGAACTTATGAAAATCGCACATGCAAGCCACGCGTGTGGGCGTTTACATGAAACTCCCACTTCTCAATAGATTTAAAATGTTTTATTTAGAAATCTCATCTAACAAACTTATGATAAACAAAGCAAGCAAGCCACGTGTGGGCGTTTACTCACAGGTCGCCTCACTTTGTATAGAGATCAAAAGTGGAGGTCTTGACAATTTAATTTGAAAATTAATATGCCCATGACTCCTTCCGCGCCACGAGATCATTAAGCAACCGACTAAGTGTATACTCGGTCTTGCTCATGATCGCTCACACACGAAAATTCTCAAAAGACTTGGGCGGTGTGTTAAGGATGATATCGACCTTGGCTTCCGTCAATACCTCCTCCCAACTGATCAAGACTATCCATGAGATGAGTCATGTGGGAGACATGTTCATGGACCGAACTTCCTTCTTCCTTCTTACACGCCAAGATTTCTCTCATTGTGTGGAAGCGGACTGTCCGATCCGATTGCCCAAACTTACTCTCAAGACTTGACAAAATTTCAGTCGCGTCTACCATCGACTGATGCTGCAACTGCAAGCCTTTGGACATAGTAGTCATCATATAGCACTTGGCCATTTTGTTCGACTTATGCCAAAGTCCGCTGACTCTCCGCTCATTAGTCGATCGTCGATAAGGGCATCGGGTTTAGGAGTAGTGAGAACAAACATGTGTTCTTCAACGATAAGAACATATTCCATGTTTCGTTTCCACTCGATAAAATTCGGACAGGATAAGGGATTTTGTGCGAGCATATTGATAATCGGTGTAAGAGACATATCTGAAAAGATAATGTAAACACATAAGCATACGATCGCACATAATTCGTAACAACAATATTGTAACCTTTGATAAAACAATATTGATTGAAACCTCAATCGCCCAAGAAATTCCACATGCAAGCCACGCGTGTGGACGTTTACATGAACCCCCGACCGCACTAAAATATACCTTTTAGTCGTTTAATTTCAATCCATGTCAACTTATCCTTATGACAAATGAAACTAATGATTGGACCTTACTAGACCACATCACTATCGCAAGAAGGACTTCATGGAAGTTGTACTCGGTGATGTCTAAGCAATGACCACAATTTTAACAAATGAAATGAATTCTTAGAATTGGCATACCACTAGGACCATACCGCTTCCAATTCAAATTCCTTTGTTATCTCATTTTAAATCCATCTCTAGAGATCTTATGAAAATCGCACATGCAAGCCACGCGTGTGTACGTTTACACATGAAACTCCCACTTCTCAATAGATTTAAAAGGTTTTATTTAGAAATCTCATCTAACAAACTTATGATAAACAAAGGCAAGCAAGCCACGCGTGTGGGCGCCACTCACAAGTCGTCTCACTTTGTTTAGTGATCAAAAGTGGAGGTCTTGACATTTTAATTTGAAAATTAATATGTCGGGTTACTTGCTTAGTCTTTTTGTTCAAAAGGTTTGTCCATGCAGATCACGTAATCCTAGCATGCTTTCTATAGAACTCAACATGTAAAACATGCTCGCAGAATTCTAAAATATGCTTGAAAACGCGAAAAACCTAGCATGCTTACTATGCGAATCCAATCACGAAAACATATAATATGTTTGTCTACGTAATTTAAACATACATAGCATGCTTCTGCATAATTTAAACATCCACGACATGCAATGAACGATTAAAAATAAAATAAAACGTTCATCGTGGCCCACTCGTGGAACCTGCACTTTCCTGCCTAATCTATTACATAGAATTGAAAAAAACGGGCCTCGCGTGCACGGGCACGGACCGGATTCGTCAAAACTTGATTCGGGCCGGAACAGTGAAACGGGCCGAACCGGGTCGAAAAACTGAAACCGGGTCAAAAAATAGGATCTGGGCTGAAAACGGGTCAGGGCCGAAACCGGGTCGGGTCGACCCAGAACAAACGGGCGGTCAGATGGCGGCGCGGCGCGCTAAAACACGACCCCATGCGCGCCCAAGACCGCGCCCGCCGCCCCACCCTACCGAGAAAAATCGGCGACCTTGAGGTTTCTGCGAATCTCGCTGAGGCGACCGAGCGCCGCCGAGGCTCAGCGAGATTCGCGCGCCTCTGCCGCCCGCGCCCGCGCCCCGCCGAGCCGCCTGAGGTTTCAGCGTGAACGCGCGCGCGTGGCCGAGCGCCGAGACGAGCCTTGCTGCTGCGCCGCCAAGCGCCGCCGGGCATCCGCACGAAAATCGCGCGCCCGCGCCGCCCAAAGACCGCCGCCCACGCCACGCATGTTGAGGTTTCCGCGCACTCGCCGCCGTGGCCGAGCGATGCCGAACGCCGCGCGCGTGCGGCTGCCGAGGGCGCCAGCGCGCGCGCATCTCGCGCTGCCGATTGCCGCGACGCCGCGCGCGGCGCCGCCCGCACCGCCCGTAACACGCTAGGTTTCCGGTGCTGTTCTTCCGAGATCTACCGAAGCGCGCGCGCCGGCGCCGAAGCGGTGCCGAGGCGTCCGTCGCGGCACGCGCCGCGCACCACCGGCCGCCGAGCCATGCACGCCACCACCGCCTGTCGGCGCCGCGCGCGCCCGTCGCCGATGCCGCCGAGAACGCGCACGCACGGCATGTAGCGCCGCCGTCGTCCGGTTTCTCCCGCAAGTCTTCGCCGTCTCGTTCTTCGTGCTTTCGTCTTCGTTCTTCTTTACGTATAAAATTTACGGGAAAAATCTAATCTAACCACGTATTTTCTCGTGGTGAAAACAAAATCCGACAAAAATAAAACCGAGCCACGATGAACGATAGATTCAACAATTAATTAATTGCGCACGTTATAGTCAAACGTGAATTAATCCAACAAAGCCAAGATTTTGAACCTCGCTCTGATACCAATTGTAGGGAAATCTGATTTTAACCATTTCCCGAGGATCTATCTTGGATGTTTAATTCACCATACATTGATTATATTCCTAGCATGCGCCTATATAATTAATTGCAACACGTGGGGTTTTCTCGTGTTTACCTTTGAATCTGTCGGGGATGAGCGGATGAACGGATCGAGACTCGTGCTTTGATCTTCGGACTGTATCCCGGTTGCCCAATCTCCAACGTCGAGTGAGGACGATCTATGGAGAATGCTACAGAAAATCACCCTAATCCTCTCTTGCAATTTTCGAAAATTCCTCTCTAAGAATTATAGAGATTCTCGAAAATATGCAAAGGATAATTGTGTGGATTAGCCTTGATCTTATCTCTTACCTTATATTTATAATGTATTACCATAATCCTATTAGGAAAGGATCCATGCATATCCCATAAATATAATAATATCCTTATGGATAAAGAGGATCAAATCCATGCCATAAGAGGATAGGGGGCGCCGATTTTCACTGTGCTACAGGCCTGGATGGGCCAGCCCAGGGATCAAATGCAAGGAATAAAGATGGGCCTCAAATAAATTAATTATCTTATGTTCAGCCCAGAACATAAATTAATTTATAAACATTTATTCATGCCACTAGAGAATAAATGCTGACTTACCCCTTTATTATCGAAGGTGAGTCGGGCTTGCACTTAGACATTACAAATCCCCGTATTTAAGATATCGCACGTCCATTAATTATTTAGAGCATTCTGACTGCTTAAAATAATTAATATCTTTAATTCCTTAAGTAGTACCACTCAACCTTATTATTGTACTTGAGCTAACTCAACTCGGGGTTTTGTACAATAAACCTTTGAGCTCCTTAAGGGACGCCATCATCCTAAACGGATACGGTGACTGACTGAGATAACTAGCATGACATACAAGCACCGCCATCACCTAAGATGCGGAGAATATTGGGTTAGAACATATAACCCTCACCCATAACAAGTCAAAGTGATGGTCACCACCATACTCACCTAATACCTTATCGAGGTTTAGATCTTCGTAGGTCACCGAGATCTTGGTTCTTCACGACGGTCGATAGAAGAACTCATCTCACCGTGATCCATCAATACGCCGAGACGCATCAAAGATAGACAAGCAATCAAGTCAAGTCACTTCTTATCTACACGCAGCCTATACCGACAACTCGTCCTCAAGTTGTCTCACCGTGATCCTTTTATATCTCATTAAGCTTGACCAATCATACGGACTTCGTGATCTTCTACACATCGTATGATCTAACTTATATATGAGATAAGGGACACAGATATAAGCAATCAAGTATTCAATTCGATAGGAGATTGTAATAGTGGTAACAGAAACATTGTATACAAGCTCAACCATACCGCTTTCGATATACAAATCCAACAAAGAATGAACGATTAAAATAAAATAAAACGCTCATCGTGGCCCACTCGTGGAACTCCGTACTTTCCCGCCTAATCTATTACATAGAATTGCAAAGCATGATCTTCAACTTGAAAAACGGGCCTCGCGTACCGGCACGGACGGATTCGTCAACCGGATTCGGGCCGAATAAAGAAACGGACCGAACCGGTCGAAAACGGACCCGGTCAAAAATAGGATCTGGCCGAAACGGTCGTGGCGAAACCGGTCGGGTCGACCAAGAACAAACGGGCGGGTCGGTTGGGGCCGGGCTGCTAGGGCACAGCCCATGCGCGCGCCCAGCACCGCGCGCCGTCGCCCCACCCTGCCGAGAAAAATCGGCGACCTTGAGGTTTCCTGCGCGAATCTCGCGCTGAGGCCGCCGAGGCCTCGCGCGAGATTCGCGCGCCTCGCGTCGCCCGTGCCCGCGCCCTGCCGAGCCGCTCTGAGGTTTCCGCGTCACGCGCTGCGCGCCGAGCGCCTCCCGAGACGAGCCTTGCTGCGTCGTCGAAGCGCCGCCGGGCATCCGCCCGAAAATCACGCCCCGCGTTGCCCGGCGCCGCCGCCATGCTGCGCGACGTTGAGGTTTCCGTGCGCTTTTCGCGCCGTGTCTCGAGCGATGCCGAACGCCACTGTGGCCAGCCGAGGGCGCCGCAGCGTCGCGACGTCTCGCGCGCTCGCCGAAGATCGCGCGCGCGCGCGTGGCATCACCCGCACCGCCCGTAACACGTTGAGGTTTCCGGCGCCGCTCGCCGAGATCGACCGGCGCTGCGCGCCGAGACAGCGATGCCGAGGCGTCCCGCGCGCGCGCGCGCGCCCGCACCGCTGGCCGCCGAGCCACGCACGCCACCCACCGCCTATCGCCCGCATGCCCTATCCACCGATGCCGCCGAGCGCGCGCCGGCGCCGAAGCGCCGCCGTGCGTCCGGTTTCTCCCGGCAAGTCTTCATCGTCTCGTTCTTCGTGCTTTCGTCTTCGTTCTTCTTTACAAATAAGATTTACTTGAAAAATCTAATCTAACCACGGATTTTCTCGTGGTGAAAAACAAAATCCGACAAAAATAAAACCGAGCCACGATGAACGACAGATTCAACAATTAATTAATTGCGCACGTTATAATCAAACATGAATTAATCCAACAGAGCCAAGATTCTGATCCCAGGCTCTGATACCAATTGTAGGGAAATCTGATTTTAACCCTCTCCCGAGGATCTATGTTGGATGTTTAATTCACCATACATTGATTATATTCCTAGCATGCGTCTATATAATTAATTGCAACACGTAGGGGTTTTCTCGTGTTTACCTTTGAACTGCTGGGATGGGGATGAACGGATCGAGACTCATGCTTTGATCTTCTGGACTATATCCCGGTTGCCCAATCTCCAACGTCGAGTGAGGACGATCTATGGAGAATACTACAAGAAATCACCCTCAAAGCCCTAGCTATTTTCGAGAATCTCACTCTTGAGGCTCACGAAAATTCTATGTATAATAATGAGGATTAGCCTTGATCTTATCTCTTACCTTATATTTATAATGCATTACCATAATTCCATTAGGAAAGGATCCATGCATATGCCATAAATATAATAATATCCTTATGGATAAAGAGGATCAAATCCTTACCATACTAGGTTGAGGGGCGCCGATTTCATCAAGATTCTGGGCTGGATGGGCAAACCAGGGATCAAATGCAAGGAATAAAGATGGGCCTCAAATAAATTAATTTTCTTATGTTCAGCCCAGAACATAAATTAATTTATAAACATTTATTCATGCCACTAGAGAATAAATGTTGACTTACCCCTTTATTACCGAAGGTGAGTCGGGCTTGCACTTAGACATTACGAATCCCCGTATTTAAGATATCGAACGTCCATTAATTATTTATAGCATTCTGACTACTTAAAATAATTAATATCTTTAATTCCTTAAGTAGTACCACTCAACCTTATTATTGTACTTGAGCTAACTCAACTGCGCAGGTTTAGTACAATAAATCTTTTGAACTCCTTAAGGGACGCCATCATCCTAAACGGATACGGTGACTCGACTGAGATAACTAGCATGACATACAAGACCGCCACCACCCAAGATGCGAGAATATTGGGTTAGAACATATAACCTCACCCATAACAAGTCAAAGTGATGGTCAGCCACTCATACTCACCTAATACCTTATCGAGGTTTAGATCTTCGTAAGTCACCGAGATCTTGGTTCTTCACGACGGTCAGATAGAAGAACTCATCTCACTGTGATCCATCAATACGTCAGAGACGTACCAGCATAGACAAGCAACCAAGTCAAGTCACTTCTTATCTACACCGCAGCCTATACCGACAACTCGTCCTCAAGTTGTCTCAGCTGTGATCCTTTTTATATCTCATTAAGCTTGACCAATCATACAGATTTCTGTGATCTTCTACACACTGTATGATCTAACTTATATATGAGATAAGGGGACTCAAATATATGCAATCAAGTATTCAATTCAGATAGGAGATTGTAATAGTGGTAACAGGAAACATTGTATACAAGCTCAACCATACTGCTTTCAGTATACAAATCCAACATGTAGAAGGGATGACACCATTTTCATGCAGCCATGGCCGACTAAGAAGCATATTGTATGACGTTTTGGCATCAATTACATGAAGTAATGCAGTTGAACTCATGTCTTCCATCAACAAGTGCAACCTTATGGTGCCAATGACCCTTTGTCCTTCATTGTTGAATCCTTGAATCATCAACCGACTGCTGGACAAGTTATCTACTGGAATTTCCAGTTGCTTCAATGTTCTTAATGGCAAGATATTAACAGCCGATCCTCCATCGATGAGGATCCTCTTAACTTTCTACTCATAGGTGAAGCAACTCACGAACAATGGCCTATTATGAGGCTCAGATCCAAGCTGCAAATCCTCGTTGGAGAATGTGATTGCCAAGACATCTTCATCATCGATCACAGTTGACTTGAATTGATCTCTTACTTGGCCTGTCGTATCATACAATGCCCCAATACCTTCCAGTATGTCGTCAGATTCAGGGGTGACAACATTTGTTGCATCATTTCCTTCTTCAAGTAATATCTTCCCTTCTCGAGCTAGCCGCATGATCTTTTCTTTGAATATGAAGCAATCATGTATGGGATGCCCAATCAATCGATGGTATTTGCAATATCTTGGATCATCAGTTCGTCCTGCCTCATTTGGTCGTTTCATTTCAGGAAGCTCAACAAGTCCTTCTTTGAGCAGGTCATCGAAGATCCCAGAGACGTCTGAGTCTAAGAAAGGATATTGTTTTTGCTGCATTTCTTTAAATGTCAACCTTCTTTGCCCCATGTCTTGAGGAAAAGTCTGCTTGTCGCTTTTGTTGTCATCATTTCTTAGGAACTTGGCAGGAGTTGCTTTTATCGCCATTGACTCTTCTTTTGGAGCATTGTTAAAGGACTTGGTTTCCTTTCTAAATTCTTGCCTCTCTTTGAACTCCTGAGGTTCTTGGATTGGAGGCCGTTTGAATCCGCTTGCTGCCATACTTAGCTCCATATCATGAGCTCTGGTGGCCAACTCTTCGAACGTCTTGGGTTGAATTCCTCGCAAGATGTATTGCAAGCCCCAATGCATTCCTTGGATGCACATTTCGATGACAGATCATTCATATAACCGATCCTTGCAATTGAGGCATAGGTTTCTCCATCTGTTGATATAGTCGATCACTGGCTCTTCCTTGAACTGTCGAGAACTTGTGAGCTCCACCATGCTGACCGTTCTTCTGGTGCTATAAAAGCGGTTGAGGAACTCGTGCTCTAGCTGATCCCAGCTATTAAGTGAATTTGCATCCAAGTCAATATACCAGTCGAAGGTATTTCCCTTGAGTGAGCGAACGAACTGCTTGACCAGGTGATCTCCAAATGTTCCAGCGTTGTTGCATGTCTCGACAAAGTGAGCTACATGTTGCCTTGGATTCCCTTTGCCATCAAATTGTTGAAATTTAGGCGGTTGATAACCAAGAGGCATTCTCAAGTTGTCGATCCTTCGGGTATACGGCTTGGAGTAAATCAATGATGACTTGGAGTTTCCATCAAATTTGTTCTTCATGGTCACTTCAATGAACTTCTTGAGTTGGTCTGCCTTGATGAAGCCATCCGAAGAGATTTGGATGTGTTTGCCTGACGGTCTTCTCTCATCATGAGTTTCTAGCTTGTCGTCTGCTTCATCATCATCATTGTGTTCACTTTCTTCATCATGGATATGGCTTGATTTTGCCTTTTCCCCTATGAGTTTTGCAATCTGGGCATCTTGCTCTTGGATGTGTTTGTTTAGAGATTCAACCAGCCTTCTAAGATTTGAAAGTTGTTCTTCCATGGTGGAGGTGTTTGTCATCATCACAGGCGCCTCAAGTGGGTAACTTGTGATGGATCTTGCAATAGAGGATGTGAAGCTTTCTTCAGAGCCAACACCTTCTTCATTCAGGGTGGCGATGTGTTGCTAATTTCTTCTGGCAATGGCTGACTTCGAAGCTTCTTGAAGTTGTTTGGCTTTGCTTCGTGTGATAACGCTAATGCTTTCTGAAGAAGCTTTTGAAGCAACCTTAGTTGCATGTTTTTGGGTGAACATTGTTCAAGATTTTGTTGAAGAGTAGAGATTAGAGGTAGAGTTGTCCCACTGGGCATGCCAGAAATTTGTAACACAAATTTTTGTATTTAAATTTTATAAATACAAAATTGTATACAAAATCAATTGAATTTGAATTTGATATGTTTGAGATGAGTTCGATCTCTATCTATCCTCTGATTCTACTTCTTCAATGTGATTTCTTGAACGATCTTGATGTTCTTCGAGTTGTTTGGAGGGGATGTGATTCCTTGATCTCCTTGAACTTGAAGTTTGGATTTGATGATGTTGATTAGAAGGACTTCAGTCTTGTTTTCAGATCAACTGTCGGATTTGGTTTGATTTGTTGAAGAACGTTTGAAGATCTTCAAGTTTGAGCGCCAATGCGGAGGGTTTTCACCATATTTCTGAATCGAACGCCTTCTTTGGAATGATTTGGAGGATGATTTTGGCGAATAACGTGGTGATTTGCACGAAGAACGCCTTTAATGTGAAGAAGACTTCGAAGCTTCTTGAAGACTTCGTCGAGGATTATTCGAGTGTCTTGAGCTCTTCGAATCTTCACTTCACTTCTTCTCCGAGGTGTCGTTGCTACATGTCATTCTCCCATTCGTCGATGAAATTTAACATTAATCACATATCTATTTAATTTTGGAATAAATTTCATTAATAAAATAGAAATTAATCAATTATTAAATTCGTGATTTACACATGGCGCAATATAATTTGCTAACAATTTTTAATTGTCTACACTCACTACTTCCAATCTGTCTCTCCACTACCTCACAACAATCCCCGTTTACAAAATATCTGCAATCAACGTCGCGTTATGGGCTAGTCGGAGTGTATAGGCCAAGCTGCTATTGCCACTCCCATCACAACACTCTCGATGCAAGAATTCCACCCGCAGTGGCTCATGATGGCCCAAGATTTGCTGCTACGGCACCCATTCTCTCACTACCATTCCCACTCTCTCTCCAAACCCTTCCGGCAGCTCAGCTCTTCTCACATCTCCATCGAACACGTCACATTTATCGGCATCTCTCAACACCCAGAGAAACTTCAGCCTGCTTCACTCTAGCCCGTGAGCAAGCTCATTAATCTCCTCATTTGATAAGGAAACTGTGGTGCCAAAAGAAACGTAGATCACGGATCTCGGCTCCCGTTTATCGAGCCACTCCAAGCATTCATGTCAGTTTCATTAAGTAGTGGTGTAGGAAGCATTGGCCCTGTTGCCCAAGTGGGTCTGCCCTTTTTGAGCTCTTCTCTCTCTATAACCTCCATGTAAGGTGCTTCGATCACTTTGAAGGTGTTGTAGATGTTCCCAGACCTAAGATTATTGGACACCTCTCCTTGTATAGAAGCAAATTTCTTTGTTTCATCGGTCATCCAATAGTCGAAAGGGGGCAACGCTTTTGGGATGTGGGAGAGGGAAAGGTAACCCTAAGAATCCACAGAAGTAAGAGATGGAAGAGAAAGCAGAGATGCAGACGAATAGGTAGGACTCCGCGTTGTGGATTTGAGCAACATCTTGAACTACGTACGACACCCAAGGGTCGTGAACGATGACTTGTGAATTTTTCCACCATTTCCAGCAAGTAGGCGGGAATTAAGGGGCCGTGGAGCTGCAGAGTCGCCTCCGTGGTTGGCTTGAGATGTGTAGGGTTTTTGCAGGCGACGGTGCTGAAGTAGTAGACGGGGGAGGCCGTGGGAGGATATGAGGAAGGAGAGTTGCAGCATCTGCGCGGATTCAATTAAGAAGATACTGAATCCAGAATGGGTGAGTTTTACCCGGATCGATCCAGAACCGCTAATAGCCCATTAAATTTTAGAGCAACGATTCTAGTTCGATTCTGTTCCAGACCTTCTTTAGATCCGGACTGTTTAGCCCCATAGTTTGATGGTCCGTCCGGTCGTATTCTTAATCTGGTTCCAAAACCAGAATCAATACTTATTTATTGATTCTGATCCGACTAAAACCCGTCTATTAACAAGCCTAAGTTTAAGTAGGCTTGTCAATGAGTCTGTTTTACCTATACCAATCTGGATCACTCATAGTTTGTTAAATTCTAAAGCAACGGTTTTGATTCCAGTTTCGATTCTGGTCCGGTTCTAGTTATAGACCTGCTCAGATCCGGACCGTTTCAGACCCATAGTTGATGGTCCGGGCCTGGTATTTAATGGATCGATTCCAAACTGTAATCGATACTTATTTATTGGTTCTGGTGCGGGTAAAACTTACTCATTAGCATCCCTAAGTTCAAATGCAGGAATATATTTTGCTTGAGAGAATTGAATTATCCTTAAAGCTACTACAAAATGTGGAAGTAGATCGTGTATTTTAAATACAAGCTAACTCCAAAATAGTTACACACTTGCCGTTGGATATGGGTAGGGTTGATTTGGATACAACTTTTTTGATTAACCCTTATTTAAAATGAATATTTTGGATAAAAGAAAAGGATTTGAATTCGTGCAGGGAGTGAAACTGAAAAAAACTTGAAATAGAAAGCTAAAGTATGAGCATCATTTCTTGTTGGGCACTCATACGATAAATGCCTCAAACTTTTTAGTTTGAGATTTCAAGACACTAACGATCACCTAAAAAAATTTAATCAGGCAGAAAGTTACACAAAACATTAGAGAAAAAATAAATACAATAATGATAGAAAATTATAAAATAAATGCAATAGTATATATATAAAAATAATACATACATATATAAATATAAGGGTTTGTTATATGAAGAACCATCCATAAGATGAGAAATATAACTAACGTGGATCCTAGCTAGATAATGTTGAATCAGTAGTCTAGATTAATTCTGTGCATAATCATGAGATTAAGCATATATTTATTGTTATGTGTATTATTAACACGCCAGGGGCCTTTTAGACATTGAATCATTTAAATTATCCACCAAATTAACACCAATAGTCACCGTTAATTACCGTATTAAATTCGATGGAGAATCTATCTCACTTCCCCATTCTTGTTTCTTTTGTAATCTTATATGATCGTTTTTTAATAGTAAACAAAAATCGGTGAAATTTGTGTTTGATTAGTTTTTGCATTCAAACAATCAGTGACATTTGTGTTTATTAGTCAACAAATATCTATAAAAGTTATTTTCTATTCACATCTGAGAACTTATGTGTGAGCAAGAAACGTCGTAAAATGCACAACGTCAAATATTGTAATTTGGCGATTAAAAAATACATAATTAAACATGTTAGATTTGGGTTGAAATGAGCATTCAAAGTTTTTTTATTGGGTTTTAAATTTAATTCTCATGTTAAAATATGGTTGATGCTGATTAATATTATGATTTCACTTGATGTAGGTTTTGTGTTGGATTTGTACAAATTGAGAAAGACAAATAGTACCTTAATACCTAAGTATTTAAATTATATGCATAGCATTTTAGATTTTTTTGGATGTGTTTTTTTGCCTAAATATAACATTTATATTCAAAAAGTATTTTTCTTTAGTGAGAAAAACGATGAATATTTGATTTGAAATATATTTTTTAAGTGAAAACACTATATTACGGTTTTGAGTATGAAGATACTTGTTATATTCATATAGTATGTTAGTTTGTGCGAGCACTAATTCATAATTTATTTTATATATATTTTTCTAAAAAACATTATATTGTGCATTTGTGCAAAATGACTTGATGTGTTATTCATTGATTTTATTAAATCACATGTGTTACTCATTGAATTTATAAAAATTATATCGTAGTAACTTTTTGTTCAAATTTTATTTTCTTATTGTAGCAAAGAAAATCCTCAACTTAGTGAATAAGTTGGATGTTGGTGGCCAGAAATGTATTTTTCTTAACTCAATCTATTTTTGAAAAATTTAAGATAAAATTTTACTTCCATCTAATAAATAATACACATGTTTTTTTGTGCAGGTGATAAAGAAATTCATGCTAAGCCCCAAAGGAACAAACATGTGGACACATTAAAAGTATTGTCAATATGGGTCGGAATAATTAATTTCAGTCTAGTTATGAATAACGATGCTTAGTAAAAGTTTTGCATTTTAGTTATTTATAGGGAATGAAACTTACTTTGTTAGAACAATGATGTGCTACATTTTTTACTTATTTTTGTCATTTAATAAATTCTCAATATGATATCTATATGTGCATTAATATACCATGTGATGTATATTGGGTTATTAAAATATATGTACATATTCTATTTCTTGATTCATCATTATCTTTATTTACAACGTATTATTGTTATGTATGTAAGATATATACTTTACGCACACTAAAAGGTTATGAATTAAAATTTTAGTACAAATGCATTTGGATAAATATTGAATTGTTGAAGGAACAGATGCAAACATTGAGCTCTGTGGAAAGAGGGCTAGGGAGACATCACCGCATACAATTGACATGCAAGGTACACTTCACATATCTAATTTTACAATATAAAAGCATTCAACAAATATTTAACTGATATTAATCTTATATTGTTTGTGCATGTAAATCAAACAATTTAGGAATGCTTTTCCGAGTCTCAAATCCACAAGCAGCTAATTCCTCCCTCTTTTTCAACTTGAGAAAAGCCCTATCTAATTTGGGTTTAAGTACGTCATTGCAAAATGGAAAATCTCAATCATCGCACTGCACTTCTTCATCGATACCCGCAACCATAAAAAAATTGAGCATATAGTTAACAATATTATGCACGTTGATTCGGCAGCTATGCAAAAATCATATGAACCCAATAACCGTTACAGGTTTGTGCATATAAGTAACACTACTGTGCACACTTATTTTGTTATTTATGCAACAATTATAAAATACATCAGATGGATTACACAAGAAAAATATTTTACAAAGAACACAACGCATACAAAAATAACAAAACACATAAGATTGAAAAAAAAAGAAAAAATTTATATCCACGTATAAATAGATAAACAAACAACACTTGCAAACATAAATTAATTGCATGTTGTATATATTTTAGAATATTATACACATTCGATTACAAGACCAATAAATTGAACAATAGTATACCATAAAATATACATACAAACAGAATGTGTTCATTTTATAAGTATATATTATGCAACGTTCTTATGACGCTGATGAATTGATATCATACTTTATTGCTGACAATGTAGATAATCGAACAATAACACATAATCAATCTTAAAGTTAATAACTATAAAGTTTTGGAATAATAAACGTGATTGACTACAAAAACAAAATAAAAATAGACTTTAAAAAAATATAAAGAAATTAAAATTAAAAAAATATATTAGAAAAACACACACTAGAATATACCTTCCAACACCATTTCTCTTGTTCATGAAACAAAACAGATAAAGCAAAATAAAAAATAAACTAGGCAAACAAAAAGTATGCATAGATTGCATTCCATTAAATATGCATACCTAATTCCTTACCCATCGATTAAATCAAAACAAGATCGAAAGGATGATGGGTACTTTGACTGCCTTGTATCAGGTGAAGAGAGGGTGGTGGTAAGCTTAGTAAGGCTCGTACCTACAATATCACCGTTATGAGCGGTCCGTTTCAACCAATTAAATCATTCCTGGGGATGAGAATGACAATCACTTTATGCCTGATCAAGAGCGTATGGAAGAATTGGGTCATGTTTTCTTTTCCTTGTTCCTGATCTCCATGTTGACCAATTGGTCAAACTTGCAGTTATCGCTTTGTTGAAGGGGATGCTTACTTAACTAACCTTATCATTAAAAATATTAATATTTATGTTGCCATTAGAAAATAATTCAGGACCACTAGATCAGAAAAATCAACATTCTAGATTAGATCAGAAAGTTTTCGTTGTGCATAACTTTATATCATTATGTACATCATCTTTATATGCCTTACGCATGGTCCGCAGAGTTCTCAAAAAAGATGTAGTTCTCATTTGATCCATTCCTTATAGAATGAACCACTCTTAAGATGAGAACTGAGAACCAATATATACCTTACATTCATCTTAATCTAACAGCTAATAATAAAAAAATAAGTCAAAACATATTACATCATCTTTAATCGACAATCATCAATAATTAGTAATTAGTGAGTTGAAGGGCATGCTAGTAATTCTATAAATTAAGTTACCCATAATAAATCCCCCATCCACAATTACCGTAGCTTTCTCTCTCCTCGATCCCTAAATGACCGCATATCTATCTCGCTTTACCTTAATTTACCGCCTCCATCAATCCCTCTGCATATCTCAAGAAATCTTCATATGTAATACAAAATCCATTTACGTTCGAGATTCATTAGATCTTGTTTGTTTGTGTAGTTCTTTTTTTAAATTGGTGTTATCGTCTAATCTTATACATATAGTTTGACATTGATGTGCATGATTCTATGTTGTATGTTCATATGTATCCGATATATCCCATTAGGGCATAATGTGCATCTTAAATGTTAATTTGTTTATGAAGATAATTTTTAAAATATCGACAACTAAATTAATTGTGCATATATTTAGACCGTGCACAAAAATTATAATAGTGTGCACATAACAAAATATTTTGTGGAGTTAATGTGACAAGATATTATGCGTTTGATGAAATTAAGCAAAGTGCATAACTCGTGAATATTTATGCATAGAAATGTATTGGTGATGCAACATGAAATTGAGCAAATATGATGGTCTGTTATGTATAAATTATGAATAGTTATGCATAACATGTGAAAACAACAGAACAAATCTTAAAATGCCATCAATTTCAACATTAAAAATTGGTTTCAAACAAAGAATAAAAAAGTGAAACATATTATATACATAGCCAGAAAATAAAAAGAAAGAGAGAAAATTAATTCCATAAATAAGTGTATATATTCCCTTAAACATAGCCCACTTTCGGTTACCAAAAAAAAAAGTTACTTTATTCACCTCAATCTTAAATAAAGTAAATAATATGTCACAATTAAGAGTATAGATCTGGATCATAAGATGGACGAAAATCAATGCTCAAGATTAGTTCTCATATCTCAAAATATTTAGAGTTCTCATTTGATCTATCCCATATATATATATATATATATATATATATATATATATATATATGAGTTGGTTTTAAAGGAAACTACTTCTTAAATAAGAACTAAGAACCAATAATCACCTTTAGATTGAATAAGATCGAACAACTCATAATTATTTAATGATAAAAATAATCAAATCCCTAAATTTTCATTTTTTGGATCTTTCACATTCTATTTTTCGTTGTTCGTGCAATCATGTTGTTCATGTAATCATAATTCTTGTGCATGCTATCATATTCCAATTCATTGTTATATTAATATAATTCATGTTGTTATGCATGTAATTGTAGTGATTGTGCATGTAAGATATTAGCATAAATGAATATACAAATCCATTGATTATAGGGCTAAACGGTTACCATTAAAATATAAGTATCTGCTGATATAGCGTTATATGGCTGCATAAAGGTCATGGAAGGACGGGCAACTCGACTTTGGTGAATGTCAAGAAACTAACCCTCCCATGCTCGACCACATAGAACTTGAGAGGAATTCGACCACAACGTGTCTCAAGGTCCTCAATCTCTTGTCTGGATGGCGGATAGCCACTGCACAAAGAATGTGACTATGTAAAGACACAGGTCTCATCCATGGAACTTTACATAAAAAGAAAGAAAAACAAATATAGGGCATTCGTATAACAGTAGCATGTAAGCAAGGATCCTAAACCTGATCAAACTAAATAGAAAAATTTAACACACAACAAAATGGTCTTCTTCAAAGAAAGCAAGTCATCAGTAAATAAACTAAGAACAGAGTTGCGACATTGATAAATTTATAAGACAAAATATTTTCATTTCTCTTGCCGTCAAAAGGCATAGGATAAGCAAAGTGAATAAGATAAATACTGGACCAGTATGTTAACAATGATTTGTTCAAACCACATTCTGAATTTAAAGGAAAATTAGCTCATCATGAATATGTTGCTGAACTTAGTTACCTGGCCGGGCAGAGCATAAAAGATGGATTTCCTGAGGAAGATTTTCTGAACTTGCTATTAGGAGGGAAAACGTCAAATACTGGTCTGGTTCCACCAACACGCATGTTACCAAACATATCTGTTATGAAACCATCGTCTATGTTTGCCCTATTTGTGATACTACAGGATTCTCCCATACCGTCAGCATTGGTTTTACTTTTCACATTCTTCATGGACCAAGCCACACCATGTCGGCCAACAATATACCCGAGAAACTTCAGGTGCCGATAAACCTCAAAGGACTCCCAAGAGCATCCATACTTTTCCTTGTCTTCTGCAAGCTTTGTGTACATATCACTCAAGGGAAGGGGAGTGTCGTCAACATTCAAGATGTCAAGGGCACCAATCTCAGCTAAATATCTACACCAAAGAACATAAAATCAAGAGCTCTTACTCCGAACTGACTATGTAAAGCGTACAAAACCTAAAGCCAAAATTACAACTAAGGCTATACAGCACCATCAATTATTTGACCCAATATTATTGTCCATTATCAACCTGAGGGATCAGCAGGAGTTAACAATTCTAACTCAAAAAATATAACTCAGCATCCACAATTTTCTCTCTTTTTTTTTCTCTGATAGTAAGTAGGACGATTATATTATGCAGAGCACTGAGAATAAATAAGATTATACAAAGATTGGTAATGCTGGAATTATTATGCAGAGTCCATAATGCACCTAAAGATAACAATGCTGGAAAAATTAATGATGAAGTGTTTGCATCACATACAAAGTTTCTTCTATTGAGCAATATGTCTTCCCATTACGACTTATCCCAGTTGTGATCCACATTTTACCCTTCTTCTCCAGCAGCTCAGCCATTCCCAACTCTTCAATCCACCTCACCTTCGACCTCTCATTCCTGCAGTGCACATGAATATTAACCATTAGTCTAGTAAATTTTTAATAACAAATTCCCTCTCAGAAACAGAAAGTCATGATTTGCTTTCGAACAGCAAACCTAAATTGCAGCTTGGGTATGTCACCGGAGGCAAAGCAGAGTTCTTCATCAACTGAGTCATCGACGAAACCTTCAGAATCACTATCGCAATCATACGCTCCATCATCATAACTCTGTGAGGCATCCATTTCAATTTCTAAATACCTGGAGATTCAAACACAAACAGAACGTAAGTAAACTTATATATAAACTTCTACCTGAAAAGCATATATCTAAACTTCTACCTGAAAAGCAATTTTTTCTCCTTTTTGGCTTCAATACAAAACTAGAATCTACTTTGTGGCTCACCTATAATCCAAATGAACAAAACTCAGTGTATTAACATAATTGTACGTTTTTCAAGAATAGCGAACAGCTTCACTGAAAATATGCACAAAGCATAATCAAACTGAAAGTTGAAATTGAGTTTTTAGCATCTACTGATGTGATATCCCCGAATTTTTAAAAACAACAAAGATTAATTTAGACGACTGAGTCGTGACTTTATCAGATAAGTAAATAATTTCTTATGTATTCGTTAGTCAAGAATCGACACTCGATATTAAAATTAAATACGAAGATCAAATTGAAGAAATAATTACCCCAAGTCGGAGAATTTAATACAATAATATAAACGAATCGGATATTTTTTATCGTGATTATTTTACATCACATTGTCAACTTTTTCTTAAATCACTCCACCTTTTACCCATCCTTACCATCATCACACATATATGATAGGGAAAACAGTCACACAACACAATCATCCAAATACACTCCCCATATATTGTAATACGGTTTGGATGATAGATTAGATAGGCAATACATATAATTGAGTATTTGATATATTAGGCGGTCGAACAAGCTCAAATTGTTCGATCCATCAAAGTATATGATGGATTAGCCTATATTATTTTTATCTATCTAAACTTTCACTTAAGGAAACACCCCCTTAATGTGGTAAAGATCATAAAGAACAATAATAGTTGCAGACTTGCAGTGTTTCTCAGCCAAAATCTGCACCTTTTCTTATACATGAAAAGATAATTGAAGTATTTCGAGCACTAGTTGTTATCATTTGCCTCTAGGATGATTCAAAAGAAGCATTTAAAAAGCATCTAGCTAGGTGGCATTTATTGCCAGTAGAAGCTGTTTTGGTCTTTACTTTAATCTATAAGACATAATCTCCTCTTTGTAGCATGCATATAAGTATGTTAAAGTTATATTTCCAACACAACACATAGAAGAAAAATCTAAAAACTCATAAAACCGATCACTTCATCACTTCAGGCTATAAATGGATTTGAGTGAAGTTAAATATATATCGAGTAAGATAGGTGAGTAATATGAAATGAGAGCAGTGGTTGACCACAATCCCGACATAAGAATACTAAGCTTAATTGGCACAAAAAAAAAACCAAAGTCATAAGTTATCTATATTCGCATAGATGCAAAGTTCTTGTCCAGCAATACAGACTTAAGAAACTGACTGACTAACAACCAAATTCCAACTTAACAACTAGAAAGAATGCCTAACCAAAAGAATCACAGCAACTCAGAAAATGGAACCAATTACCCATGCATAAACAAGATTATTCTTAAGAATGACGAATCATGATTTTAACTAAAATTTGATCAAACCTCTTTTCAGTTGCAGGCATTAGTTCTTGCTGCTAGATGTATTTTTAGTATTGAGAAAATAAAGGTATGAAAACATGCTGCTAGAAAGGATTCAATCCCTACTAAGGATTTATGGTGTATCGATTGACACTAATTGCCTAACTGAAAATCACCACCAGCAAAGTCACACATCAAACTCAAAATGAACAAGCCCAATGCAGATACCATGTTTGATACGCTATTTTCTTTTTTAAGTTAATTCAACTCATCTATTGCTAAAGTTAATCCGGCCAAACCAAAGATTTACACATTAAGATCCAAGAGATTTATACTGTCTTGCAACCATAAAATAGGGAAAACTTAATTTTCTCAAAGTAAAAGGAGCAAGCTCTGCATTATCATTATAGATATGAATGATCACGCGACAAACCTTCTATCTTTCCAAGAACCCTCTTCACTGCTCCAACACAGCCTTGACATGACATGGCGACCTTAAGCTCAACTGTCTGCAATCCAACACAAAGTACACACACAATCAACAGTAATAACTTCATTCATTCAAAAAAAAAAAGCATTAATAATTTATCAATCCAAAAACTTGAATATCATCATTCGGAAACCAGCCTCAGTAAGGTTCAATGCAAGAGTTCAATCAAATTAGGAAGAAATCGTTTATTAAGTTGTAATAGCATTAGAACCCCCCCCCCCTCCCCACCCGCCCACCCACCCACCCACACCCACAAAAAGAATCCAAAAAGAAAGAAAATTGCGCACATATTATTTCAAAAACAAGAAGCTTACTTCCTTTGAAAATATTTTTTCTATATGTAAATTTTAATCAAAACTTAAAATCTCCAAAAAAATTGGTCAATTTAATACATAAATATAAAAACAGCATCACGGTGGACTCAAACGTGAGATCTTTGGCCTCAGATATTAACCACTAGGCCAACACACATACACTAAAATCTCCATTTTTTTGTCAATTTAATACAAAAATTTAAAGGTCGCGTCACGGTGGACTCGAATCTGATACTTTTAACTTCGGGTATTAACTAATCTATCACTAGGCCAACATACATACACAAATAGAGAAAGACATTCTAATGCGAGCATATGAAGAAAGAGCAGACAATTGTACATACGTTATTGCTTTCGTAATATTGTTCATTACGTGATTTCAGTTAGCTGCAGTTCGTACAATTCCTTGGGCAAAAGCAAATCTGAACTACACTGGTCAAGCTCTCCAATCTGAAAAGAAGATGCATCTTGTTTTCGGGAGTCCGTCTCATAAAAACTCTAAAGTTAAGCGTGCTAGGCTTGGAGCAATTGTGGAATGGGTGACCCCAGGAAGTTTTCTCAGGGAGAGTGTGAGTGAGGACAAAGCACACTGAAAAGACTCATGTTGGTCTGTGGGGTCAATCGTCAATCCGGAAGCCTGGTCGTTACAGATGGTATCAGAGCCGAACCTCTCCTAGTACGGTGTGGTTCGGGGACGAACCAAGCGGGTCGGTGGGCATGTGGCCGGGGGCGGTACGGAGTGATCGCGGTGCAGAGGCATGGACAAGGCGGCTCGATTAAGGCTTCAAAGCGGAGGGTACATGAATGAACCAAACGCACCGGAATGAGAGGATTTCGAGAATATGCGGTATAGGACGCATATTCGAGGAGACTTAAAGGATTTGATATGTGCTACTCATACCAACAAGATGCATCTTCTTTCTGAGTCCATCTCATAAAACTCTAAAGTTAAGCGTGCTTGGCTTGGAGCAATTGTGGGATGGGTGACCCCATGGGAAGTTTTCTCAGGGAGTGTGTGAGTGAGGACAAAACACACTGAAAAGACTCGTGTTGGTTTGTGGGGTCAGCCGTCAATCCGGAAGCCGAGTCGTTACAAAATTGGTAGCAAACTATTGATCAGACACTAACAAATTACAAATAAAGTTAGTTGCTTTTTTTTAGTAGAAGTTAAATTCAGTCGACATCACAAACTAAAACAATTCATTCCATAAGGAAAAGCCAAAGTTATGCAACAATTAAAAAACAGAGATGCAATCAATAAAACATATTTTATCACATAACATCGTAAACCAATAAAGTAAAAAATTTCCTCATTTTCCAGCAACAGTTCAAATTTTTCCAGAACCACCGAAAATCGCCATACTCAGTTGAGTTGAAATAGCACATGGGTCAAGATAAACCACATGAAATTCTAACGATTTCCATGAAAAAGTTCAATTTTTTTTTACCTACCTAAGACATGACGATTAATCTGTGGAGAATGTATCGTTGAAGGCGACCAATAATTTATCCGGAACGATGTTATGATAATGGGATGAACTTTGGGAATGAGGCTGAGACCTGAAGCGAATTTAAAGAGATGGAACAAAAATTGAATAATAGAAGAAAAAGGAAATATATGAATTCAGAAAATTTAGAGGGCAATTTGATTTTGAATTTGATGTTATAAGTTTATGTCAATTTGAGAATTTTCTTTATTATTTTTTTTCTCAAGGGGATTGGTTCATTCATGGTTGTCTGCTTGGGGGTTGACTTGACCTTGCAGCAATATTAAATTTTTAATCTATGACTAATAAACTTTCATTTATTTACATTTTTAGTATTCAGATGTATCCTAATATACCGGAAATAAAATTAAAAAAAAAAATATTGGAAAAAAAACCAAAATTAAGAAATACTTTTCTATGTACCGTATGGTATACTTTTCATACACATTATATTAAAGGTACACTTAAATATATTTATTATATTAATAAAATTCGAACCCATAAATTTTTGGTAATAAGAAAATGACTTTACTATTAGACATTCCCAAATAAACAAATACCAAAAATTACTAGCTCTACTCATTAAATTATAACAACTCGGTTAATACCAAATTAATTCCTTCAAACTATAAATATTAAAAAGGTGGCATTACAAAGTACTAAACAAAGAGATATATAAATATAACAATTTTTTATATATAATTATTTTATATTTAAGGTTACCATAATTTCTTCCCTTTGACAAAGAATATTAAGATACTGAGTAAATTTATATGTATTAAATTACTTTTAAACTTTGAGAGCTTTTACCGAATGAAAAAATATCAAAATTGTTTATTAATTTGTTTGACCCGATTTTCAGATAGTCGTACTTTTATCTTAATTTTTATTTTTGGAGGCGATCAAATAGTTTTATTTAATTATATACCTTCATGATCACTAGTCGACGTTAATCTAGAATTTTGGAGAGTTTGTGAGTTGTGACTTTTGAGTATATGACAATTACAACTATTTCTTTTTCGTTAAAATATACTTTATCCACCATCAAATTCGTTCTTCGATTTTGATAGCACGAGTTTTAATAAATTGTAATAAGTATAAAGTAAGTGGATGTAAAAAGATGGGTCATGAGGATAATAAATGAATATATTAACTGCATCATTTTAGCAATTCTTCTAGATTGAAGAAAAAAATGTCCATTATCAACTACATCTAGCACATTGAGATCTCACTATGAGAAAAGGAAAAAACTTGGACACATTTGCTCAAACTGACTAATTTATGTGATTTTCCTTCTCGATTTTTAAATTCAATTATTCTCTTTCAAAACCCCTATGATCCTATCCCCATCATTCTTTTTCATCCCACAATATAAAACTTATATAATCCACTTTATTTATTGGTGAAACGAAACAAATAAATTTAGATGGTGAGAGGGGATTGCTCACCATCAATTCCAAATAGGTTCTTTGCTAGTGGCGAAATCATAGCAATACGAGCATTAGGAAAATCTGCACTACCAGCAGGAGGCCATTACACAACATGTGTATATTGTCTCTGATACATAGCAAAGCAAGGCCAAAATTTCCATCATTCAACAGTATTCATCAGCACGAATTTATGTCAAAAATACACACTGCACAAAATCAAACAGTTCATACACACTGCACAAAATGGCTCCTTAATCAGGTAAACCAATCAACAAAACAACATGTGAATAAGCATAACAAGCAACAACAAAAGTTTCCAGAAATTCACAAACAAACGTCGTAATTCAACAAAGAAAGGGGATTTGCAGCTCAAACCTCATAAAACCCAAACATAATTTCTATGAAACCCTCACCAGCTAAAACTTAAGTCAATAAACGCAATTCAACGACATTTCGATTCGATTAACAATCATACCTTGAAAATAGCTCGACCTAGAGAAGCCGATGGCAGATTTCAACCAAGTTAAATCGGTAAAGTCCCTCGACTGCGACTTTGAAGCAGAAGTAGAGGAAAGAAACCGGCGGTATATGCCTAATCCCCGACCAGTGCTGTTCGAGTATGATGGCTTCGGTAATAGTCCGCTATTGCCACAGCTCGAGAGAACTGATCGGTACACAACTCATCCAAAATTTCTCACCATTGGAATTAATTGTTCGGAATTTTTCCTCAGCCGTGAAGCTGAATATGTTGGAATTGTGTTTTGTGTTTCTAAAATTTTTTATAACTTGTGATGGAAAAGAGAGCGAATGAACATAAATCGTTTATCAGGATGCGATTTTAGAAATATGATTGAATTTTAGTTTGAAGCCATAATTAATAATAAAAATGAATATATTTTAGTGTTTAATATTCTACACCCAAAAAATTTGTTAAATTCTTTTATGACAAAAACTTGAGTGAACTCCGCATCATCGTGAGCTCATCCTTATTTTTTATTAAAATAATTATATATTAATTATGGTGAGTAAGAATAATTAAATTTTATTAATTTATAATTAAATTTATTAATTTTTAATTATAATTTTAATTTAAAATTAGAATTTATTAATTCATAATTATTGTTTATTAATTCATAATTAGAGTTTATTAATTCACAATTAGGGTTTATTAATTTAAAGTTAGGATTTATTAATTCACAATTAGGGTTTATTATTCAAAATTAGGGTTTATTATTTTCAATTAGGATTTATTAATTCAAAATTAGGTTTATTATTTAAAATTAAGATATATTAATTTCAACTAGGATTTATTAATTTAAAATTAGGGGTTTATTAATTCATAATTAATGTTTATTAATTCAAAATTAAATTTTATTAATTAAATTTTATTATTTATTAATTTACAATTAAAATTTATTAAACTAATTAATATTAATTAAAATTAATTAAAGACTGATTCATTGTGCGCGTACGCAGAAGACCACCTTTCTTTTATTATTCCATTGGGAATCCCATGTCCTGGGGGAGGAAGAAATGAATCTTAGACGGACCGACCATTATTCAGGTTGGAAACCGTACCACATCTGCAAGATTTGGTGAATTTTCTTAAAATTTATGTTCTCATTATCCCTTTTAAAATATTTTTTTTAAATTATCTTATTATAAATATTCAATTCTATTTTAAAAAATAATTATCCCTTTAAAAAATATAACCCCTATCTAATTTTTATCATTTTAATTATTTTATATATTTATCTTAAATATTCGTATCTAAAAAAATAGATACTTTAAAGGGAGGAAGGAAGTATTGTTTTTATATTTTTTAAAGATGAATATATATGTATTATGTATATTATTTAATTTGTAGGCATAGACGTGTGAGTGTATGTCTGTATGATATGTATATAGTATATTGTTTAATTTATATAGTATATTGTTTAATTTGTAGGCATAGGGACGTGTGCGATTGTGAGTGTCTGATATGTATATTGTTTAATTTGTAGACAGAGGGACGTGTGTTGCATAATTTAAATAGGGACGTATGTTGCATAATTTAAATAGGTGAACCATATAGATAGTGACATACCTCTAAGGTTAAACAAATATGTATCACGCTTTGATAATTGTAAACGTCATTATAAATTTATAATATCAAGTTTATATATAATAAATGTAGTTACAACTTCAAAAACGAGTTTCAGTCCAACATATGCATAATTTATAATTATTTTATATATTTTATATATGTTGTAATTTATGTATATTATTATATATTTGCTATAGTTTGTGTATATTATTTGATATTATATTTTGATTTAATGTTATAGATATACAATGAGCAATAGAAGAGATCCGACTTGGAAATATGCAATTGAAATTGATGTACCACCAACGGGTGTGAAAAAAGGCTATAAATATTTAGAGTGCAAGTTTTGTAGCAAAAGCATTAAGGGAGGTGTAAAGAGAATAAAGGAACATCTTGCATGCACGCATAACAATGTGCAACCATGTTCAAAAGTACCCGAAGAGGTGAAAAATGAGATTAAGCAGTACTTGAAGGCATTTGAAACTACAAAACATCAAAGACAAGTGAATTTTGAGGAGATGGTGGACAGTGGGTCATATTTTGGTATCAGTGCAACCAATACTAGTGTTGGTTGTGGCACAAATGCTACAACTGATGTTGCTGGGTCTTGTCCTAGTGGTTCTAGAGGTATAAGAGGGCCCATGGATCGGTTTGTAGTGAATGATGAAGCTCAAGATGGTAAAATAGCCCCGGCAATTGCTAAAGAACACCGAAATCAAGTTTGTTTAGATATTTGAAGATTCTTTTATGAGAATGGGATCTCATTTAATGTTGCAAGAAGTGCATCATTTGCCAATATGTTGCGATCTGTTGGAAATTATGGACGGGGATTAAAGGCTCCAACAATGCACGAGCTTAGGAGTTGGATACTGGATAAAGAGGTGAAGACAACAACTAAGACTGTTGATGAGATTAAAGAAACATGGAAAAAAATTGGGGTTTCACTACTGTCGGATGGTTGGTCAGATATGAGAAATAGAAGTCTTATCAACTTTCATGTGAACAATCAACATGGGACTGTTTTTTTGAAAACAGTTGATGCATCTGATTGTGTGAAGGATGCTCAAAAATTTTTTGAATTGCTTGATGAAGTTATTGAAGAAATTGGAGAAGATATTGTTGTTCAAGTGATAACCGATAATGCAAGTGCGTACAAAGCAGCTGGACGTTTGTTGATGGAGAAGAGAACACGATTGTATTGGACTCCGTGCGCAGCACATTGTATTGATTTGATGCTTGAAAAAATTGGTGAGTTGCCACAACACAAGAATGCTTTGCTTAAGGCAAAGAGAGTGAGCAACTTCATATATAACCATCAGTGGGTGTTGAGTCTTTTTAGAAAAACTGCAAAGAAAGATCTCCTTCGACCAGCTGCAACACGATTTGCCACTGCCTTCTTGACTTTAGAGAGTATGCAAGAACTGAAGCAACCGTTACAATCGATGTTTGTATCGAGAGAATGGTCTGATTTTGCATGGGCAAAGAAAGTTGATGGAAAGGAGATTAAAAAGATCGTCATGAATGATAATTCATTTTGGCCTAGTGTGGTTTATTCTATTAAAACCACAAAGCCTCTTGTTGATGTTTTGAGGATTGTTGATGGTGAGAAGACGCCGGCAATGGGGTTTATCTATGGTGCTATGGATGAGGCAAAAGAAAAGATAGCAATGAACTTCGACGGACAAGTGTCTTCCTATAAGGAGATTTGGGATATCATCGATCATAAGTGGGATAATCAGTTGCACAGGGACTTGCATGCAACTGCATATTATCTAAATCCTCGATATAGGTGGAGTCCTAATGTTTCTGAACATCCGGAAATAAAAAGTGGCTTATACAGGTGCATGGAACGACTCGTTCCAAATCAAGACAAATATTTCAAGATCGACTCCCAACTTGATTCTTATAAATACAAGATCGGATTGTTTGGCTTGAAGTCATCTTTGGGAACATATTTAACACGTCCACCAGGTATTTATTATATTGATTTAGTTTTATTTTTATTTCATAATAGTTTATTGAAATATTGAATGCAAATTTTCTTTTCTTTTTATATTAGTTGCATGGTGGGACACTTTTGGGGATGAAGTTCCAGAATTAAAATCATTTGCGATGATGATTCTTGGTCTGACTTGCTCTGCATCTGCATGTGAACGTAATTGGAGTACATTCAATCAAGTGCACACAAAGACAAGAAATCGTCTAAGCACATTGAAGTTGAACAAATTGGTGTACATCATGTACAATAGGAACTTGAAGTATAAACATCTGAAGAAACAATCACGAAGCGATGTAGATGACCCTTTGATTGTTGAGGATGTGCCTTCTGATGATGAGTGGATAGCCGACCCAACTAGTGAAGATGTTGAAGCAATCATGTCAATAGATGAGGGGGAAAGCTCTCTTGTACCTAGAAAGAGAAAAAGAAATCAACCAAAAGGTTACATTTAATATCTTACATATAAAGTTTGATTATATTCTACAAAGTATACTATATATTTATTTTTAACATTTAAATTGCATGCATATAGGAAAAGGGCAGGTTCAATCGAACATTGCATTGATTGATGATGATGAAATAGAAGATGATTTCGAATGTGAAGATGAAGATGAAGATAAAGATGAAGATGGAGATGATTCAAGCTTCTTAGACGTTTGATTAAGATTTGAGTTTTAAATTTTAGAGACAAACATACTTAATTATGAAATTATGTTTTTATTTTGTGTTTTAATATACTTGTTATGTTTTTCTATGTTTTTATTATATTAGTTATAAATTTTATATATTTTTATGATTTACGCCTCGGTTTTACGCCTCGGACCGCCTCGAGGCTTACACCTCGTGAGGCTATTGGAAAACACCTCGATGCTAAAAACGTATATTTAAACCTTGGTAATACCCCGTAAAATCGATAAGAATTTAGTTAATAAATAATATAAAGTAAAATAAAAGTTTGTCCTAATGATAATTAAACAATCGCAGTTAAGTGCATGAGCTCGTTAATATTAATCGAGGATTGATTTTATTTTTTATTAATAGTTCGTTAACTCGAAATTATCAATCAAGACCTAATCTGAATTGAAGATTGATTATCGATAACAAAATTTAAACAACAGACGAAACCTAAACGAGCTGAACATGTTTTATGGCGATTACTTTTCAAGTCAAACCAAAACTTTTCCTAAAATCTCTCCTTTTTATCCAACACTTACAATCAATTGTCATCAATCACTCACTAGCAAGTACTAAATTGAAAACTCTTGCAACACTTTACAGCACATCTTTATCAAATACTCCCTTAATTTCCCCATTTTGATCGTCCAATTCTCAAACAAAAGGAGAAGAGGAGATTTGATTCCCTTGTTAGCTCAAGATGGTAGACATTATTCTCCTCTCACGATCCCTCCATTCTTTCCTCTCTTTCTATTGGCCTTCAAAGTTACACAAAATCAACAAGAAAAGCACACAAGCAAGACAACCACAAATCACGGACAACAGGTTTCACCTTGGACTCTTCTACTTCAAATATGTGTTTGTTAAAAGTATAGAAATAAGATAGCATATCTACCTAATGCTCAACCAAACAAATTCAAAAACTGCATCACATATACAAGCTACGTAAACATCATAATTTGGTAATTCCTTCACAACAAGATTCAATCCAAATATAAGAATAATACCAACAAACTTTTCTAATTTATGTGCTTAGAAATTCAAAAGATTGGAACTTAGAAAACAAATATTTCATATGTCAAGCTTCGTTAATCACTCGCTACTACAATCACATGCCTTCACAAACTTGATAAATTAACATAGATTCAGAGAAAACAAGCATTTCATATGCCTTCACAGACGCTCAATAACTTTCTAACAAACACATACACATTAAACATAGGTTGTTGCTTATACAAAACAGAAAGGGGGGACTTGTCATATGAACAGATTTCGTAAAATTAGATAAAATATCAAGTGCATATTAGAAGCTACGTGTGGGAAATGTTGAGAGCTGACGGCGGCTGGGTTGGCTGTTGCTACCGACCGAAGGAGATCAACGTGAGGGGGAGGTTGTTGGCAGCGGTGTTACGATGTTGTGACAGACGAGCCACGACGGTGGCTGTCACCGTAGACGCGCTCTTCGGATCCCAGGGGCAGCGTCGACGTCAGATCTAGGTGAATGGGAGACGTGTCCTCTGTGTGTAAAGAGAAAACAGAGAGATAGATTGAGATTGGAGAGGCTGAGATGGGAAGTCGCGATGCAGTTTGACGGCAGCGCCCGTGCGTCGGATTTTGGAGGGGCAGCGCCGAAGTAGCCGAGAGTGGGGGTGAGAAATTATGTTCTAATATATGTGAGGGAGATTGAGGATAGATAACAGCCGCCGACGACGGTAGTTGTTGTAGGCGATGACGTAGCGCCGGAAGTGAGGCAACGGCAGCTGAATGGAGAAAGAAAGGAGAAGGTGTCGTTTGTTGCTATGTGAGTATGGGAGGAGAGATGACCGAGACGCCGAGAGAAGAAATATAGTTGTTTGTGTGCGTGAGGCGTGAAGACAGAAGAAGAAGGAGATGTTGGCGACGGCTCGTCGGGCTCCAGCTGAGTTGCCGAGAAAGGGAAGGAGGCGGCGCCTCCTGTGAGAGGCGAGAGAGAGAGAGATAGGAGAGTGAGAAAGATAAAATGAAAGTAGTAGGCTAGGTCTTTTCTTTTATTTGGGCCTTGGAGTATGGCCTTCAACAAAGAAATAAAGCTTGGGCCAAAGTATTCTTTACTTAAATTCCTAGAGCCCAAATTGTGATATCTTTTTCTTTAGATTGGGCCGAAAATAAGAAAATGTTGGGCCAGAGTTTAGGCCTTGTATGGGCCGAGAATTAAGGGATGATGGGCTGAAATTATACAAATTTTGGACCCAGTAATTTATGTAAGGAGATGGGTTGCTATTACTAATCCCTTGGGCTTGTTTTAATTAAATTAATTTGGATTGTAGTTCTTAATTTTTAATTATTTAGAAGATCTTTAATTGGAGAATATTTGGGACGAAGATTCGAAATTCGTTTATCATTAAATTGGTTCTCCTTGTCCTAATGAATAATAAACTATTGCTTAAGAAGAGTTAGTTTAGACTAATAAATTAAGCTATTGGGTTAGCCTTTAATTATGGAATAATTAATTAAGATCCGTCTAAGATCCATTATTAATTAACGATCGATTTCATATTAATCAATCATGCAAGAGAAGCGTTCTTTAATTTCTAAACATTAGAAGACGAGCTAGAATTCTTAGTAATTTATTATAGCGATGAAGCGAGACTTGATAAGAGTGAAAAATCCCTAATAATGTCTTATTAAATAAAGTTTGGAAGTTCTTTCATTAAGAATAGGCATTCGCTTCGGAATTCTTATTTATAATTTTTACAATAAAGGTCAAGCGTGGAAGTGACGATAGAATAACAATGAGGAGTTCATTGAATCATGAGTAAGCTTTGCAATCAGGTGGGCTTTCTTATATAAACAAAAATCAAATGATTCATTCAAGCAGTTATTTTTCTTTTCAAAATCTTTGAACTGAAAATCTTTCAAGTATTGTCTTGCCATAAATGTTTTGAGATTGTGTATGATACCTATCTGTGTTTGGCTATGCAAAAAATCCGAAAATCGAATCCGAGTCCTGTGCTATGGACCTCTAGGCAGGATTTGTGTACACAAGTGACCGAGAGTCATCCTAAAGGGTTGACCGGTCCGGTGACCATGGAAAGAGGCCTCCTTCCCGGGACACAACATTAGTTACAGATATGGTGATTATAAGAGAACTTAGTCTGATCAGACGAACTTTAGCTTCACAAAAGAATTTAGTAAGCTTGGGCCTTTTAAGATAAAACCTCATGCGTTACTGTTGAGATGTCATGACAATTTACAGTTTACAAGAGTATGTATGTATCTTTCGGCACGTGACCACTGAGTGCTTTTGTACTCAGCCCTGCATATGTTTCTAAATGTGCAGGTTGAGCTGTGATGTGAATGGTGAAGTGCAAAGCCGAGCTTTTGTCGAGTTTAGTTACAGAATGCCCTGAGATACATGTCTTCATACGTGTATCTCAGCTATGCTTTTTCCACTGCAAAATACTTAATTATATTTAATTACAGTTATCAGTTCATCTTTTAATTAAACAAGTTCAACCCCTTTCTATCATCTCTCATGATTTCCATCCCTGGTCATGATTTCCCGGTTTAGCTATCCTTAACAAAGTTGGTCGTGACATATATCCATTTCTCATGTGTTTGGTCATCCCAAAACCAGAAGAGAAGAGAAAGTCTGATCTCTTTAGCTCCAAACGGTAAATCACTCATTTCATTTCAATCTTTCAAATATTAAATAACAAACTTAATAGCTGCTTATCGTTACAGCAACTGTCTTTCTTCTTTTTGCTAGATATCAAGTCATACAACACAGGGCAAAGCACCCACAAGGTTTCACATATGAACTTAGCCTATTATTTGTATTTTCAGTTATTTATGCTTGCAGATTCTTCTTTATGAAAAGACAAAGAGAATAATACAACAATTTTCAGAATTTAAAAGAGCCATATCTAATTACTACTTGGCAAACTAGATGCAAGGAGGAAAATCAAAATAAAACTAAATCCTTAAGTACATAGATATTGCCTACTAGAATGTAAACCTCGTATGTGTGTCGTTGATAAATCTAGTTACGTGAGTATGCGAGATTTATGTAAAGCAATAAAGAACACCAAGACTTTTACGTGGTTCGATCGTTAATGAGATCTACGTCCACGGAGGAGTGATTCCTCAATACTTTCACTATGATTTGAGTACAGTGAGTGTAGTTACAAGCTTTTAGCATTCAATAAGTTGTCAACCCTTCTACTGTCAATTTTCCTTCTATTTATACATATCTGAGCATGCGCCTAAAGGCGTGCCCAATCTCTCCATTGGCCGGGACTCTTCCCCTGGCGTGCCCTCCATTGGCCGGGGCTCTTCCCCTAGCGTGTCCTCCATTGGCGGGCAGGGACGCTTCGCCTTCCGTGCGCCACGTGGAGGGTGGCGCCTGACTTTGGTTCTGGGGGTTAGGGTTTTGGGGGCTGATTAGGGCTCGCCTTGGGCTTAACCGCGTGGGCCCGCTACCAACGTTAGGCCCAGCTCGTTTGGGCCTGTTAATGGGCCTGATCGGTTGGGCCACATCCCATCATAGCCCCTCCCGAATAGTCGAGGAATAGTGATGCCGAGGTGGAGTGAAGAAAGCGCTTTGCCGAGGTGAGGTGTTGCTCGGCTGAAGTTGTTGTCGAAGGTGTTGTCTTTTTGACGTGAGGGTTTATTTGGCGATCTGTTTCGAATCGAGTTGGGTGGTGCATGCTTGCGGGCATGCACCGCTTGTCGAAGACCGAAGTGAGTTGTCATCACTTGGACAAAGATATGCTACAGATGGAAGTCGAAGTCCGACCTGGATAACGACCCCCTGCGTAGGTTACGCCGAGGTCCGATCTGGAGCGGCACCGCTCTTCTGGAGGATGCCGAGGTCCGAGCTGAGAGGTGGATCTAGATGGAGAAGTCATGCTGGATGGTGTCGAGGTTCGTCCTGAGTGACCTCCCTTCTAGGGATGCCGAGGTGTGGCCTGAGCGGCACCGAATCTGGGGGGGCTGGTGCACCGAGGTCCGATCTGGATGGAGATATTCTCGTAGGGGGCGAAGTCCGAGGTAAGACCTGAGGCGCAGCCTTCTGGAGGACGCCGGGGTCCGTGTGATGATTGCGATGTCAGACTGGCGGTCTATCTTACGCTAGCGTACGTCATACGCGCCAGGCGGTAGTTGGGCACTCGAACCGGTGTGCGCGTGGACTCCACATCCAATCACGGGTAGGCACGTGTCGAAGTTGAAACGGCAGTTTTTAGGCGCCCTTTGTCCTATAAATAGGCCCAAACGAGGCAACTGTTCACTTTCCCCTTCGACGCTTTGTTTGAGAGATAAAAATTCTGAGAAATTTTCCGACTTCTTCCTGATCTCGCTGAGGAGCTGTATATTCCCGTGAAAAGTAAGTATGTTTTCTTCATCTTCTTCTCCGTCTTCTCGCTCTGAAAGTTCTGTTTCTGCCTCGGGTTCTGGCCGTCTGTTTCCCGATGTAAAGGACTACATGTGTTATAATCGCCTGGGTAAGTCCATAGGACTTAGTCCTGAGGTTCCACCATATCATCGGTATGGGACGGACTTAGGGTGGGCGTGGCGAGTCGAGCTTGACATTGGAGGAGCTTTAAGAGTAGTAAAGGAATCTGGGATCCCGGAGGAGGCGTGGTGGTGCACCGCAATGGATGATAGGCGATGGCCTCAGGAGGATTTATTACCGTATATGTAGATAGTTTGAGGCGGGTCTTAGGTATCCTCGGCCCCAATTTTCTTATCTTTCAAGAGTATTTCGGATCCCCATTTGTCAATTGACCTCAAATTCCATTAGGTCGGTGGTGGGGCTAGGGCTCTCCTGCTATGGCATTGCCGAGGAGTTCTCCTTCGAGGTATTGATGAGCTTTTTTAGTGTCAAGATCATAGGAGGAGTGTATTATCTGTCTCCGCGGCTGAAATTTAAGGTAGCAGTCCCCTCTAAAGTGTCCCATTGGCAGAATAGGTATTTCTTCCTGCGGGCCGAGGGGCATCCGAGGTATGAGTGGGGCCTCGGTACGATGACGGACCCGAAAATCAAGCCCTTGGGCCACATGGAGGAGGTGCTGAGCAGCCTTGGTGAGATTTTATCCATAAGTTACACCGAGGATGACCTGAAGAAGGCCGGGCTGAGTGTTTATGGGTCGGAAGCGTCGGGATCGGGTGCAGACGGGGTGAGGGCATCCCGTCTTCTTAGTCCTTATACGTCGATTTTCTTGTGCTAACACGACTTTCTTACGTCATGCGGTGGCCGACGGGCGGGAGGCGGGCTCACGATCGCCGAGCAAGGAGCCTGCGAAGAAGAAGACGAAGCGGGCTGGACCTACCAAGGGTCCGAAGAAGGTCGACAATATGAGCCAACTGATGACTGGGCCTCAGGCGGGGTCCAGCCCGGCATCGGAGTCACGGCCTCAGGCGGGGTCCAGCCCGGCATCGGAGTCACGGCCTCAGGGCCGCCTCGAGTTCGGGGTACCGCCCTCAAGCTTGGCCGCACCCCTCCCCGAGGTACAAAAGTTCTTCCACATTTGGATTTGTGCGCTCTGCGATCTGTATTAACTAGTGCTGCTCTTTTTAGGGTGGGAGCTCGGTGATGGGGGCCTGCGGTGTGTTCTTGGGAGGCTGCAGTCGCCGCCGGCTGGTCGGCGAGCTCGGCCCGGTATGAGGCGCCGGCGGGGAGCTTCTTCTGCGCGCGCGGATCTTGAGACCGCCGTGGCCGCTGCGGCGGGCGGGCGGGGCCGGGAGGGCTGCTGCTGAGGCCGCCCTGAAGAAGAGGGCTTGGGCACTGGAGGCCGCCCGAGGGGAGGTCGAAGAGGTTCGCGAGGAGTTGGCCGGGGCGAAGAAGGAGCTCGCGGACGAGAGGGGTGCTAGGCTGGCCGATCAGGGACCCTTGCTGAGGGCCTTTGCCAGCAGGCTCATCGAGTCGGAGAGCTTCTCGGCTTTTATTGCCGATCTTGCCGCCGTGCTCAAGCCGAAGGTGGTGTCAGATCACCTGGGGAAGCTGGCGGCCGCCATGCCTGACTTCGATAAGGTCAAGCATGGCTGGACCGAGGTCGACCTCCGAGAGCTGAACAAGGCTTACGCCCGGTGATCTCGGGGTTGGCTCCTTCCGTGCTTGGAGGCCACAGCGTCGATCCGATCCTCCCGACGGTGAGGTCGTCGCCCGGTCTGGGAGGACGAAGATCCCGAGCTCCGTGAGCTACTTGCCGAGTGCGGGCGGGCGAGGAGGGAGGAGGTGGAGGAGGCGGTCTTGGAGCTCCCACCGGAGAGGCCAACCGCAGGAGCATCGGCGAGGCGGTGGGAGGTCGGAGGTCCGGCAACAAGCACGAGGTTAGTGGACCCGGTGTAATAGGCTGAGCTAGGTCGATAGGATCTGAGCCCTTATAATAATTTCCCACTTTTGAGCAATAAACTCAACATTTTGAAATGTGTATTGTCTTGTTTATTTTAGCACTTCATACGAATACATCGGACTTGATCACGACCTGTGACAAAGCCGAAAGAAGTCCGAGGTGCTCTGCCGAGAAGGATGAAGAGGTGGCCTTTGGAGGAGTCGGTGCGCCGAATCGACCCGTGTTCGGCCAAGATGGATGTCGTCTCGGCATCGTCGGCGAATCGAAGGGAAGTTGCATGAGGCCGATCGCGAAGTGGTTCGTCTCTGCTAAAACAAGTCTCTTAAGCTAAGGATCGCTCAATTTGGAGCCGGGAGGCGGATTTTCTGCCGGCGTGATTGAGGCGATCAATCGAAGAGCTCGGTGACGACGGAGAAGGCGGCTCGGATCTCGGAGGAGCATCTTGAATCGAGAAGGTGATCCGCCAATCGGTGGGGTCACCATATCGAATCCGATGACCGAGTGCGAGCTTGCTCGCCGGGGCATGGTCTTGAGGGACGAGGAGGGCCTAACGACAAGAGCTTTAAAGGCGCCTCGACTCCATCGTGGAGTATGCCCGGTCACGAACTTGTGCACAACGGCTTGCCCGCCCCGCAACGAGCACATGGCCGGCCCAGCGTTAGGCGCCCGAGGTGGGGCGGCTATCTTGATCATGCCGAAGTGCTCGATTGTTTGGCTGCCCACTTTCAAAGAGCGAGAACCTCGGCCCGTGCTCCAGGTTTGCGAGGAAGGAGAGCAGGTCGGGGTCGTGGTCGCACTTCAGGTCGGGCGACAAGCCTTGAAGGTGGGAGATCATCCTTTCAAGGTCGGGGTGTCTCCGGGCCTGTGCCCAGTGCTTCTGGAGTAGGCCGCGGGGATGCTGGCCTCATTGACTGGGTCGAAGGCACCGAGTTCATTCCAGGAGTTCATCGCCGACCTGGAGATTTTGTGCAGGACTGGTGTAGCTTCAGCGAGTCGTGGCGGAGTGGAGCTCGGAAGCCCGAATAAGTTTGTATATAGCTTAGGACTTTGTATGTAGTCGTAAATGTATTTAGACTCGTTCCGAAGTGTATATTTTCCCCCTTGAGAGGTACAAACATAGCTTAGGACTTCGTTTTGGTCGTAAATGTATTTAGACTGTATACAGAAGTGTATATCTTCCCAAATAAAGGGGTATAAACGAGCTCGGAAGCCCGGTTGACTTGTATATGGCTTGGAACTCGGTTTGTAGTCGTTAATGCATTTAGACTTTGTACCGGAGTGCATATCTTCCCAAATAAAGGGGTATAAGTTGGCGAGATCGGTCTGGATGTCGCGTGCATGTAGACGTCCAACTTAATGGGTAATCTGTATGCTTTGCATGTAGACGTTCAAATTAATGAGTAGTCTGTATGCGTACCCTACTTAGTGGGATTTTCATCTTCGTAAGGGCGTCCCCTTGTGAAGGTTTAAATGTGGTATATCCAAACAGATGTTCACATATGTATGAGACGAAGTGAAATATTCATTAGAAAAACAAATGTTTTATTGAATATGTAATCAACATCGTATTTTGGCAAAACAATGAAGGGACTAACATGATGCCGATCTTAAATCGAAGCTATGTAAAGTACCTCCTTAAATGAGTGATGTGCCAGGTTCGGGGGATAAGTGCACCGGATAGGTGAGCTAGCTTGTAAGCCCCTTTGTCGAGGTCCTCGTGAACGCGGTATGGGCCTTCCCACGTCGGATCCGACTTGTTAAGACGCCGGCTCTCTCGGCTTCATTATTTCGTGGGGCGAGGTCGCCTACTTAGGCGCGGAGGCTTTGACCCTTTGTTGTAGTACCGTGCGACTGGCCTTGTGCTTGGCCGTTTATGAAGGCGAGCTCGCGCTTCTCCTCGAGGCGTCGAGGTTGTACACGCAGTCTTCCTCGTTCCGGCCGGTCGAAGTGAAGAGTGTGCGGGCTTGGTGCGCCGATCTCGGCCGGTATGGCGGCCTCGGTACCGTGAACCCGGTGAAGGGGTTTCTCCGTGCGAGGTCCGAGGTGTTGTCTGTGGGACCCGAGGACTTGAGGAGATTTTCAGCCCAATCACCCTTAGCTCGGTCTAGCCTTTTCTTTAATCCTTATGCGATCGTGCGGTTCGTCACCTCGGTCGACCATTCGCCCGGGTGTGCGATCGAGGTGAAGCGTTGCTCGATCTGGAGCTATTCACACCACTCCTTGAAATTTTTATCGAAGAACTGGGTGCCGTTGTCAGAGACCAGAATGTGCGGTATGCGAGCGGTGAACTATATTTTTCCACACGAAGGTGCGAATCCTCCCGCTTGTGAGGCTCGAAAGTGGCTCGGCCTCGACCCATTTTGTGAAGTAGTCTATAGCTACGACTAAGTATCGAAGCTGACTTGGTGCTCGATCGAACGGACCAACGATGTCGATCCCCCACTGCATGAAAGGCCACGGGCTCTGCAGGCTGCTCAGATCGGTTTGGGGTAGCTTTTTGACCGTGGAGTGAAGCTGGCACTTCGGACACTTTTTGACGAGCTCGGTCGAATCTTGAACGAGGGTAGGCCAGTAATATCCTGACCTCAGCGTCTTCTTTGAGAGAGCTCGCGACCCGATGTGGCTTCCGCAAGATCCTCTGTGGATCTCATTGAGCACGTAGTCGGCTTCTTCTGGCCCGAGGCACCTCAGGAGGGGTTGAAGGTAAGACTTCCGGTAGAGTGCGCCCTCGTGTATGAGGTACTTCTGGGATTTCGCCATCATCTTTTTGGCTTCGAGCCGATCTTGAGGTAGCGCGCCATCGTCCAGATAGGCCTTTATGGGAGACATCCAATTCGGCTCTATCTCGGTGATGATGCCGATGTGAGACTCCGCTATGCTTCTGGAATGAACCTCCTCCACTGGTGAACTTGTTGACGACGTAGCTAACTTGTTGATGACGTCGGCTCATTTTTTTCCCCGTGGGATTCGATGAATACTGGAGTACCTGAATGAGGTCAGCATCTCCTTTGCCTTCTCGAGGTACTGCTTCATTCGATCCTCCTTGGCCTCGTATCTGCCTAGGACCTGGTTTACCACGACCTGGGAGTCTCCGAAGATCTGGACATTGTCCACTTTCAATTCCTTTGCGAGGCGGAGTCCTGAGATCAGCGCTTCATACTCCACCTCGTTGTTGGTGGTCGGGAAGGTAAACCGGAGGGCGTAGGTCACTTCTTGTTTGTCCGGGCCAAGGAGGAGGATGCCTGCTCCGCTGCCCGTTTTGCATGAAGCTCCGTCCACGTACATCTGCCAACAGTTATCGGGCGGTGCAGGGACGGATTCCTCCGCCGCGGGGCGGGCGTTGGGCGACCTCCGGTAGAGCCGACCTCGGTGAATTTGGCTTCCACCGGAAGTCGGCGAGCTGCCCTTTATGGCGGTGCAGGGGAGTGCGAGATGTCGTGCTCGCCGAGCTCCGAGTGCCCACTTGGTTATCGTCCGGATGACTCGGCTTGGACAAGACTTGTCTCAAAGGTAGGTCAGTTAGTACCTGGACAGAATGAGCTTGGAAGTAGGGTCGGAGGCGTCGCTTGGCGTTCACCAAGGCCAGTGCTACCTTTTCGAGGCTGGTGTACCTCGTCTCTGGTCCCTTGAGAGCTCGGCTAATAAAGTAGATGGGGAGTTGTCGTCCCTCCTCATCTCGCACCAATACCGCACTGATGGCCTCGTCCGAGGCGGCCAAGTATAGAAAGAGGAGTTCACCTTGCTTGGGACGGACGGGTCGGCGGTCGGCGAGATACTCCTTCACCAGCGGCGACACAGTGTTCTTCCTACGAGCGCGAAGTCCGGAGCTCTCCTCAGGATCTTGAAGAAGGGAAGCTGCTTCTCGGTGGCTCGAGATAGGAATCTGCTGAGGGCGGCTAGGCACCCGGTGAGTTTGTGGATCTCACGGATGGTCCTTGCACCGCATGTCGAGCACTACCTTCACCTTGGTGGGATTGGCCTTGAGCCCTCTTGAGAAACCAGCATCCCGTGAACTTGCGGTCTTCACCATAAATGTACATTTACGGGGTTGAGTTTGAGGTTGGCCGACACGAGGAGGCGGAGAAAAGTTACGAGGTCGTCGGCGCGATTCTCCGTTTTTGACTCTTGACCACGATGTCGTCAACGTGAGACCTCAACGATCCGCCCAATGTGATCTTTGAATCGGCGTCCACCATCCTTTGATAGGTTGCCCGCGTTCTTGAGACCGAAGGGCATCTTCGACACGTGAGACACAAAGTCGGTGATGAATCTTGTCTTTGGGGCATCCTCCGGGTTCATCAGGACTTGGTGGTACCCTTTGTATAGATCTAGGAAGCTGAAGGTCTCACGGCCCACCAGTGCCTCCACTTTTTTGTCGATGTCGGGAGAGGGTAGCAGTCTTTTGGGCAGTGCTTATTGAGGTCGGTGTAATCGACGCACATGCGCCACCCTCCCAGCTTTGGGACCACGGCGGATTAGCCATCTAGGTCGGGTGTTGACCTCGAACAAGATCTTGGCCTTCTGAAGTTGAGTCACCTCGTCCCTTATGACCTGGCTGCGCTCTGCCGCGAATATTCTTTTCTTCTGCCGGACTGGCTTGGTAGCCGGGTCAATGTTGAGGCGATGAGTTATGAGCTCGGGCGACACTCCGGTCATATCGAGCGGGGACCACGCGAACACGTCCCTGTATTCCCTCAGAAGTTGTATGACACGCTGTCGGATGTCAGTTGGGCCCTGGGTGCCGACCTGGATGACCTTCGAGGGATCGTCGTCGCATAGTTGAAGGCTCTCGGTCAGGTCGTCCCGGGGTGTCGGCCTCCGAGGGTTCTGTAATTGCTATGCCTGGGGCGAGGCCGCATCTTGGGTTGAGACTCGTAGGCATTCTTTTGCTGCCGTTTGGTCGCCCTGGATGCTTAGCACTCCCACCGGGGTGGGTATCTTGACGGTAAGGTGGTAGACCGAACAGACGGCCTTAGTGGCGTACAGCCAATCTCTTCCGAGGATGATGTTGTACGGAGAGGGAGCTTGGACCAGGAAAAACTTAATGGCCTTTGTGACCGACCTGGGAGCCCGTCCTACGGTAACCGGAAGGGTGATGACACCTTCGGGTTGAACCGCCTCCTGAGTGAAGCTCCGTAACTGGGAGGGTGCGGGGTGTACCTGAATACCTCCGACCTCAAGTTTATCCAGGCAACTCTGGAAGATGATGCTGACGGAGGCACCGATGTCGATGTAGACCCGGTGGACGTTCTTGTTGCCCACCACGGCTTGTATCGTAATGGCGTCTTGGTGGGGCATGATTTTGGACACCGGGTCATCTTTGGAGAACACGATGTCCTCACCATCCCGGAGTCGCTTGTTTTTCGGCTCCTCGGGGGCCGGCCTCCGAGCTTCGTTTTTCAGTGACGACCTCGTTGTCCCCATTGGCAGTCCGGTAATAACGTAGACCTGCTCCATAACATTGGGACCTTCGTCCTCGTCGTCTTCAGGTCGGGTCGTCGTCAAGGTCGGCCCGCAGTTGTTGCCACCGTTATTCTTCCCCCTGCGCTTCCTGTTTCCCGGCCCAGCTCGGCCGAGGTATTTCTTGAGGGCCCCACCTTTGACGAGCTCGTCGATCTGCGAGCCCAGGTTCCTGCAATCCTCGGTATCATGACCATACCCTTGGTGATAGTCACAATACTCCTCTGTGGACCTCTTCTTGGATCCTCCTTTCATAGGAGGGGGCTTTGGGAAGAGCTCGGCGTGGAGCTCGAATATCTCCGCCCTTGATTTGAGCAGGGGAGGCGCTCTGCCGCCAGGGTTGGGCCGAGGTCCGAGCACGATTCAGTGACCTCTCTTGATTACATCGAAGGTGCTTCGGCGATCAGCGCCTCGACTTTGGTCATCTGGCTTTTTCCTCTCAGACTTTTGCTCGTCCCAGATCTCCCTCTTCTTTCGATCCGACTCGTCTCCTTTGACGAAGTTGTCCACCAGGTTCCAAAGCTTACTCGCCGTCTTCGTTTCTCCCGGTGATTTCTTTGTTCATTGCGGGTCGGATCCTATTTTGAGCAGCGTTGATGATGTAGAGATCGTTCTTGTCGTCGATTTTGAATGACTCTTTGATGAACCTCGAGGCGAAGTTCGACATCGTCTCGTCCGCCTTGGCGGATTGTGGCAGTCGGAGGAAGGGCTGGCGGGTGGCATCTTCGATAGAAGCGCCATTTGAATCGATCCATGAGGTCACAGGCGGTGTATATTTGCTACGGCGGGCGAGGTGAACCAGCGTCGGGCGTTGGAGATCAGCACCTCCGGGAAGATTTTGCACATGTGAAAGTCCTCCATCCCTTGATTCGCCATGTTGGTGGTGTAGGCGAAAAGGAAGTCGGAGGGGTCCCCTAGGCCATCGTAGGCAGCAATATTGAGTGCCCGGTATCGCTGAGGCAGGGACGTGTCTAGAATTTCTCTGGAGAAAGGGGAGATGATTCTCTCGTACATGTCGAACCCCGGGAGATCGTTGCCATCTCTTTCTAGAGGGGTGGGGGATCGATAGCGGTGCCTATCGTCCCTCCGAGGGGGAGTTCGACTCCGCCTTTCTTCTCTCCTGTTTTGCTCGGCTCTCTGGTCGGCATAACGAGGTGGAGAGCGGCTCCGCGAATGGCGCGGGGGCGACTGGTGGTGGCGGCTCGTCCGCGGTGAGCGGCTCCGCGAATGGGGGTGGCGGCTCGGCCGCGGTGAGCGGCTCCGGACGTCGGGGTGTGATGCACGTTCTCGGCTATCACGCCGAGGTGGGCGCTGGCTGTTTCGGAGGGGGGAGCGACCTCGGGCGGCCGTGGTAGTCAGTTCGGGGGCCCTTGAGGGGCCCGCTCCTTTTGTCCTCTGGTTGAGGAAGCTTTGGAATTGGCCAAGGTTAGCGTTGAGGAACTCGGTCACAGCTCGGCCGAGGGCCTCGTGGGACGAATGAACCGCTTGTTTGTCCTCGTTGAGGTCGGCATCTCCCCCTACGTTGGGGAGGCGGTCCTGAGGGTGTATGGAGACGTTTTCCATGTTTCCCTCAGGAGTGTGAACGCTGTAGGCGTCTGCGATCTCCTTCCCGCGACGCCGTGACCACACAGTCGTCCCGCCGGTTGTTGCCGCCGTCGGCGGCGGTTGTGCGTGTTCTTGCCATTAAGTTGTAGAGGAAACGAAGCTTTCTTGTTCGACGCTTCCACGAGACGGCGCCAATGATAAATCTAGTTACGTGGTATGCGAGATTTATGTAAAGCAATAAAGAACACCAAGGCTTTTACGTGGTTCGATCGTTAATGAGATCTCGTCCACGGAGGAGTGATTCCTCAATACTTTCACTATGATTTGAGTACAGTGAGTGTAGTTACAAGCTCTTAGCATTTAATAAGTTGTCAACCCTTCTACTGTCAATTTTCCTTCTATTTATACATATCTGAGCCTGCGCCTAAAGGCGTGCCCAATGTCTCCATTGGCCGGGACTCTTCCCCTGGCGTGCCCTCCATTGGTCGGGACTCTTCCCCTGGCGTGTCCTCCATTGGCCGGGGCAGGGACGCTTCGCCTTCCGTGCGCCACGTGAAGGGTGGCGCCTGACTTTGGTTCTGGGGGCTAGGGTTTTGGGGGCTGATTAGGGCTCGCCTTGGGCTTAACCGCGTGGGCCCGCTACCAACGTTAGGCCCAGCTCGTTTGGGCCTGTTAGTGGGCCTGATCGGTTGGGCCACATCCCATCAGTCGTCAAGAGGGGGTTTGAGACGTGAGGGTTGGGCTTGGCTCGGTGGAGCAGAGAGAGGGCTGCCACTGGGAGAAATTGTCGACGGTGCTATGGCTGGAGACGAAAGGCGCAGCTGTAGGGGGTCGACGCTGTTGATGGCGGCGATGGCTATGGCGTTGAGACGGCAGCGCTCTCGCCGGTCTTCTAACGGTGGCAATTCTGTGAGAGAAAGAAAGATTAGTTTAAAGTTATATATATACATATATATAAACAAAATTATATAAAAAGGGAAATCGTCTCGTGCATGCGTGTGTGTATGCGTCCGAGAGGAGACAGCGCTGAGATGGCGTGGCGAAGGAACAGCGACGCCGACTACATTTATGTCGGCGGCGATACTCGCCGGAGCCCAACAGAGGCAGCGATTCTACAAACTATAAAATTCTTAGGCCATTCGAAACTAATTTGTTGGACTGAAATTATTTTCTACAGAGGCCCAGTTCGAATTTTATTAAATAGAAGTATACGCTAATTTCTTCTTAACCCAATATTCTTATTCTTTTAATTATTGGATTCAATTATCTAATTAAATTAACTGAACTCTAATATATAATTAAATTTTATTTGGGCTTTTCAGTAAATTAATTAATGAGCTTAATATGTAGGTGTCAGTTTTATTTAATTGGAACTCTAATTGCGAATAAATAAGAGTAAGACTATTAGATGAGTTAATTTGGACTCATAAATTAAGCTACAAAGTTAGCTTTCAATTTGGATTAATTATTTAAAATGCAACCAATATCCATAATTTCTTAACGAACGATTTAATCTTAGTCGATCATCCAAAAGAAGAGTTCTTTAATATCTAAGAGATAAGGAATAAGTTAGAATTTCTAGCGATTACTTATATATTTATAACAGTAGTTTAATAAAGAATATAAAATCTCTAATATAATCTCATTGATCAAAAGTTTGAATTTCTTTTATTAAGAAACGTCTTTCGTTCCAGACTTCTTATTCTATTTCTTACGATAAAGGTCGGGTGAAGGAGTGACAAAGAAGTAACAATAAAAGACTGTGAACATGTGAGCAATATTGCTAACAGGTGGCTTTCGTATATATAAATAAAATTAAATATTTCATTCAAATAGTTATTTTCTTTTCAAAATCGTTGAACTGTAAATCTTTCAAATATTGTCTTGCTATAAATATTTTGAGGTTTATGTATGATACATATTTGTATTGGCAATGCCAACTTTATAAATAATCGAATTCGGATCCTGTGCGGATCAGCTTTTCCGTAGTGTATACAAGGACCGTAAGTCATCTTAACGGGTTGGGTGACCAGGTGTCAGTGGAAGATGGCGACCTTCCCGACACAACAGTTATAGGTGACCATGAGAAGTGGTCATTTCTCTGACACAACAATTACAGATATGGTAATTACAAGAGAACGTAGTCTGTGCAGACGAACTTTAGCTTCACAAAAGGATTTAGTAAGTTTGGGTCTTTTCAGATAAAACTTTTGCATTACTGTTGAGATGACATGACAATTTACAGTTTATACAAGTATGTATATATCTTTCAGTATGTGACCATTGAGTGCTTTTATACTCAGTCATGCATATTTCTAAATGTGTATGTTGAGCTGTGATGTGAATGGTGAAGTACAGAGTCAAGCATTTGTCAAGTTTAGTTAAAGAATGCTCGAGATACATGTATTCATACGTGTATCTCAACTATATTTTTTTACAGTAAAATGCTTGATTATATTTTAATTACAACTATCAGCTTAGCTTCTAGTTAAGCAAGCACAATCCATTTCTATCTCCTCTCTTAATTCCTCATCTCTAGTCATGATTTTTCGATTTAGCTATTCTTAGTAAAGTTCGATCGTGATAACTGATGTCTCAAGTGTTTGAATGAACTCACCGCCGCCGCCGCCTTGTCCCTGACCTTTAAAATCGCCGAGTCAGAAAACTAATTGGTGCAGCCGCAACTTGCAGTCTTTGGAGCTATTCTACCTACTTCACACCTTCAAAGAAGAACAAAGAAACCGTCTGCTGAAGTTGGGATTTGTGCAGTGCGGAACTGGCGAAATCACCATTCACGTCTTGAACAATTGGGTTAAATAGCTCCAAGTCGAGATTCTGTCTAGGCAATGTCTCATTAACTCGGTTCACAAGCTTAAATGAACTTTATCGAACATTACCATAAACTTTAATAGATTATATTTGAAACCAATTTTCCTCATTCACGGCGGCTAGAGATAACTACTTGTCAAGAATGCCTAAACTAATATATTTATAATTATATTAATATATATATATATATATATTAATATATTTATTTAATAATGTATAAATATTTATATAAACATTATGAAATAAACCTGGGGTCCATTACACATATTCAAATGCGAACACCATAAAAATCACAAATATTTCAACATATAAATTCATATCCAAATATGGATACTATCTCTTAGTGATTTTAACATGTCAGGTAGCCTGCCACAATTTTTTGTGTTGATGGATTATTTTATTATAGTAAAATTATTTAGATTAGCCTCTTCTAGTTTATATAATGAAAGAAAATAATCTCATTACAATATCATCTTTGATTTCAATATAATTTAAGGGATACAGGTGCAAAAATATCACTAAACGTTTTAAAAAAAATTAAATATACTCCTATGATTATGAGTATTAAAAAAATGGTGGATAATACCTTTATGACAGACCGAAGGTTTAACTATGTTAAGAAAATTTCGATTTTTCTTTTTTTTCCTCATATAACTAACATATATAAGATTATATTAAAGGAATTCATTTGAGGATTTCTTATAAATATCAATGAGGAGGAACCCTAATCCTAAATCCCCAATTTTGAGCGATTTTCGCTTTAAATTATTTAATTCTTGAGGCAAGTGATTCTCATTTTTGAATGTAAACGAACGATAGTATGTAGCTCGCTATACGAATATGATCACTTGTGCGCAAGAGTTTGGACTGTTGAATTTTAAAGCACAATCCTTCACTCTGCAGAGCCCACGGTTCTGTCTCTCTTTTGCTCCTCAATTTCTCAATGTCGTCGGACAAAGTAGTCACCACCACCGCGGTTTACGATTTATTGGTGAACAAGCACATCTCTCTCGAAATCGCTTCAGCAATTTCGTCCGATCTGAGTCGATACAGAGGTTCTGAGAAAGCAGATTCGATTCTCACATTCCTCGAACATAACTGCTTCTTGAGTAGTATGCTGTAGACTCGTGAAGTCAATCCTCGGATTCTGACGGCTAGCGTCGAGGATTCCATCAAACTCGAGATCAAAATCTTCAGAGACTTTGACTTTCGCCCGAGGACATTGCAAAGATGATCTCATGCAATAGTGCCATTCTACATTCAAGCGCGGAGAAGAAGATCGCACCACAATTGATTGTTGTGGTGCTCATGAAGAGATCCGCATGGTATATGATTTGTGGATTTGGGGAAAATCTTAATATAAGAAATCCACCAATGCATTCATTTAATAGAATTTTGTATTTGTTAGTTATAGGAGGAAAAAAAAACTCAATTTTTTGTTAATAGAGTTAAATCCTACATCTGTAATAAGAATATTTTGCACCATTTTTTAATACATTAAGAGCTAAATTGAAATAAACAGAACAATAAACGTATGTTTGATTTTCACTAAAATATTTAATGGTACTTATTTTTGTACTCTATCCCTAATTTATAGAAATTGGATCAGGACTTTATGAGTTAAGTACTACAAAAGGATATTCGGTATTCTAAAGATTTGATAAAATAAAATAAAATAAAAAAGTAATCGCCGTTAACCTCACGAAGTAACCTGTTAAAACAAGGGATGGATACTCGAAAAAAATGCACCATATCCTCATGGACAAGTTACAAACAAGATCCTACGACAAAATTCACAAGCTTCGAGCTATCTTTTCATACAAATCACGAGGCCAGTTCCGATTCAGGTTGTTGGCAAGAAAGTTGGCGATCTGCAAAAATCAGTACTTTGTCATTCAAATAACTATTTGCAGAAGCAAACACAATCAACAAGAAAAATAAACCAGAGCTTTTTACCTTTGCTCTCATTGCACGAAGCGATCCGTCTGTATCAGTGACGTTATCCAAACAATTGAGAGCGTCTTTTAGAAGGCCTGGTACGCAGGCTTCAACATGAGGAGATACGTTCTGGAAGACATCAGATGCGAAATCTGCAGACCTTGGGTCCAGTGGAAGAAACGGAACTCTTGCAATCTCCCTCAGTGCATCTAGCTGATTCCCGGACCTTGTGAGTTTATTGATAGCTAAGATTGCTTCTAGCTGCCTCAGCACGTTTTGTTGCTCGATTACAGTGGCTCTCTCTTGAGGACTGCAGAATAGAATGAAACTCAGAAAATATTACAGATGGAAACTTAGCAATCAATCCACTTATAACCCGCAACAAACTGAATCACCAAATCAAAAGCAGATAGGTGGGGTGGAGTGCAATTATATGGAGAAGTAAATGAAATTATTTTTATCAAATCAAAGTTGACAGAGAGACTTCAATGCTTGCCTTTAAAACTTCGAGAACTAGAAAGACAAACAAGACAAAAACTAGAAACCTGATTTCAGGGTAGTATTTGAATGTTTCGAAGATCTCATTTCCAGAGTGTATAAGTCCAGTGATCCTACTTTCACCATCAAGTCTACCACGCGATAAGGCACAAAGAGCTTCAGACAGACACTTGTTTATTGTATCCAGTGCGGCAGTAAACGCCCCAATTCTTTTTTGAATTTCTATGGACTGAAATGTGAAGGTAAAGTTAGTCGAATAAATCAAGGGGTCGGAAAGCATTAATCAGAAAATTGCAAAAAGAACTACAATGTTGGGAATTGCAAAGGAGACATCATCTAATAATATGAAATTAAAGGGCGGGTTATCAAATCGGATCTGGAGACCAGATCCACTTAAAAAGAAAAGCGTAAGAAACATGAAAAGAGAGTTTACTTTATCATATAAACCAGCATCCTGGCACTGTCGAGCAGCTTCAAACAGAAACTGTTGTCTTGTCTTGCCATCAGTCAAAAATCTTCCTAACTGACCTTCTTCTCCAGTACCTCTTGAGCCAAGCAAAAGAGATATACCACCATCACGTAAAAGAATCTCTGTTAGAAGTTGCTTTAACATCAAGGTCCTCTGCCTTTGCTGATCCACACTAGTTCTTCCAATCCATGACAACTGCCCACCACCCACAGCGGCAGCTGCTTGAGCATAATACTCCAATGCCATTAAAAGGTCGCCATGCCGCAAATACGCTGCCCCATATTGCCTAATAATGCTAGAGGCCTCGGCCAAGGCATCCATCACTCCGAGTTTTTGTCCTGACCCAGAACCTTCAGAAAGGACGCCATAGTCGGCTAGCACAATAGATATATGCACCGAATCAACACTATATACATTATCTCCAATATCTTTTGACAAATGAAGAACACCTGGAAGCAGCTGGATGCTTAAAAGTAATACGTATGGATACACCAAAGGGTCCTTTCCATTCTTTGTATAATACGACGGCTCAAATTTATTTAGATACGCCTGCAAATCGTCCAAACTGTAAGATGATACTCCGCCATTGAGGACAACCGAAGAGGAGGAACCACCAGAGCTTTCCCGTACAGCTGACAACATGAACCATAAGAAATCCTCGATTGTATTAAAGATAGTAGGTAGCTCTCTAAGCAATCGGTCAATCAGCCTCCTGGAACCAGATATAATAGCATGTAAGAGTAACTTCTTCTTGTCATATGATGGCCGACCAACTCGGTCAACCATCCGTAATATTTTCTCGCATTCTTCTGAAGCAGAAGCTGCAGTCTCTGCTGATACCATACCTCCAGTAGAAATCCACTCAGCAAGCTAGCAAAGCAAGAAGCTAATAAACTTGAAAAAAATGAATAGATGATTAATGAAGGAGCATTTCTACCACTTGTACCAGAAGAGTGAATTGCTGGGAGACACGAGATGTTCGAGCAACTCCCAGAGCATCATCATAGTATCCAGTTCTCAGGCAAAAGTATATCTGTTGTCAAAATCGACAGATCAACTCAGTTTGGGAGGAATAAGTTGGGCAGTAACTTAGTGCACCACATAACCTACAGTAATTAAATTTACTGTCTCAAATATCATCAAAAACAAGAAGATCAGCTACTTCAACCCAGAAGGAAATAGCTATTTTTCCCAGTCACAACTGGAACTACTAAAATTAGAGGCCAAGTAGATCCCCCTTTTAATATCTCCATTTCTTGAATCACTACTTTAATATTTTAAAATTTGAAATGCCATGCCCGGATGGTCATACACAATCAGATTCTCATATAAAATATCCATGCTACTAAGAAGAGTACTAAACCTGCTGCCACGTGGTGTCTATAGGAGGCTGGCGACGGGCATCACCTGCATCAAAGTCAAGAACTCCATATTCCCTTAAACGCATCTGCAGAAGAAAAAGATGTACCAATTTACAAACAAGCAGACTAAGACGCATACATCTATTTGTACACTGGCATATGTTTAATTATACTGATGTCAGCTCAAACAAACCCGAAGGTAGGCACGAATTCTTTGCAGATTTCCGACAGCCCCACCAAGAGCAGCCTATAATCATATCAAAATTTGAATATCAACTGTATTATATAACTTCAAATTATCGAACACCTGCAGGCCTAAAAGATATAATCAAGCAATTATTTTACATTCAGTAATTAAAGAATCCTAGTACGAAGTATAATTATGTACTAACAGCCTCAAACTGAGGACAAGAAAGCCATTTTGTTCACTAAAACACACAATAAAAACATTAAAATAATTTACCTGCGCAGGATGACTATGAATCATATCCATTACATACTTCTCATGTCCCCACTCCAGATGGCACCGAGCTCCAATCACTAAGGACATTCTCTTAGAAACATTCCGTTTTACACTTGTTTCCTCACCCATTAATGTCTGCCAGTAATATTGTGCATCAATAAAAACTTCTGTGAAGTTGTGTGTCTGGGCATGGGAAACAAGAACTGTGAAAAAGAAAATGCGCATAAAAGTAATGATTATTTCCACTTGCAAATATACCATAATTAGGTGCCAAATCTTCAGCATGCTGACAGATTTTGAGCCAGATGAGTCCATTTTCAGACTTTCATACGCATTTTTGAAAGCTGCAGCAGGCTGAGGAAAGAAACTATTAGTTTGGCATAGTTAACTTTACACTCAGTTAAAGTGGCTATATTGAAGTGCGAGAGTAATTTCCTCTGTCTCATGATCCTGAATGAATAACTCAAAGGAAACAGATTCAATATTGCCGATTTCATTTGAGTCTAGCCACTGGCCAATATCCAGAATTACACAGGTAACTTAAAAGATTTAGTGTACGATTTCATGTCTTACTTTGAAGGGTAAGCCATGCTGTCTAGCACTGTTAAGATTCTTCACAACTTCTGAATACACGGCAGCCTTTTTTTCAACTACGGGTTTATCAGCCAAAAGTCCCAGCTCGGAACCAGATTGTCCAGATGAAAGCTCAGGACTTGAAGTCATAGGTACTATCTGACCCTGGCGACTAATCCCACTGCTCAAATCATGGATATTTGTTCTAGGTAGTATTGAAATTCGACTCAAGCTCTGAAGGAAATCTCTTTTTTCCTTTTGCCAGTCCTCCTGAAAGACAAGTTTCACATGGCAGATTGATTTCAAGTTATTCAACAAGAGGAATTCACCAAGAATGCTCAAATATAAAGTCAATGCTGATTGAGATACCTGCAATACAGACATCATATAATCATTGAAACTTCTAAGGTTATCCTTCTGAGCTTCCTGAACAGCTGAGAGCATTGCCATTTCGTGGACCTGAATTTCAGCAAATATCATTTTCATGTATAAGGAAAGTCCACTAATATCTTGCCTCTTCCATTATTGTTTTTTGTTTAAGGCATAAATTGTGCTTATGTGTTTAAAATAATGAAATTACCTGTTGGAGATACTCTTCAACTGTCGTTACCTCAGCAGGAAATACATCTTCAAATGTGGTCTTTACCAGGAGAAGCATACAAACAGATAACATTATAAATTAAACATCATAAATGTAGGAAAAAGAAGAGAGAGGAGAGAGAAAGCTGGAAACTGCAATACATGATGTAGATTTTCAAAATGGAAAGCTCCACAAAAAAACCATTCATCACTACATGCAAGCTACATGTAGTAAAATGAATATAAAAAGCCAGCATGCCTAAAAGAGTATACAGATTGTATTTTATAATAACTTTAATAATCAACATTCGCTATTCTGCATAATATTTTCAGAGGATATGGACACTAAGGAAATTTCATAAGTTCAAGAATTACATGTCAGAATGACGACACTCTAATTTACAGCAATATGAAGAAATGGCTCATCAGGGATGAATGTTTCTACCTTTAATTCAAAGGACTTGAGATCACGAGCTAGCTGCTCCGCATTTAACCCCTCTCGTGCTAATAGCCTGCCAACAAAAAGAATTTGTATAAAATAAACAAAAAAACTAAGAAAAAATTATGAAATACTATCAACAAGACGTTGAGACAGTGACATCATCTATGGTCGCATTATATTCCCCCCATCATACTACAATGTCATAAAACTTGTGCTATTCTATACTCAGATTTCAAAATGCCAATGCCCAAGGATAACCATTTTCTTTGTTAGCCTTTAAAGCAAACACCACTACTTTCAAAAATTCTAAGAATGTTTTTTGTAACTCCGATCTCCATCGAATTTGCTCTCACTTCTTCCATATTTCTCATCTAAAACTTGATCAAACCCTACGTACTGACAAAACATTCCCATTGGACAAAACACGTAATTTGCAACTAACCGGCAAAGCAACAAAATCAGTTCAGACAATGCAAAAAGGCTTACAAACTACATTGAGAAAAATAAAACGACAAAATACCTAGTAGCCGCAATAGACTGAGAAGGAGCTTCGGCTCGTAGGGTTTTCGCCTTCAGCTTCTTCGACAGAGCCTCCAACTGATCCAAATTCCTCTGTTTCCACCAAAAAAACAGCACGAAACCAGTTCAATTAACCAAATCTCGAAATGAAAAAACACATCAACAAACAATTGGGCTTCAGAAATTTCCATGGAACCGAAAACTGAGACCTGAAGCGGCGGAAACTGAGCAGAAGGAGCGGCCTGTTCGATTAGCTTCGAAGAGGAATGCAGAAGACCGGTCCAACCACTCATGTCGGCATCGCTCGCCATTGTGGACGGACAAAAACTCGCACTACACGCACTGGCTTGCTGTGCAGTGACTAGCAGTTATATGCTTACAGCATGTGTTACTGTGTATGTGGAAAAAAGGAGGGGTTTTGGGTTTTAAAAGCCCTAATTTGAAAAGTTCGCTAAACCGTTTAAACCTCTGTTGAAGCCGTTTACACTTCGCAGAGCTCGTACCTCACACACGAAAGCTTGTACCATGTGGTTTTCATATTGTGTTAATGGGTGACACTATTCACTTGATGAGGTATATATGAAAAATACCAAATTCTACAAAAACATATTAAATCTATCCATATTTGAGTGAAGGGACCAAAAACATCCTTGAAATGTGACAAAATATACGTAGAAATTAGTATTATTCTGACATTGATTGCCAAGCCAGATGAATTAGTTGTTCGACCGATCGACAAATCCATTAGCTAATCAACCTCCATTATCACTTAAATATGGGTATATTTTTATAAAATTGGATTTTTGTTTTTAATTTTCACCATGTTTGTTTTAGAAGGATGTAATATTTTTTAGGCAATTACTATTAAATGTAAATTTACAAATTTTGTGGTCATAGATTTTGAACCATGGAATGGTGTGCTATCAAATTTACTTGAACTTTATAAGATGTGATGGGATTTTGTTTGCAATGCAATCTTCCTAGGAAAATGGCTTTTTCTATTCGGCGGGGAACGAGTTTGGTGGGGGTTGGATCCATGTCGGTGTATCGATTCAGCTTCTGAAGCCTTCATGGTCGAATTGCCTAAGTCCATCTCAGCTGAATAAACATCTAAAAATTGAAAAATCACATGCAAAATTTTGATCTATCTCAGGTGGTTATGAACAGTAATGGATTACGCTGGTAATTAGGGTTTCGGGCCATCTAGAAAAAGAGAGGAATTAAGGAGAGAATGGGATAGGGGAGGGTGATGAAGAAGATGATGAATGAGATGATGAAAATGTAGATAATAAAAATCCGGGTTGTTAGAGTCAGATTAATACTCTGCAACAATTGTTACCTTATCTGACATAGATTGAAGATGAATCAGGAAATATTTAAGATGACTGGATAAAGTAATTGGAAATGGACCTGTAAAACAAGACCCAGAGGAGGATTTTATGGGAGAGACTCCGATGCTCAAGTTAATATGTGTGAGTTTTTGTTTATGATATATTAAGGATTTCGCGTGTATCTGATACTGTAAATATGTTGAATATTATAGAGGTACATTAGCCGATAATATCAGGATCATGTCATCTTGTATAGGATGATGCTCTGTGATTCCTGAAAGGTGGGCAACGTGGGGATCACAACAATTATACAAGGACTATGTTCATAAACGGAAGTCCCCAGGTCGATGAGAGCTCGATAGAGTCCTCACGAGGGTCGGGGTTTTGATAGTGAGACTCTTAGTTTATAGGAGCCCCCTAAATACATATTTAGTCCCTATCAGTCTTATTTCCTATTGCATTGGCATCCGCTGCTAGTTATTCCCCACAATAACACTTGCAATGGTGAAGTAGCACATGGTTGCAATTCTCTTTATATATATTCATCAAGAGAGAAGCGTCTACCACTCTTGGTTTTGGTTCTCTGTTTTTAGTATTAATGCTGCATTTTCCGGTTCTAACTGTTCAAAATGTGCTTCTTGATCTCAAAGTTTCAGGTTCTTTCAACATTATATTGCTTTGCCTATCTGTTTTTCTGAATACGATTATATTCCATCTATTTATCTTATCTTTTGTTGCTTACACTGCAGCACTCAGGTTCGTAGAAGGTGTATTTTTGGTCATGCTTATATCCTCGGTTATAATGTAAGAATTCTGTTTGACCATCTTGCTTGTTCCATCCTTTTCTAGAAAATGAAAGAAACCTTCCTCAGCAGTTGAAAGTGACTCGAGCAAATCCAACGATCAAGTTATTGATCCAATAGAAGGCTAGAATTCTTTGGATTAATCCAGATGAACTTATAACTCTAGCATCGTCCTATGATGAGATTGGATGTATCTCTAGATTGAGGAGTTAGCTCAAAGGATGTGCCCACTAGAAAAAAATGTGTTTGTCCCAATCTGTACACTGAAAACCCATCTAAGAGCTTCGGATGTTTCTATTGGAGGCTTTCCATGACGTGACACTCGTTATACTTATAGTCTATGTTGTGGTCTCCGTTGGAGTTAGCCTCGCCACTGAAGGGTAGTCGAAGGGGATGTATAGGGCCTTAGTGATGTTGTGACGCTTTTGAACTATTTTACAGGACTGCTTTGTGTTTGCAGTATTGAAGAGGCTGCCTCTGGCAGTGAGACTGAGTCTTGCTTTTGCAATGAAGAAGATGACGAGTGAGAACACGCTGGTTAGGCATCTTTACTACCTATGAGACGATGGGTTCTGCTATGTGCATCTGCATTGATAAAACGAGGGCGTTGACAGCAAACCATAAGGTAGTGAGCAAAACATGGATTTGTGGAAAGATAAAAGAAGTAGATGACAATAGTAGCAATGGTATAGTGGATTCTATTAAATCAGGAGCTGTGTTGAAAATTCTGCTGCAGGAAACATTCAACAACACGAGGGAGAAGATGGTGAAGAACAAAGATGGAAAATATATGATTTTAGGAACACCTACAGACAAGGGCGGATCTAGGATTCGACAATGGGGTGGGCTGAGAAATAAATACTTTAACACATTAAATTTTATATAAATCAAAATATTTTGATGTTTACATAAGTTGTGCCCTACAAGACTTTAATACATAAAATTCATCAATAACTGAGTCTATATCTATATCTTTAACAAAATCTCTCTCAATATAAAGCATCAACGAATCTTCAAGTAAATCATCACCCATCTTGTTACGAAGTGCCGTCTTCACATGCTTCATTGCAGAAAATGCTCGTTCAGTTGTAGCAGTAGAAACAGGCAGAGTCAAAATCAGATGAATTAGTCTAGTTAATATAACGTAGACCTTTGACCTTTCACTCTTAGTAAGTAGTTGACTCAACTCAACAAGTGTAGAAACTTGAAACTCTTGCATTACTATCACATCATGCTTATAATGCCTCAACTCATACTCAAATGAAACAATATCTTGATCAGTGAAATCTTCAGGATAAAATTTCCTTGCAAGCTTGCAAATATCATCACTGTTAAATGATTTGAAAGAATTCTTAGGATCTAAGGCCACACTGAGAGAAAGCAATTCAACAGACACATCATTAAATCTAGTATTCAACTCCATCAAGATGTAATCTATTGCTCCATTGAAAACATCAAAATGATAATGATGTTCAATTATAGTTTGCCCATGAGAACGACCAACCTCATATGGAGAATCCAAGTTGGGGACATCAATGTCATTCTTCAAGCAAAAAACATTTACTTCATTGAGAAATTCTTCCCAACCACTATCTCTCAATTCTTGAAGAATAGTTTTAGTACTAGAGACAAATGCAATAGCATCCAAAATATCTTGAACTTTTCTTTGAAGAATCTGACAAAGAGAATCGGTAACTCTCATAATCTTATGCATCGAGTGTAGAGTGAATACAAATTCAAAGCTAGCTATATTCTTGTAAACCCTCGAACTTGACCTTAGATCTTCCATTTTGAGAATATTGATGAGACACTCAAACACTCGCAAGTTGCGGCATACATATCTATCAAACTCCTCACGAGTTGTAGTGTGAAATCAACGAGTAGCTCCACTCGCTGCAAATTACCAATTTGATTGGCACCACGTCGTAATCAATATCCTCTCGCAACCAACAAACTCGAATTTCATGTCTTTGAGCAACGTGCGGTTGAGAGACACGTTTGATGAAGAAGTTATAATGTTAACAACATTATCCAAATGAAAATGAACTCCCAAACAACACCGATATCCTTAGTCAGAAACTAATGCCAATCTGTGAGCGATGCGCAAGCGATGAATATAATAGGCATATGGACAATCTCTAAGAAATAATGCACAAGTCCATTCCATGAACCACGCATATTCGGCACCATCGCATTCCCGGCCTCTCAATTTGTAATACCCCAAACTTCTGGGCTTAAAAATTTTGAAAATAAAGAAAGGAACAATACGATAGGAACGAGTATGAAAGTGAACGTCGGTAATTGTCGATTTTGAATAAATCGAAATTTCTCTTGAAAATTTGAACAAAATAATTTTTAGATATGTTTTAAGTATATTTGGGATATTATTTACACTAGGGAAGAAAAAGGAAATATTTTCCTTATTATTTGATGATTTTCGAAATTCATGAAGAATAAGTGATTAAATTATGATTTAATTTGTGATCACTTGATTTTATGTGATGAGTTGTCATGTTTATCTTGTAGTATATGATAAGATAATTATCTTGTACACCCAAGCATGAGGTGGATGTGATAAGGTTGGAAAATGACATTTTTAAGATAAGATTTGCTATGATATTTTCATAAAAGATAAGATAAGGTCATGATTAATTAAGAGATAATTTTATCTCTTATAAATGTGTAGAAATGTGTAGAATATCATAGGAAATAATATTTTAAATAATTAGTTGCATAATTTTCGAAATTTGAGTATTATTTTATGTGGATTTCGAAAATTACAATTTCTTTATGTGATAAATGTATTAAATAATTTATTTAATTATATGCTTGATAAATATCATGATTCTAGATCAATCTTATCTCCTAGAATTCATAAAATTTCGAAATTTATAAAAGGGATAAGAATGGGATTTTATAAAATTTAAGCTCTAGAAACCCTAATTTTCGAATAAAATGGGAAAATTGCTTAGAAAAATTCCAAAAAATTATTTTATGATATAATATCATTATATTTATGTAATTACTCATGAAAATAATATTGGTTATGAAAAGAATAATAGTTTGGTAATTTATTCATAATTTCGAATTATTGCCGATAACTTTACTTTAGAACATAGAAATGATCTTAATTAATTTTTCTATGATTTATATTATCATCTAAGATCAATATTATGTCATATAGTTATTAATTGGAGAAAAATAAAATATTTGGCATGTTATTATTAGAGGACCGAAAAATGGACTTCAGTGTGAAAATGAATATAAATATCATGCTTTAATTAATGCTATGTCATTATTATTTGGATAAGATATTATTATAGGATAAGGTAGATTATGTATCCAATTTTAACAAGTAACTAAGACCTTTGTCATGTAGTAGGCGAAAAGTTTGAAAAATAGTGTGAACAAATGTGAACATAAGGTATAAAATTCAAACTTTAGGATAAGGATAAGATATGATATTATCTTATAATAATATTATAGTATATGATATGAAAAAAAATAAAATTTATCCTAAAGACCCAATAGTGTTCGAAAATTTTATATATATTGTATAAAAGTGGTAATTTATTTATTTTATGATAAGAATAAGATATACTAATTAAATTAATAAAATAACATAATAAACTATAGAATAAAATAAAATATTTGTCTCTAAATAAATAGGGGTGGCCGAAAATAATATAAATTAAGGAATGAGTTGAAATTTTGATTTTACAACTAGAATTGTTATAATTTCAAAAAGATAAGATAAGGTGAGTAATTAAATTATAAGATAAGATAAAAAATGAGTCATTGACAACTCATAGGTTCAAATTTTTATAAGATAAGTATGAGTTGTAATTTTTGACTTTATATTAAGATATTTTATAAAGTAAAGATTAAAATCACTTTATAACATCTATAATTAGGAGACCCCCCCCCCCATTAACACCATACCAACCGAAAATTAGTGAAGAATAGAGAGAAAAATAGAGAGAAAATAATTAGAGGGTGCTCTCCAAAGTTGTCTTCGATCATAGTTCGAAAGACGTCGTAAACGTCGATCAAAATCGACTAGAAGGTTAGAAATTCTACACTTCTTATTAATTTATGCAAAAATATTAGAAAATCATATGTGATATGTTTTGTTACATGCTTTCGAAAAATTATGTGAAATACGTGAAAATTTTGTTATGTGTCGAAGTTATGAATTAAATATGTTCATATAGCGTTTATAAGCATATATTATGATTTTTAATATAAAGTAAAGCATGTATTAAAATATGATGATATAATGAAAATAAAGCATGGGTTATATGTTAAAATACATGAATTTTTAATTGTTGTTTTGAACATGAAATAATAATAGGTATTCATGTTTAGAATTCTATATTTTATGTGGAATTTCTTGGAAAAATATGGAATATTATGGGATAATACTTTCAAAATTTACTAAAGCATGAAATATTGATGTACAAGTTGTATATGATGAATATTATATCATATTATTAATATATATGATAATAATATATATTATGTACAAATTTTCGAAAATATATATATGTGTATGGAAATTTCGAAAAATATGAAAATAAAAGAATATGACGTCTCGTGATACGTGATATGTGAATCATATGATATGATACGTGAAAAGTTGAGACGTAGGAGAAAACGTCTGTGAATACATAAAATTTATGTATATATGAAAGTCGAGAAGTAAAGTCGATGCGTATGACGATAGGTATGAAATTAAGATTTATACGTCACGGTTGAATGGTTTGGATGAGAAAGAATGAAAAGATAGGATATTATATCTTTTCGAGATCGATAAGTATAGTAGTGGTTAAGGAATGAAAATAGGATCATTGGCGCTAAAAGGATTGATGTAGTAACTCCGTTGTTTTCGGATCGATGATTATCGAAAAGTATAGCGATGTACTAAACCTCGTTTCTCACGTTGAAAAGGGTCCGCTTTCGGAGGAGAAAGAAGGCGACAATTAATTTCTAGTGGCGTAGGAACTTTAAGTTCCCTAGGTGGGCTTTCTTATCTCGACAAAATGTGGGCTTTCTTACCAAAACTTTTATGAGCTTTTGGAAAATGTTTCTTTATTATTCTTGTCTTGTTTCTTGAAAACTTTTGAGATACGATATTATGCATCGGAAAATATTTTATGTTTTGTATATGTCCATTCGGGTTGCACAGGGCAACAAGAAGTTCTGGTCGGATCTATGCTAGAGGAGTAAGTGAAAGCTAGCTAGGGTTGTGTACACGTGTTGGGCCTCTGAACCGGGCGGTCATGCTCGAACCGGCTGGGCGGTTGTTTGCGTCCGGGTGAAGGAGGCCTCACTCCGATCGTTTATCCATAGCCGACTTGGAATACACGTTGTGGTTGTTGTGATATGAAAATGACTGCGCAGTCGACTTTGAGAAATGAGAAAATGTATTTTGTAAGAACAAGGCCTTTTCCAAATAAAACCCTTGTGTCTTACTAATGATGAGGGCAGTACAATATTTCGTAAAGTAAAATATTTTCGGCAATGTGTCCACTGAGTGCATCTTTGTACTCACCCGCATATTGTTTTAAATGTGCGGGTTGAGCGAGTGATGGAGCAGGCGAGAGTTGGCGAAAATCTTTTGAAGTATGAAGTATTTTTGGTTCACCTTGAGAATGCATCTCCATATGCATGTCTCACACGTTTTATTCCTCTGCTAAACTCTTGAGACTCAGTTATCTTTTGTTACTATGTTAAGCTTTGTAAAAGCTGCTGTTTTGTTGGAACCATGAAACCTTCTTATATATATCTAAAATTTGTTTTGCTCTATCATGATTCTCGTTTCTGTTTGAAACATCTATATTTCTTCGTAGATGAAATGAGTTGAAAACCTTATCCTTTTCATATTCACTTAACCCAAACCCCAAGTCACGTTCTGGTAAGGTTTAGCCAAACCGGACTGTGACAGAGTGGTATCAGAGCAGTTCGTTTGCTTTGAACCAAAAATATTCTTTCTATCCAAAGTCTGGCTTGAATCACTAGACTTTTTATGAAGCAGTCATCACCGCTCAACGCTCCTGTTCATCACGCTCAACCAGCAAGGAAAAGAGAGTTCTGATAAGAAAGGTATGGTTTAAAAGTTTTGAAAAGTTATGTATAGAGAAAGTTGAGTGAAAAATGTTTTTAAAGTGGACATGCCGTTGAAAGAGAAAGTGAATATCTTTGAATTTTGATAATTCATTGATGATAAGGCAAACAAGTGGTTTGTCTGAAGAAGTATAAGTTTATACCCGGTTGGTATGTGATCATTTTGTTATGATGAAATTGAAAGAAGTTAAAGCTCATATCCGGTTGGTATGTGAGTATTGATGAAAGGACATATATAGAGTTATATGTCAGTAAAATATGTTTATGAAACGAAGTTGAATTATGAAATTATTTTGATTTTCAAAAGAACGTAGATGAGCTCTAAGTTTCACGAAGAACTTAGATTGAACGAGATCATAGGAAATTCTCTTCTATGTATAACGTAGTGTTTGATGAAACACGAGAACTTGTAAACTTAGAATGCTTTTAAGTACGATTTGACGAACGATAATTGGAAATGCCACGTAGAGGAATGGAAGCTTCGATAAACGAATGTCACTTGTGACATGGGCATAGTATCTTCATTTGAAATTCTACGCGACAGAATTTTGAATCGACTATTGCTTACACGAATTAATCTAGAGCGATATACGAATTGGGGTATAGAATGTTAAGGGAGGAATAAGATAAGTGTTTAAAAGATGTTTTATATACTAAGTATTGTTTATAAGTAGCAATCGTCTTATTAAGAAATAAGAATGATACGGATTGAAAAGACAAGTATGGAAATGAAAGTTTAAAGTAGAAAGTAGTTGAAATGTTGTTTTAAGGTTGTGAAGAAAGGGATATGAGAAAGAGTTGACAATGATATGTCAAAAGTGAAAATGTTTAAATTCGTAGAAATCAATGAGATGTATTAGTATGAACGAAGTTATGTTTGAATTACAAGTTGTTAGTAGGTTATCCCAAAAAGAACGTAGACTGTTTAAGATGTATAATCCCTCTTGAGAAAGAACATAGAAATATAAATTATGAGAATTTTAGTCCATCATAACAGAAGCAAGGATGGAAGTAAGAATAAAAGTAGAAAAGACTGAGAGGGTAGAAACGAAATGATGGATGATGAATGTTATTATGCGATGGTAACATGAGTATAGTCTTTCCCTGTAGATGTTCACACATAAGAAAACTCCGAGTTGACTATAAGAACTTAATAAGAGACATGACCAAATTATCAGTTGGTTCTCACAGAAAAATATCTATAGTAAAAGGATTCCGGTACGGTAGAATAGAAAATGATTAAGTCAAGAACTGTAGTTAGTAAAGTGGATTTAAGTTTTGAGATGTATCATATTTTGAGAAACCTTACGATTTATGATGACCCAAAGACAAAGTATCGATGTTTCAAATTTTATTCATTACCCAAAGATCATCGTTGAGTTTAACTCTATGACCTAGTTTTAATTGAGATATCATTTGATTCCTCATTTTTTTTTCTGCAAGAAGTTTACAACCAAAAGTTTATAAAATGTCCTTTTGAAACCAAGCCTTCATGTGACTGAGAAGTATCTGTGACGGGTCTGGCCAGCCCATATGACCAAAGACATCTCAGTAGTCGTCATTTTGGTCTTCGGATCCTATACTCCAAATATTCGTTTCAAAAGTGATTCAAATTTCAAAAGTTGTCATCTTGAACTGTGAACCCGTACCCACTTATAAAGTAGTCATGATACGTTTTTCCCCAAACCTTGAAGCTAAGAAGTATGAAATAGGTTAACTTATCTCGGCACCTAAGTTCTCAGATTAGTAGAGTGATATGTTTATCCAATTAGAGAGAGATACAACAAGACATGATAAAGAAATGTTCTCGGTGAGATAAAATAAGCACGAGGCAATTTCAAGACTACGATATTATGAGATTATACGCAAGTATTTTAGAACGTAGCACGAAACGATATGAATCTTCTTCACCATGAGCAGAAGATACGACACTAGCATATGTTCGCTTAAACTTAGATTTGAACATAGAACTCACCGTCTATAAGAATCGATAGTTGAATAGATACGACTAGAAAACATAAGGATATTAGATATATGGATTGGAGATTAAGAAATGAGTCGATTTAAATAAAAGTTAACGTCATGAGATGATCAAATGGGTACGAGGTACCAACGTTGGAATTGAGAATTCGATATGGAGAAGGAATCAAGAACATTATGAGGATACGCAAATTTCGAGGACGAAATTTCTTTAAAGGGGGGTAGAATGTAATACCCCAAACTTCTGGGCTTAAAAATTTCGAAAATAAAGAAAGGAACAGTACGATAGGAACGAGTATGAAAGTGAACGTCGGTAATTGTCGATTTTGAATAAATCGAAATTTCTCTTGAAAATTTGAACAAAATAATTTTTAGATATGTTTTAAGTATATTTGGGATATTATTTACACTAGGGAAGAAAAAGGAAATATTTTACTTATTATTTGATGATTTTCGAAATTCATGAAGAATAAGTGATTAAATTATGATTTAATTTGTGATCACTTGATTTTATGTGATGAGTTGTCATGTTTATCTTGTAGTATATGATAAGATAATTATCTTGTACACCCAAGCATGAGGTGGATGTGATAAGGTTGGAAAATGACATTTTTAAGATAAGATTTGCTATGATATTTTCATAAAAGATAAGATAAGGTCATGATTAATTAAGAGATAATGTTTATCTCTTATAAATGTGTAGAAATGTGTAGAATATCATAGGAAATAATATTTTAAATAATTAGTTGCATAATTTTCGAAATTTGAGTATTATTTTATGTGGATTTCGAAAATTACAATTTCTTTATGTGATAAATGTATTAAATAATTTATTTAATTATATGCTTGATAAATATCATGATTCTAGATCAATCTTATCTCCTAGAATTCATAAAAATTTCGAAATTTATAAAAAGGGATAAGAATGGGATTTTATAAAATTTAAGCTCTAGAAACCCTAATTTTCGAATAAAATGGGAAAATTGCTTAGAAAAATTCCAAAAAATTATTTTATGATATAATATCATTATATTTATGTAATTACTCATGAAAATAATATTGGTTATGAAAAGAATAATAGTTTGATAATTTATTCATAATTTCGAATTATTGCCGATAACTTTACTTTAGAACATAGAAATGATCTTAATTAATTTTCCTATGATTTATATTATCATCTCAGATCAATATTATGTCATATAGTTATTAATTGGAGAAAAATAAAATATTTGGCATGTTATTATTAGAGGGACCGAAAAAATGGACTTCAAGTGTGAAAATGAATATAAATATAATGCTTTAATTAATGCTATGTCATTATTATTTGGATAAGATATTATTATAGGATAAGGTAGATTATGTATCCAATTTGAACAAGTAACTAAGACCTTTGTCATGTAGTAGGCGAAAAGTTTGAAAAATAGTGTGAACAAATGTGAACATAAGGTATAAAATTCAAACTTTAGGATAAGGATAAGATATGATATTATCTTATAATAATATTATAGTATATGATATGGAAAAAAATAAAATTTATCCTAAAGACCCAATAGTGTTCGAAAATTTTATATATATTGTATAAAAGTGGTAATTTATTTATTTTATGATAAGAATAAGATATACTAATTAAATTAATAAAATAACATAATAAACTATAGAATAAAATAAAATATTTGTCTCTAAATAAATAGGGGTGGCCGAAAATAATATAAATTAAGGAATGAGTTGTAAATTTTGATTTTACAACTAGAATTGTTATAATTTCAAAAAGATAAGATAAGGTGAGTAATTAAATTATAAGATAAGATAAAAAATGAGTCATTGACAACTCATAGGTTCAAATTTTTATAAGATAAGTATGAGTTGTAATTTTTGACTTTATGTTAAGATATTTTATAAAGTAAAGATTAAAATCACTTTATAACATCTATAAATAGGAGACCACCATTAACACCATACCAACCGAAAATTAGTGAAGAATAGAGAAAAATAGAGAGAAAATAATTAGAGGTGCTTTCTCCAAAGTTGTCTTGATCATAGTTCGAAGACGTCGTAAACGTCGATCAAAATCGACTAGAAGGTTAGAAATTCTACACTTCTTATTAATTTATGCAAAAATATTAGAAAATCATATGTGATATGTTTTGTTACATGCTTTCGAAAAATTATGTGAAATACGTGAAAATTTTGTTATGTGTCGAAGTTATGAATTAAATATGTTCATATGACGTTTATAAGCATATATTATGATTTTTAATATAAAGTAAAGCATGTATTAAAATATGATGATATGACCGAAAATAAAGCATGGGTTATATGTTAAAATACATGAATTTTTAATTGTTGTTTTGAACATGAAATAATAATAGGTATTCATGTTTAGAATTCTATGATTTTATGTGGAATTTCTTGGAAAAATATGGAATATTATGGGATAATACTTTCAAAATTTACTAAAGCATGAAATATTGATGTACAAGTTGTATATGATGAATATTATATCATATTATTAATATATATGATAATAATATATATTATGTACAAATTTTCGAAAATATATATATATATGTGTATGGAAATTTTGAAAAATATGAAAATAAAAGAATATGACGTCTCGTGATACGTGATATGTGAATCATATGATATGTGACACGCTGTCGTTTTGCGTTCAAAATAAATTTATAACCTATTGCCCATCACAGGCGTAGCCAGCGATAAGTATAGGGTCGATCCCACGAGGAGTTGGTGTAGCAATCTCTTATGTCACGATGTCACTTAAAAAGGATGAGAGTAGTGTAATTATCTTGATCACTATAGGTATGGCTAAAGTAATATGAAACGAACTCAAAGGAATATCAAATAATAAGGCGAGTCCGGCTTGGGCAAAACTTCGTGAAGATGATTAACACTCGGTCCTAGGTGCGAGGTTTTCTACACGACATGCATCAACCGGTTATAAGAGACATACGTCGTGACCCGTTGTCACGCGTCACGCCCACGACGCACCCCTCCAAATCTATCCTTTCGTGTAAAGAAGGCGAGGACACCCTATGCAAACTATCTAACCCGTAATGCCCACGCAGAGGACACCTCGATGCATGCAAGCTACAGACGACATTATGATCTAGATGGACCCGGTATTGGCAAAGGTAGCTGCTATGACTACTCCAACTCGCCCACACCGTACGTACTATTTGGGGTGCGGGACACCGACACCTTAATCCAATTATTACTTGCAACCTCCCTTACCCACTTTGTTATTTGCAACTAACACACCGAGTTTGGTTAAGTTATATATTGCCCAGACCTAGTGCTTGGGAACACACGCATGCAGATCGTAATGCCCTACTTAGACCTCTCGAGTTATATTAATCATGCTCCACTTAGTCACGCCCAAACCGAATAAAGACTTAGCTAGACATAAAATAAATAAACATGCAATGATTAATTGAAACCATAATTAAACGGAACCAACTTACTATTAATTGAGCGAAATAGAAGCGGCGAGCCCAAAGTGTCACCGACAAAACATCTGAATAGCAAATAAAAGTGTTTGCTCAGAGGGACTTAATGTATGTGGTGCGGTGGATGAATTTGATAATGAGTGAGAATTGGAACCGGAAGAGGCGCACAAGTCGCGCCGTCCATATATATAGGCCGAGAGAGATCGGCGATGGTAATGGCCCATGGGCTGGACAATCTGGCGAGTTTTCCTTGTTGATCGGCGCTCTTTCCTTGCCCAGACGGATCCGGCGATCTCCTCCGGATATCATGAGATTCGGTGTCGTAGCATCCTTTCCGGATTTAGCGAGATTCGCCCTGATCTCACGTATCTTGCCCATTAGCTCTCCTCCGCCTTCTCTTGCCTCCTTCTTCTTCTTGGTCTCGCCGCCTTCACTTCCGCTTGCCCATTAGCCTACCCTTACGGAGATTGAACTTGTGCGGTGCAGTAAGGAGGTCACGTCGTGAAAGCGGAACAGCTATTGGGGTTTGAAGCCCGGTGTGAGCTAAGCTCCTTGTGCCTCGAGGTGCATCGTATCTCTATTCATCCGCCATGCAAGTTCCACTCCTTCTTGCCCATTTCTGCCATGCCTTGTCCCCTGCAGACCAATGTGTCCTCTCAGACACAAAACACAACAAGAAAGACACAAAAGACTCGATCTAGACCTAGACAAGACATAGAAAAAGAGCACAAAACTTGGGCTCGTCACACGCACACACTTTAAACATGTTTGTCCTCAAGCATGCACGCGTAATTTGCCCAAGACAAAAGATAGAAAGAAAAAACTCAAAACAGAAAAGGTTAGCACATTTCCACCAGCAGGATATCTCGGCCAATATAAGCTTCATCAGAACAAACTAGCAATTCAAGTAGTCTCCATTCAAGCAACGACCATCAAACAAGTCAAAATACGAATTTGAGCATATTGGGCATTTTCCTTACCAACACTCTGCACTCTTGTGTATAGGCTAGTGTATACGCTCAGGACATCTTTCATTTCGACTATGCCATAGGCTTGCTCTACCATCTCCACCGTTTAGACAAAGTTTTAAACATTCATCCTTAGGTCTTTTATTTGGTTGTAATGGGGCTTAAGACATAGGTGGGAAATTTTTGGAACGAGGCTAAGGTCATCACGGACTCAGGTTCGAGGAATTTATTTTGTCCTCCATGGATTTCCTTTCTCCTTTCTCTTACAGACCTCAAGACAACCATCTTAGGACTTCATCAATATATATATTCTTTTATTTCAAGTCCTTTTCTTTCAATTCTGGGTACCTTCTTTATATTGGGCATTTTGCCCATTTCTTTGAAATTCGGTAAACCCTTTTTTTCTTGCCCATTCTGAGGCTCTTGTTCTTCCCTTTTGTTTGCCCTTCTCTTCTATTAGCTCCCGAGTCTAATTGACCGGGTGAGCTTCTTTTCCGTGCTAATTTAAGGGAGTGAAAGAAATTATTAAGCTCGAGGGGGTGAGCGAGGGATTAACAGTGGGTAGGACATTTTTGGCTCGATGGGCTATTTGAAAGAAAAATTGCCTAAGTCATCTAAATGTTTTAACTAAGTCAATAAGGCCTCGACATAAGAGTGCACGCAAGTTCTAGCAAAAGCCTAATGAAGATGTCAATAATCACACAAGAAAGGAAGCGTGTTGATCAAGATCTGACAGTTTAAGCTCAAATCTCACCATGTGTGCTCAAATTCAATTAAATCGTCCTTATTTACATACGGTCACGCTCAAACGAATTCCTAAAACTACTAGCATTATTCACAACAAAGCAAAATACACCCAATCAATCCCACCAATTTAAACATGCCAACCGACACACAAAACGAAAACCCTCCCACTCACACACTTTGCGTTGAGCAAAGTGGGTAAGTAAGAGAGGAACACAAACAACAAACAACGAAACAAAGCGAGCAAGGTGGCGGTCCCCTACTCACACACTTTGCCTTGGGCAAAGTGGGTCGAGGGGACCGACTCTCTTAACTCAAACAAACAAAAGGCAGACGACCCTTTACTCACACACTTTGCCTGGGGCAAAGTGGGTGAGAAAAAGGTTTACCACCAACAACAACAAAACAAAACAAAACAAACAACAAAACAAAACAAAAACACAACAAAGCAGAAACAAAAGAACAAAAGGGAGGACAAAAGGTCGAGGAAGCGGATACACGAATCCGAAGTGGGCGAGTAGGCTAGCAGGGCATCATGGGTCGCTTTCTGTTGTTCCTCTATCCTGGTCAAGCGGGCTTTGATGTCATCATCCTCCTCCTGGCTATCTTTGAATCCTCTTACGGTGATAGGCGATCGTGAGGGCTGTTGGTCGTCAAGGCTGGCTCCGTGAAGACTGGTTTTCCATCCTGGTCGTAGTATATGTCCTTCATCCGTTCCAACATAGCTGTGTCAATATACAGCTCGGGCTCCACTTCCAGGTCGGTATTCGCCGTCCAGCACCTTCAGCTTCGTGGCCAACACGGTCACCAAATGGGCAAGAGAGATCCTCTGCTTAGGATGAGTCAGGATGTCCTTGAAATGGACGGTACAAGCGACAAAGTTCACCTTGTGGCCATACCACATGCACCTAAGATGAACAACTCTGCTGGGAGATGGAGTTCTTGCATCCACCTTCCCAAGAAACGTAGGACGGTGGCGATGGCACATCCTTAGCGCGTTGCTCCTCGACTCATTGCCCTTAGTGTATCCTGATTTGAACGTTGTGCCCAGACCGATCGATGACCATTTTTCATTCCACTCCTCCCCTGTGTGCTCGGGGCGTGGTGAAAGCTTCCTTGTGATACGTGGTCTTCGTCTCACACACTGTAATGCCGAGTGCGGTTGAAGTCGTTCACGAGAAGCAAATTCGTTGCCCATCGACTTAAATTTGATACGATCGTGGTCGACTTCACTTTGCACAGGTTCTTTATTTCGAGAGTTTGAATAAACTCCCTCGCCAATGTGATGTACAGCTGTCCTGGCCATTCCAAAAACGCTCCCCATCCAATCCTTGCGAAAAACTTTTTCACCTCATCCTTAACCCCCAGACTCTCCAGCACCTCCATGTCTAGCGTCTTGGGCTTTACAATGCCCCTCATCAGAGGTGGTGTTGAACCTCGGGGTGGCCTCTCCGTGGTCAGGACGGCTTTCCCTTTTTCAGAGGAGGGTGATGCCATCTTCGCAAGGTACCACCGGGTTCTCTTCCTTGAAGGTGGAGGTAGCTCCGACGAGGCTTCTTTTATAGGGATGACATATGTCTAGCCCTTGCCCCGAGGATCTATCTTGGATATTTAATTCACCATACATTGATTATAAACCTAGCATGCGTCTATATAATTAATTGCAACACGTAGAGGTTTTCTCGTGTTTACCTTTGAATCTGTCGGGGATGAACAGATCGATCGGATCGAGACTCGTGCTTTGATCTTGTGGACTGTATCCCGGTTACCCAATCTCTAACGTCGAGTGAGGACGATCTATGGAGAATGCTTCGGAAAAACACCCAATGCTCTCAACACTATTTTCGTTTCTCCCAAATGTCCACACGGAACTTTCGATAATATCTTCCAATTATACTATTGGAATTTCAATAATATCTTCCAATTGCCATATTATAGAATTAACGAAAATTCTTCCAAATAGCAAATATGGAATTAGCGAAAATTCTTCCAATTATCATATATGGAATTAACGAAAATTCTAGGTGTAAATAATGAGGATTTTTTCATTAACCAAGATTTAATCTCTTACCTCATATTTATAATGCATTACCATAATCCCATATGGAAATGATCTATGCATATCCCATAAATATAATAATATCCTTATAGGATAAAGAGAATAAAATCTTTCCTTTGAGAGCTATAGGGGCGCCGATTTCCAAGAGCTTACGGGCCTTGATGGGCCAGCCCAGGGATCAAATGCAAGGAATAAAGATGGGCCTCAAATAAATTAATTATCTTATGTTCAGCCCAGAACATAAATTAATTTATAAACATTTATTCATGCCACTAGAGAATAAATCTTGACTTACCCTTTATTACCGAAGTTGAGTCGGGCTTGCACTTAGACATTCGAATCCCGTATTTAAGATATCGAGCGTCCATTAATTATTTATAGCATTACATTGCTAAAATAATTAATATCTTTAATTCCTTAAGTAGTACCACTCAACCTTATTATTGTACTTGAGCTAACTCAACTGCGGGGTTTAGTACAATAAACCTTGAGCTCCTTAAGGGCGTCATCATCCTAAACGGATACGGTGACTCGTCTGAGATAACTAGCATGACATACAAGCACCGCCACCACCCAAGATCGCGGAGAATATTGGGTTAGAACATATAACCTCACCCATAACAAGTCAAAGTGATGGTGCGCAACTCATACTCATCTAATACCTTATCGAGATTTAGATCATCGTAAGTCACCGAGATCTGGGTTCTTCACGACGGTCGGATAGAAGAACCCATCTCACTGTGATCCTTCATACGTCGAGGCGTGCCGGCAGATAGACAAGTAACCAAGTCAAGTCACTTCTCTATCTATCTGCAGCTATATACCGACAACTCGTCCTCAAGTTGTCTCGGTGTGAAACTTTTATATCTCATTAAGCTTGACCAATCATACGGACTTACGTGATCTTCTACACATCATATGATCTAACTTATCTATGAGATAAGGGACACATATATATGCAATCAAGTATTCAATTCGGATAGGAGATTGTAATAGTGGTAACGGAAACATTGTATACAAGCTCAACCATACTGCTTTCAGTATACAAATCCAACAATCTCCCACTTATACTAAAGCAAACTTTTAGTATACAATGTGACTCTCTACTAGCTATTACAAACAACCATCACTTTGCTTCTCCCACTTATACAAAAGTTTCCTTTCTAAGTGGGTGCCATCATGCGCAATCCAAGTCATCTAACGTGCCCGACGTAGACTTTTGCGGCAGGCTTTTCGTGAATGGATCCACTAGGTTATTCGTTATATCAATCTTTGCAATCAGCACGTCCCCTCGTCTAACGATTTCTCGTATGACATGGTACTTTCTCTCTATATGTTTGGTTGCCTTGTGGATCCGTGGTTCCTTCGAGTTTGCCACTGCACCTGAGTTATCATAGTAAACTATGATACTCTAGGGCAAACTAGGTACCACATCTAGATCCATGAGGTAGTTCTTGAACCATCTGACCTCCTTAGTAGCCTCCGGCGGCTACATTTTGGCTTCCATGGTAGAGTCCGCAATGCATCATTTGCTTTGCACTCCGAGATCGGCTCCACCTCCCAAGGTAAACACATAGCTTGAGGTAGAATTTTTCTTATCACGGTCGACTTGGAAATCGAGTCGAATAACCCAAAGGCATTAGACTATCTCGCATAGTAAACTAGCTTATAATCTCAAGTCCTTTTCGGTGCTTGAGTATATGCTTCTTTGCATCGATGTGCTTGTCGTGGTTAGGCGATATCTAGCTACTATACTCTTGCAAGACAAGAGATATCGGGCCTCGTGCATAGCATTGCATACATGAGACTTCCTACGGTGAAACGTAGGGAACTTGTCTCATTTCCTCTATCTCATTTTCGGTCATAAGTGGATGCACCTTTAGATAAAGAACGCCATATCCGAAGGTAGCAATCCTTTCTAGGCGGTCTGCATACTAAGCGAGTAATCACGGTATCAATGTAAGGCGCCCGAGATAAGCTCAACATTTTTCTCTTGCGATCTCGGTAAACCTTGATCCCAAAATGTATCTTCATCTCCTTAGTCTTTCATTTGAAATCGATCGGATTACCAACTCTTTACGTCGATAAAAACTTCACATTGTTGCCAAATAGAAGAGTGTCATCTACGTAAATTGCAAGAAATACCACATCACCGTTGACATCTAAACGATACACATAACTTTCGTTAGGCAACTGGGTAAATCCATAGGACTTTACCACCTCGTCCAAACGTAAGTTCCATGATCTTGCATCATTGTCTTGTATCGCCTCGCAGTACGTCCATGGGTCGATTATTGCCTGTTCATTTTCTGGGACTAAATCCGAAGATTCTCCCACGAACATAAATCGCTCGGGTTGGCGAACAACCCTCCCACTACGACGAGGTGCTATATACACAATGATAACGGTGGGTGCAGAACTTGTGGTTCTCTATCTTGCACAACTTCTTTGGTAGGTACCACTCATGCGGTCAGTATCTCGGTGGAACTCGACCCACTTCAATTTCTTGAAGTATCTGGTGTCGATCTCTCCACTAGACACGACATCTCGTACCTTTGGCCTAATCGGTGGTGGAATACGATCATCTTCTAATTCTTGAAGAATGATTTCAACTTTGGATTTATGGTTTTTCATGTAGTCCTCTTCTAAGAATCGAGCATTAGTCTAATAATGACCTTCGATCCTTGGGACTATAGAATAAACCACCTTCGTTCCTCTAGGATAGCGATAAACAGACCTTGCGTCGGATCTAGCCTCCAACTTGTCGACCTTCTTATTCAAAGACGTGTCGGATCGCCCATATCCTTATGTGGCTTAAACCGGGCTTCATACCAAACCACAACTCGAAGGGGTCTTTTCGATGACTTGGATGGTTCTAGATTCAGCAAGTATGCCGCCGTTCTAAGGCATACCCCGAATCGAAATAGGCATTGTAGCATAACTCATCATAGATCTAACCATTTCCAAAAGAGTCATATTTCTTCGCTCGACACACCATTTTGTTGTGGTGTGCCGGTGAAATCTTGTTGGGATGTAATCCCACACTTCACTAGATAGTCCATAAACTCGTTCTTGAGGTATTCGCCACCGCGATCGGACCGCAGATGACTTGATACTCTTACCTAGCTTCGCTCCACTTCCGCCTTAAACTCTTTGAATTTCTCAAAGCATTCGGACTTCGGTGAAGCGGTATACGTATCCGTACCTTGAGTAATCGTCGATGAAAGTGACAAATTACTCGTACCCTCCACGAGCTTGTGTGGACATCGGTCCACAGTCGAATGGACTAACTCCAACATTTCTTTGGCTCTATAACCCTTCGCTTTGAAGGGTGCGGTCGACATCTTACCTTCTATCTGAGATTCGCAGACCGGGAACAGAGTAACCGTGAGATTACCCAACGCCCATTCTTAGCCGTCTTTGGATCCTATTTAGATTGATGTGACCTAATCTAAGATGCCGAGAGAAAAGTGGTGTCATCTTCTTGAAAACTTTCTCTTTTAGGGTTTGTAGAAGATCAACATAGTTATAGGTATTATGTTTTGTAGAAATAGTATAAAGCGAATTATATAAAGTGCCAACACGTATAACTTCGTCATTTCTTATGATAGAATCACCACTATCAAAATAACGAAATATCCATGAATAAATAATTTAAATATGAAACAAGGTTCCACTAAAAACCGGCACATATAAAACGCCTTTCAAAACTAAAACTGTTGTCTCAAAACATAAAGTAACATCTCCGACTGCAATGGCCTCGACTTTCGTCGCGTTGCCCATGGAGATTGTTATCTCGCCATTATTCGACTCCTTGTCGCGGGAACCCACGCAGGTGTAACAAACATGATCAGTCGCACCCGTGTCTACTACCCAAGAATGGGTAGAACAAGTCGCTAAACATGTTTCCGTTACTAAAGCAAACGGCGTACCTTGAGCCTTGAGCTTGGGGCACTTGGCCTTCCAATGCCCAGTCTCACCGCACTTGAAGCACTTGCCCTTCTCCTTTGGCTTTTTCAAACCGCTGGTAGAGCCCTTTACATTACTCCCACTCTTTTCTTTAGCCTTAGCATCTCTAGAATTCCACTTTCCCTTTTCATCTTTCGATAAAACAGTGGTCTTCCTTGAGGTGCGCGCTGAAGACTGTGCACCTTTACCCATTTTGCTTTCTTCCGTTACTAAGTCCTCTTGCAATGAATCTAGAGTATAACTCTTATCATAAAGGACTACTCCATAACGAAAGTCATCAAAAGACTTGGGCAAAGTATTGAGGATTATATCGATTCTGACTACGTCATCAATATATCCTCCAACCAATTCGAGCTCTCCGAAGAGATTGATCATTTGCTCTACATGGTCATGCACTGAATCGCTTTCCTTCATAGAACTTGACATAATCAATTTTGTCAAATTATGACAAGCGATTCTGTCCGACTCCTCATACGATTTCCTGAGATTTAGCCATATAGTGGCGGCATCATCTATCTCTTGATACTGGAGTTGCAAGGACTCGCACATGGTGACCAAAAGAAGGCACTTCGCCATTCTATTTGATTTATCCCATTTCTCGTGCTCCTTGCGCTCCTCATCAATAGATAAATCGTCTAGAGGTTTGGGACGAGGTGTAGTGAGTATATATAAATTTTCTTCGGTAGTGAGAACATTCTCAATGTTTCGTTTCCACTCGATAAAATTTGGACGGATAGCGGTTTTGTGCGAGCATATTGATAATCGGTGTAAGAGACATATACGAAGCGATAATGAAAACACATAAGCATCGATCGCACATAATTCGTAACAATAATATAGTAACCTTTTGATAAAACAATATTAATTGAAACCTCCAATCGCCCAAGGAATCCCACATACAAGCCACGCGTGTGGGCGTTTACATGAACCCCCGACCGGACTAAAATATACCTTTTAGTCGTTTAATTTCAATCCATGTCAACTTAACCTTATGATAAAAGAAATTAACGATTGGACCTTACTAGACCACATCACTATCGCAAGAAGGGACTTGGCGGAAGTTGTACTCGGGTGATGTCTAAGCATTGACCACAATTTTAACAAAGAGAGAATGAATTCTTAGAATTGGCATACTCACTCGGACCATACCGCTTCAATTCAAATTCTTTTGTTATCTCATTTTATATCTATCTCTAGAGAACTTATGAAAATCGCACATGCAAGCCACGCGTGTGGGCGTTTACATGAAACTCCCACTTCTCAATAGATTTAAAATGTTTTATTTAGAAATCTCATCTAACAAACTTGTGATAAGCAAGTGCAAGCAAGCCACGCGTGTGGGCGTTTACTCACGGTCGTCTCACTTTGTTTAGAGATCAAAAGTCGAGGTCTTGACATTTTAATTAAAATTAATATGTCGAGTTACTTGCTTAGTCTTTTTATTCAAAGTTTTGTCCATGCGAGATCACGTAATCCTAGCATGCTTTTCTATATAACTTAACATGTAAAACATGCTCGCAAATTCTAAAATATGCTTGATAAGCGCGATAAACCTAGCATGCTTACTATGCGCACTCAATTCGTAAAACACTTAAGGTTTGTCAACGTAATTTAAACATACATAACATACTCTTGCATAATTTAAACATCCACGACATGCATATGAATGATAAAAATAAAATAAAAGCGTTCATCGCGGCCCATTCGTGAAACACACTTTCTTGCCTAATCTATTACATAGAATAGCAAAGTACAAATTAAAATTGAAAGGGCCTCGCGTGCAGAACACGGACCGGAAAATCGGGTTGAAATGGAAAAATGGAGTGCGGGCCGGTCGCCTGTCTTGGGCAGCGGGCTGGGGCAAAGCCGATCGCGCGCCAGGCCAGCTGCCGCCGCCGCATGCCTCGCGGGCTTCCTCGCGATCGCGAAGGCGACCGCAACCCGTCGAGCTTGCGTGCGGCGCGCCGCGGTCGCGTCGCCAGCGCTGTCGGCCAACCCGCGTGCTTTGAGGTTCCGCGCGCTTGCTCGCCCACCGCCGCGATCACTTGCCGAGCACCGCCGGCGTGCGCCCAGCGCCGAGTGGTGCCGAGGCATCCGCCTGCTGCGCGCCCGTACCCGGCTATCGAGCCGCGCCGCCCGCGTCGCCCATCCTCGCTTCGCTTGGCGCCACGGCGCCGTTGAGCGCACGATGCGCCTAGATCACCCGGCGCTGCGCGCGCAGCGCTGCCGCCGATACTGGCGCCAGCGTTGCCACGCGGCGAATCTCGCGACCGCCGCCGCCGCTCGCGTGGCGCCGGATCTCGTCTTGCGAACGCACGCCCGTCGCCCGTGCCCTCGCGATTGCGAGGCTCGGTCGCGAAATCTTGTCGGTGGACACCGCGTCTGTTTTCCCGTCGTGTCGTCTTTCGTGCTTTCATCTTCGTTCTTCTTTACGGATAAGATTTACGTAATAATAAATCTAATCTAACCACGGATTTTCTCGTGGTGCAAAACAAAATCCGACAAAATAATAAGCGAGCCACGATGAGCAGCGGATCCACATTAATTAAGCGCACGTAATAATCAAACGTGAATTAATCCAGCAGAGCCAAGATTACGAACACGGCTCGATACCAATTATAGGGATGACATATGTTCAGCCGCGCCGAGGATCTATCTTGGATATTTAATTCACCATACATTGATTATAAACCTAGCATGCGTCTATATAATTAATTGCAACACGTGAGGTTTTCTCGTGTTTACCTTTGAATCTATCGGGGATGAACGGATCGATCAGATCGAGACTCGTGCTTTGATCTTACGGGTGTATCCCGGTTACCCAATTTCCAACGTCGAGTGAGGACGATCTATGGAGAATGCTTCGGAAAAACACCCAATGCTCTCAACACTATTTTCGTTTCTCCCAAATGTCCACACGGAACTTTCGATAATATCTTCCAATTATACTATTGGAATTTCGATAATATCTTCCAATTGCCATAATATAGAATTATCGAAAATTCTTCCAAATAGCAAATATGGAATTAGCGAAAATTCTTCCAATTATCATATATGGAATTAACGAAAATTCTAGGTGTAAATAATGAGGATTTTTTCATTAACCAAGATTTAATCTCTTACCTCATATTTATAATGCATTACCATAATCCCATATGGAAATGATCTATGCATATCCCATAAATATAATAATATCCTTATAGGATAAAGAGAATAAAATCTTTCCTTTGAGAGCTATAGGGCGCCGATTTCCAAGAGCTTACGGGCCTTGATGGGCCACCAGGATCAAATGCAAGGAATAAAGATGGGCCTCAAATAAATTAATTATCTTATGTTCACCCGAACATAAATTAATTTATAAACATTTATTCATGCCACTAGAGAATAAATCTTGACTTACCCTTTATTACCGGTTGAGTCGGGCTTGCACTTAGACATTCTGAATCCCGTATTTAAGATATCGAGCGTCCATTAATTATTTATAGCATTCTCGATTGCTTAAAATAATTAATATCTTTAATTCCTTAAGTAGTACCACTCAACCTTATTATTGTACTTGAGCTAACTCAACTGCGGGGTTTAGTACAATAAACCTTTGAGCTCCTTAAGGGGCGTCATCATCCTAAACGGATACGGTGACTCGTCTGAGATAACTAGCATGACATACAAACACGCCACCAACCAAGATGCGGAGAATATTGGGTTAGAACATATAACCTCACCCATAACAAGTCAAAGTGATGGTCGAACTCATACTCATCTAATACCTTATCGAGATTTAGATCATCGTAAGTCACGAGATCTAGGTTCTTCACGGCGGTCGATAGAAGAACCCATCTCATCGTGATCCTTCAATACGTCGAGACGTACCGGCATGAAACAAGTAATCAAGTCAAGTCACTTCTTATCTATCTGCGGCTTATACCGACAACTCGTCCTCAAGTTGTCTCGGTGTGAAACTTTTATATCTCATTAAGCGACCAATCATACGGACTTACGTGATCTTCTACACCTTCGTATGATCTAACTTATCTATGAGATAAGGGGACATATATATGCAATCAAGTATTCAATTCGGATAGGAGATTGTAATAGTGGTAACGAAAACATTGTATACAAGCTCAACCATCCTGCTTTTAGTATACAAATCCAACATCTTTCTCGGTGGTGGTGGTGGTGCCCTCAGAGTCTTTCTCGGCTGGGGTTTCTTCTCTTTCTTCGCTTTTCTCCTTCTCGCCGGAGGGCTCCAGTTCGTCAGCTTCGTCCGAGGTGGACTCCTCCGTCTCCGCAGGGGTATCTTCCTTCTCCGTTGCTGGGACAACCTTCTCCTTGTTGGCCTTGGCTTTCTTCTTCTTAGGTTTCGCCGCCGTCTCTCTCGGTGGTTCCTCCGTCGTCGCCTTTACGGGAGAGGGCGCTTGCTCCTCTATTATTTTCTCCAGGTCCTCGGAGTTAACTGGAGACGGGCTTTTAGGCATTTCGGGGGTAGTAGGAGTCTCAGAGGGGGTCGCCATTGCTGATTTTAGCTCTGTGGTTTTCTTTGGTTCGGAGGGGGAATCGGGAGCTTTTGGTTGTTTTGGCTCGGTTTCTGAGCGGTCATTTTTGAAAATGGGAGGTTTCTTCTTTAAGGCTCGGTGAGAGAGAATTTGCGGAGGTTGAGGCGGCGTGGGTGAGGTAATTATGGAGTGGCGAGTTATAAGGGACGTTACGTCCTTTCTCCTGACAACCGCCTGCCACTTGTTCCAGAACTCACCCTCTTGCCCACGGCGAATGTCTAGCGTCTCATCTTGCCCTCTTCGATCATGATCACACTGTTCCTGTAGATTGACCAACACAACACCACACGCAAAACGGGGCCAAAAAAAACAAAAGAGAAAACAACAACGAAAGCAAATAAAAATACCAGGTTGCCTCCTGGCCAGCGCCTTGGTTATCGTCGTGGCTCGACCAGACCTCTTTATTACTCTTCCCCGTCGAGGGCTTGCACTCGATGCAATTCCCCTGGATCTACCTCGTGATGCCCATAGTAAGCCTTCAGACGCTGTCCATTGACCTTGAAGGTTTTTCTCGTCTTCAGATCTGCGATCTCGACAGCTCCATTCGAAAATTGAGTTTTGACTTCATATGGTCCGCACCACTTGCTTGTTAACTTGCCCGACATCAACTTGAATCGAGACTGGTATAAAAGCACCAATTGCCCTTGCTCGAATGACTTGGCTTTGATAAGACGGTCATGTGCCTTCTTTAATCTTTCTTTATATAGAACGGCATTGTCATAGGCCTCTAGCCTTATTTCTTCCAGTTCTTGAAGCTGAAGCTTTCTAGCTTGGCCATCATGGTCCCAATCAAAGTTGAGCTTGTTCACTGTCCAAAATGCCTTGTGCTCTAGTTCTACTGGTAAGTGACACATCTTGTCGAACACCATTCGGTATGGTGACATGCCCAAGGGGGTCTTGTATGCAGTTCTATATGCCCATAGCGTCATCAAGACGAGTGCTCGATCCTTACACATAGGTCCCACTAACTTCCTCAATATAGTCTTGATTATTACATTGGACAACTCCGCTTGCCCGTTAGCTGCGGATGGTAGGTGTAGTCACACGATGGGTTACACGTATTTCTCGAACAATTTGGTGATAGTAGTGTTGCAAAATGGGTTCCTTGATCGGCGATAATTGCCTTGGGTGCGCCGAACTGTTGAAGATATTAGCTTTAAGAAAAGTGAAACTACCTTTAGTCATTAGTGGCACTTGCCTTGGCCTCAACCCGTTTCAAAACATAATCCACCGCAGCGGGATGTGCGCATTGCCCTTGAGCTCGGTAATGGTCACGGTCCCGTGTTGGTTATGAACTTGTCGAGCAGTTTCTGAGTTTATCGACTTGGTCTCCACGGTTGAAGAAGTAGCGGCGGCTTGCCTCGGAACTTCTCCTCCTTCGTCTCTATTTTCTTGGCCATCTAGCCCGGCGATCTAAAGGCCTCACTGGAACTTTATTCAGTATTGATCCTCCACAAGCTGCATTCACCCAAATCTTCTCTGTTGCCCTCAACCCGGCCATGAAATATTGGATCAGATCATGATCTGGAATTTGATGTTGAGGGCATTTCGCTCTGTAGCTGTTTAAACCTTCCCCAGTAATCATAAAGGTCTCTCCGTGCCCATTTGATCTGCTTATCCTTTTCTCATGTTCGAATATGGGCGGCAGGAAAGTACTTCTCGAGGAACTTCTGGTGAAGTTGTGCCCACGTGGTCACACTTCCAACGGGCAAGGTGTAGAGCCATTCTCTTGCCCCATCATGCAGAGAGAAGGGGAATGACACTAATCTCACATACTCTCCAAGGTTTTCATTGGCGCGGATAGTCCCACACGCCATCTCGAAATCTTGTAAATGCCTTTGTGGATCCTCCCCGGGCATGTCACTGAATCGGGGGAGGATTTGGATGAAGGAATGCTTCATCTCCCAGTTGCCATTGATCGCGGGCAAAGTGATGCCCGTTGGCCTCAGGTTCTGATTGTTAGGGAACACCATTTCCCTTAATGTCCGCTCTACTTGCGGTTGTTCACCCATCGTATTGCCCTCTGGGTTCTCTTACGGATTAGCGCCTCGCGACTTGTCGTGCCCTCCGCATCGCTTTGCTCTCCTCCGCCTTGCGTGCTTTTCGATCTCGGGATCGTACAAAAGTCCTCCGTTCTCTCCACGCAGGTTAGGTCGTAGCATCAATAAAGCAATATAAATTCAAGAAATAGAGATACTCTTGGAATGCGCAACTCCCGGAACAGGCGCCAATTCGACACTGCTGTCGTTTTATGCGTTGAAAATAAATTTATAACCTATTGCCCATCACAGGTAGTAGCCGATAAGTATAGGGTCGATCCCACGAGGAGTTGGTGTAGCAATCTCTTATGTCACGATGTCACTTAAAAGGATGAGAGTGGTGTAATTATCTTGATCACTATAGGTATGGCTAAAGTAATCAAACGAACTCAAAGGAATATCAAATAATAAGGCAGTGCGGCTTGGGCAACAATTTCGTGAAGACGATTAACACTCGGTCCTAGGTGCAAAGGTTTTCTACATGACATGCATCAACCGGTTATAAGAGACATACGTCGTGACCTCGTTGTCACGCGTCACGCCTGACGCACCCCTCCAAATCTATCCTTTCGTGTAAAGAAGGCGAGGGACACCCTATGCAAACTATCTAACCCGTAATGCCCACGCGAGGACACCTCGAGACTGCAAGCCTACGAGGCGTTATGATCTAGATGGACCGGTATTAGCAAAGGCGGTGCTATGACTACTCCAACTCGCCCACACCAGTTCGTACTATTTGGGGTGCGGGACACCCGACACCTTAATCCAATTATTACTTGCAACCCTCCCTTACCCACTATGTTATTTGCAACTAACACACCGAGTTTGGTTAAGTTATATATTGCCCAGGACCTAGTGTTTCGGGAACACACGCATGAAGATCGTAATGCCCTACTTAGACCTCTCGAGTTATATTAATCATGCTCCACTTAGTCACGCCCAAACCAGAATAAAGACTTAGCTAGACATAAAATAAATAAACATGCAACAGTTAATTGAAACCATAATTAAACGGAACCAACTTACTATTAATTGAACGAAATAGAAGCGGCGAGCCCAAAGTGCACCGACAAAACATCCGAATAGCAAATAAAAGTGTTTGCCCCGAAGGGACTTAATGTATGTGGTGCTGCTGGATGAATTTGATAATGAGAGTGAGAGTTGGAACGCGGAAGAGACGCACAAGTCGCGCCTTCATCCATATATATAGGCCGAGAGAGACTGACGATGGTAATGGCCCATGGGCTGGACAATCTGGTAGGTTTTCCTTGTTGATCGGCGCTCTTTCCTTGCCCAGACGGATCCGAGGCGATCTCCTCCGGATATCATGAGATTCGGTGTCAGCGCGCATCCTTTCCGGATTTAGCGAGATTCGCCCAGATCTCGCGTATCTTGCCCATTAGCTCTCCCTCTGCCTTCTCTTGCCCTCCTTCTTCTTCTTGGTCTCTGCTCGCCTTCTTCACTTCCGCTTGCCCATTAGCCTACCCTTCTGGAGATTGAACTTATGCGGTCTGTAAGAAGGTCACGCCGTGAAACGGAATAGCTACTGGGGTTTGAAGCCCAGGCTGTGAGCTAAGCTCCTTGTGCCCTCGAGGTGCATCGTATCTCTATTCATCCGCCATGCAAGTTCCACTCCTTCTTGCCCATTTCTGGCCTGCCTTGTCCCCTGCAGACCAATGTGTCCTCCCAGACACAAAACACAACAAGAAAGACACAAAAGACTCGATCTAGACCTAGACAAGACACAGAAAAAGAGCACAAAACTTGGGCTCGTCAATATGATACGTGAAAAGTTGAGACGTAGGAGAAAACGTCTGTGAATACATAAAATTTAAGTATATATGAAAGCTGAGAAGTAAAGTCAGTACGTAACGACGATAGGTATGAAATTAAGATTTATACGTCACGCTGAATGGTTTGGACTGAGAAAGAATGAAAAGATAGGATATTATATCTTTTCGAGATGCAATAAGTATAGTAGTGGTTAAGGAATGAAAATATGATCCTTGACGCTAAAAGGATTGATGTAGTAACTCCGTTGTTTTCGGATCGATGATTATCGAAAAGTATAGCGATGTACTAAACCTCGTTTCTCACGTTGAAAAAGGTCCCCTTTCGAGAGGAGAAAGAAGACGACAATTAATTTCTAGTGACGTAGGAACTTTAAGTTCCCGAGGTGGGCTTTCTTATCTCAACAAAATGTGGGCTTTCTTACCAAAACTTTTTATGAGCTTTTTGGAAAATGTTTCTTATTATTCTTGTCTTTCGCTTTCTTGAAAACTTTTGAGATACGATATTGTCTCGCGTAAAATGTTTTATGTTTTGTATATGTCCATTCGGATTGCACAGGACAACGAGGAAGTTACAATTCGGATCCTATGCTAGAGGAGTAAGGGATAAAGCCTAGCTAGGGTTGTGTACACGTGTTGAGCCTCGAACATTGGGCGGTCATGCTCTGAATCTTTGGGCGGTTGTTTACGTCCGGGTGAAGGAGGCCTCCTCCCAGCGTTTATCCATGTGAGACTTGGAATATACGTTGTGGTTGTTGTGATATGAAAATGACTGCGCAGTCGACTTTGAGAAATGAGAAAATGTATTTTGTAAGAACAAGGCCTTTTCCAAATAAAACCCTTGTGTCTTACTAATGATGAGGGCAGTACAATATTTCGTAAAGTAAAATGTTTTCGGCAATGTGTCCACTGAGTGTATCTTTGTACTCAGCCCTGCATATTTGTTTTTAAATGTGCAGGTGATGGAACAGAGCGAGAGTTGAGCGGAAATCTTTTGAAGTATGAAGTATTTTTGGTTCACCTTGAGAATGCATCTCCATATGCATGTCGCACACATTTTATTCCGCTGCTAAACTCTTGAGACTCTGTTATCTTTTGTTACTATGTTAAGCTTTGTAAAAGCTGCTGTTTTGTTGGAACCGTGAAACCTTCTTATATATATCTAAAATCTGTTTTGCTCTATCATGATTCTCGTTTCTGTTTGAAACATCTATATTTCTTCGTAGATGAAATGAGTTGAAAACCTTATCCTTTTCATATTCACTTAACCCAAACCCCAAGTCACTGTCTGGTAAGGTTTAGCCAAACCAGGCTGTGACACAATTTCTCAACTTGAAGATCATGATGAGAAATGACACGGCATATCTCATTTTTCAAATTTAGTGAAGTGGTGCCACTAACAATTTTAATTGCAAAAAAACGTTCAGTCAAAATTCGATGATCATTCACAAACCTCAAGATAATAGCCATTTGCTCTTGCTTTGAGATATCTTGTGCTTCATCAACAAGAATACAAAAATACTTATCTCCAACTTCTTCATGAATCCTTTGACGTACTCTGTTGGCCATAATATTTAAAATCTCTTTTTGAATTTCCGGAGCAATGTATTGGGCATTTTTTGGAGCATTATCAAGAACAACTTCATTAACTTCCTTATTCATATCTGCAAAAGCCTTCACCAATTCAATAAAATTCCCACGGTTGGATGAAGAAGAAGACTCATCATGACCTCTAAAAGCACGACCTTGAAGTGCAAGCCATCGGAGGCTTATGATCGAAGTCTTCAGCGTAACGATTTCTCTCCTTCTCAATAATTGTTTGAGAATGCATAACTTTGTCTATATGTCCAATTGGTCTCATTAAATCTTCTGCACGTCTTAAGCACATAGTATGTGGTGATGTAGCTACAGAACCAACATGAGTAAGAAATGCACATTTATTTCCTTGATTTATCCTTTTCCAATTGTCAAATCCTTCATTAATTAATGCAGAAGAGCTAGGCATATTAGCATCACTTATGAAAAGGAAACAATAAAAACAATATGCCTTGTTTGTGGAAAGTGAATACTCCAACCAATGAAACTTATCAAACCATCTCTTCTGAAAGCTACGGTTTTGAGTGCCAAACTTTGTAACATGATACACTTCCATCTTCGGTTGATAAGGCCCAACTTTTAGATATGCACGTCTTATATCATCACTTGCATTAACAGAATACTCCCATAATTGTTTCCTTTTTCCCGGATCACGCTCAATACATGTAACTGGATTTCTCTCTATAGGACTTGAAGGACATTGACTAGTTTGATTTTGGATGGCTGTGGTTATAGGTTCTGAGCTACCTTCATTGTTTTGAGTGTCTTGATGATCACACTTCTTAAAAAAAGATGATATAAGTCCTTTTCCTTTCTTTGCAATATGTTGGTGCTCCATTTAAATGAATGGAAACTACAAGACATCCAAAAATCAAGAGTGTTAAAAAACAAAAAAATTAAGGATATATTCCATAAGAGACCAAGTCATAAAAAGTTTTGCATTTAATATCAATTCATTCATCTCGCACAAATCAAAAGCTCAATAAATTATTTATGTAATACCAAATTCAAAGTGGAAAATAAATATGGAACAATTGAATATTAGAAGACTTGGAACCAAAATATAAAGTGCAATTAGCATAATGCGTTCAACTGTAAGACCAAAAATCTAGAAAATGTCAATATATAATTTTGATGCCTATTTATAATCTGATTTTTTTTTGTTATAAAAATAATCATTATATATATATATATATGAAATTTAGATATGGCTTAATGGCTACAAGCCTACAACTACAAGAAAATTGTCGTGCCTCACTGCCTTGTTAGCTAGCAATCAACAACACAATAATGTTAGTTTATTTTAGCTTAAATTGTCAAAATGCGTGAATGCAGGGAATAATACAGAATACACGAACACCAAATAACGAAATGATAAGCTCCTTGTTCAAAATTGTGATATTTATTCACCAAAAATAAACTCAATTTGAAATACTAAATCTTAATTTAGGGTTCCATACCTTGAATATATGAGATGAAAATGAGTGATGGGCAAAAAGAATAGACTCAGAAATCGGAATGTTTGACGGCACTGCCGGTGCCACGTTGGAATCGGATAAGATCAGAAGAGGAAAATGAGAGACTATAACAGAGTCTTATGTTCTGTTGTGTAACTTCCGTCTATTGATGTACCTCAAAAGAGGATTATGATTTTTATATTTGTTTTTTAATTATGTGGAGGTGGGCTAAAATAGATTTGGGCCTAAATATAAAGTATATATATAGAAAGAAATTTGGGGGTTGCACTGGGCTGGAACCCAGTGCAGCCCATGAGTACATCCGCCCCTGCCTACAGAAGCAGCAATACTAGAGTTTACTACACCTCGATGGTGATTTTAAAGAGCAGCGCCGCATGTGCAAGAAGAAGAAGAAGAAGAAGAAACAGTCCCTTTGATGTAAGAGCAAGAGATAAATGTGTCGGATTTGATCAATGGTTTCACTAATGAAGCTCTACGCACTCTCTGCTTAGCTTTCAAATACATTGATGATGGTTTTCATGGCAATAACATCCCTAATCATGGCTATATGCTAGTTGTTGTAGTCGGTATAAAGGACCTTGTTTGACTCGGGGTGAAGAAAGCAGTTCAAACTTGTTTAGAAGCAAGTATTACCGTGCGCATGGTCATTGGTGATAACGTCAACACAGCTAAGGCAATAGCTAGAGAATGTGGCATTCTCTAAGATGATCATCTTGTAGTTGAAGGTCCAGCTTATCGTCACAAGACTCCTCCCTCATGAGATGAGCCTAGACATACCAAGAATTAAGGTGATCAATATATATACAAACACAAATAATGATTTCATTGTTTGTACGTAATGGATCGGGCATCACCACCAACAAACATGTCTTGGTGAAGCCCTATAGAAATGTGCTTCGAGAGCTTGCGACAATCACTGGTGATGGGACTAAGGATGCTCCTGCTATGCATGAGGCAGATATTGGACTAGCTCTAAAAACATTCGAAGTAAATTCAGTTTGCAAAAGAAAGTGCTGATGTGATTGTGCTGGATGAGCAATTGCTCAACAATTGTTGCAAAATGGGAGTGTGCAGTGTACATCGGCATAAGGAAATTTGTGCAATTCTAGTTGATTGTTAACATTGTTGCTCTCATGATCAACTTCATATATGTTTGTGTTTTAGGTGATTGAATGTTTTTATTTCTCATCATAAGGCAAGATGGGATTGGTATAGTACATGTACATGTCTAATATAAGTTTCTGGCAAGAAGCATAACTTGTTTTATCTGTTGCTAAAACACTAGGATCTACACCCCTCACCGTCGTGCAGTTGCTGTGGGTGAACCTAATCATGGACACTTTATGAGCACTAGCACTCACCACCGAACCACCATACGAGGCTCTAATGAAGCGGCCACCCGTCAGTCAGGAGGTCGGAGAGTCTCATCACCATGGCCATGTGGAGGAACATCATTGGTAAGAGCATATACCAAATACTTTCCTGCTAGTCCTCAATTTTGCTGGGAAGCAAATCGTGGGACTCAATGGCCCTGATGCAACTGTATTACTCAACAATTTGATATTCAACATATTTGTGCTTTGCCAGTAACTAACTATAACCTTCATCAAAATCATGAAACTACACAACATTTCTCGAAAACTTCTTCTCTCCACATCTTGAGCCAGGTCTTCAATGAGATAAACAGTCGCCCCAAGCGAGCACCGTACTGTTGAACTGGCAGATGTGGGTGCTCGGTGTTGGGAATTCAACCCAAGTCCCACATCGAAAGATTAGACCAAGGTGGTCTAGTATATATTGAAGAGTTTCACTCCACTAGTATGAGGCCTTTTGGGGTTGAGCCCAAAAACAAATCCGTGCGGGCTTGGCAAAAGCGGACAATATCATACTAGTGTGGAGTTGGGAATGACTCGCAGTCTCAACAGTGGTATCAGAGCCAGGTTCGTGGTCAAGTGGAATGCGGCATGCTCGATGTAGGGAGGCCCTCGGTGTAACTCGAACTTGTGTCGAAAGTCTTCCTAACCAGGGGTGTTAGGTGACGTGTTCCGTTGGTGCGGCGGTGCAAGATGGTCCAAATGTTTGAAAGGACACGAGTTATGTGATCCTTGGTTTGAGGGGAGGTTTGTTGGGAATTCAACCCAAGTTCCACATCGAAAGATTAGACCAAGATGGTCTAGTATATATTGAAGAGTTTCACTCCACTAGTATGAGGCCTTTTGGGGTTGAGCCCAAAAACAAATCCTCGCGGGCTTGGCCCAAAGCGGACAATATCATACTAGTGTGGAGTTGGGAACGACTCGCAATCTCAACACTCGGCGCATTGGTGGGCAGGTTGCACATGCCCCTGCTGTTTTATTGAAGTGCATTTCAGTTAGAAGGAAGTGCAATGATGCAGGAAACGACATTATGAGAGGCTCCCAAGCGGCCCTAGATTTGCTTGAAGGAATAGCAGAAGTATACATATTTGGAAGGGCCAGCAGCCAGTATAATGAATTGTTTGCAGTCTTTGGTTCCATTTTGTGTGTTAATTTAGCAAGTATGTGAAGAAAATCACCAACAAAATGGCATTGCAGCTTATGCTATGGAGATGGACTAACTTCTTTCTAACCTTAGCATTTACCTCTGTTTATAATATGTATATGTATTCTCTCTCTCTCTCTCTCTCTGTACGCTTTTGTATATGCAAGTATTCTACCTGTAGTCCCTTTCCATTGAAAAAGAACTCCATGCGACATTACAGGTCAAGATCAAATTCTCATTTTCAAACTTAAATCTAATGACATTTGCAATTTTACTTGTGCCAAGCGTTCCTATCTTAATTATAGATCTTCTTTCAACCGCTTAAAAGAATTCAGAAGGAAATTAAAAAAATTGATTGGTAAGTTAGAACTATAATCCTGACTATACATTAACAACTATATTTCTCGCGCAGTAACTGGAGAAGCTGGAAGCTCCATCCTAACAAAATAATCTGTACATTACTGCTATACAATTTCCAACCTTTCACTCATTCACATGAGTTGTCCCGTCCGCGAACATTACAAACGACATGACTCCTCAGCAGCAGCATGCCACAGCTTGCACTTTAGGGAAGATCAGCAGATTCAAAGATACCCGAACACCTAGCTATATGACGTTATCAGATGTTCACTGTTTGTTATGCCTTGTTGTTTCTTCAGCAGCTACAGTTCTGGGTTCTGGTGTTGAATAGCTGCAAATGCAGGTTCAATGTTCTCATTCACACTCTTTGTTGGCCTTTTCAACCTCTTTGGTCTTTGCTGTATGGAATCGGCATGCTGAGAGGGATCCTCGTGTTCGTAGTCTGCTATCTTTCGATTTGGTGATGATGAATCCACCTGTTTGGAGCTCTTCTGAGCCCTTGGTTTTGGCTGTGTTTGCTTGTCACCACCAGGCTTCCTCTGCAAAGGCAACTCATACATTACTAACCTACTCCGAAACAGTGAGCTCCAATAAAACCCAGTCAACCACATGAATTTTTCATATGTAACTAGATTTTGATTCTGGAAAATCAATTCAGTGGTTCCTACTTTCTAAATTCCGTAATCATATCAAGTTCAAGGAGCCAGAGAGAGATTATCACCTTTTTGCTGCTAGATTTTATTTTTTCGGTATCTTGTGGCTCATAATCATTGTCCTGTAATTCAGCGTTCGCGAAATCCTCCAAAGACGCAGCTCCTTCTGCATCGATTCTGATGCATTTAGCACCACTCTTCTTCTTCTGTCTATCTTTAGCCTGTTTTTGGTGCAGAACCCGATTTGTTTCAGTGTCTTTAATGCTTATAGTAACGACTTCAGTGTATGAAAGAAAAAGCACACCTGTTGTGAAACTTCTTTGAGTTTCTGCTCCAGTTGAGCATCGTCGATCAGTAATGATACGACGTCCTCGGGAGCCAAGAGGTCACCTTGGACATGACCACCCGTCATCACAAGCTGCTGGACGGTGTTTTTCTGACTTGCTCTCTGCAGAATTTTTTCCTCTACTGTCTCTTTACAGATTAAGCGGTACACAGTTACCTAAGTGATGAAAGGGACATGTTTCAGTGAGAGGAGTACGAAGATCAGAAATCGAAGCCACTCAAATATCAAGACCAAAGATGCATAGATAAATCACTGAAGAACAGCACGTGCTTACAGTGAAGAAGTAAGCAATATGTAATATTGAAAAAAAGATCGATCACATGAAATATTGAACTTTCATTTTAGAGTTCTGTTGCAGTAGGAGTGCAGAGAAATGATTCCAAGTGCAAGTGCATCCATGATAATCAACATAAGCTGCTGATCATTAATCTAAAATGCGCAGCTGTTATATGAATGCACCTATCTGCAAATGCTAAATGACTTCTTCCGAATTTTGTGATTTACAGGGAAGAGAAAGAACATAAAGTGACTGGCACAACACCTGAAACATTAATCAAGCAAAGGTTTCAAGCAATAGTCAATGGAAAGAGAGATGCTCACATCCTTAGTTTGACCCAGACGATGGGCCCTGTCCATTGCCTGTAAATCCAAAGTTGGATTCCAGTCACTTTCATAAAATATGACTGTGTCAGCAGTTGTCAAGTTGATTCCAAGCCCACCAGCTCTTGTGCTCAGCAAGAACACAAAGATATCACTCCTAAAAATAATTGGCAGAAGCTCAGAAAGATCCATAAGAGAGAGAGAGAGAGAGAGAGAGAGCTCATACCGGTGCTGGAAATCTTTCACCATGTCACGGCGATCCATTATGGTGGATGACCCATCAAGCCTCAAATACCGATATTTCCTATAGTTCATATAATCCTGCAAAGCGATTGTGTCAGCCTAAGATCCAAAGTAGAAATATTTCAAACTAAATCTTCCAGTCTAAAGAATATGTAGGAGAATTATAGCAGGACCTTAGTTAATAGTTCTAAAGAATAGCAGGACCTTAGTTAATAGTTCTTGCATGAAGTGAACTCTAGTCCCTTCAACAACTGAATACAAAGGAACCATGTTTCAAGTAGAGCTACTTTTGGTAGGACAATTGGTGCTGTAAGCCCTCTACAATGGTCAGTTTAGAAAGGCAAGACGAAGATATTGTATTAAGCACTTAGTAAGGCATTACAGTGGGATCTACTCTTTTTAGGATGAAACAAGTTGCCAATTCTGATAGTTTTAGTAAACCATGAAGAGGATTATTGACCATGTCCCAATGATGTATGGTTATCTGCACCATAAAATCCAGGGCTTCTTTTGCAAATGCTTATCATGATTACAGAAAATGAGTTAAATTCACCTCGAGGATATTCAGCATTTTTGTCATTTGTGCAAAAAGAAGAACGCGGTGATTTTGTGCCCGTAGACGCTTTAGAAGTATATCAAGCGTTTGAAGCTTCCCAGAATCCTGGAATAAGTACAAGATATCATAATGTAAATCCACTTGATACATAGGGCCAGTAAGATGTTAGGGGTGCAGAGAGGAAGAGCGTACTGTCAACATCTTTGCAGGGTCAAATGGTTGCATGGGTGGACAAGACCCGAAAATCTTGTGTGTAAGCTGAAGGGCAGGTTGTGTAATTGGTAATTCAGCATCAATCTCTTGTATTAAAGGGTGAGTGCCAGTAGGTTTCCTCGGGCCATTACAATCAGATGTCCGTGCAAATCCAGTCAACAACCTCTTTAACCAGGGGTGATGCCACTCTTCAGCCATCTTGTATGCAAAGTTTCTATCTGAACAGCGGACATTTATCTGAGCCAAAAGCATTCCCGGAAGACCTCAGTTGAGAAACAAGTCATCGAAACCACATATACACGTGAGTGTGTGAATAAAGTATGGATTACTATTTACTGGAGGTGCTCTAGTTCTAGGGAAACGAGTATACTGAATGCACAAGCTTGATATCAGATAGAAGCCTATCCTGGTAAGGCATGATTAGAGCCTCAAATGGAGCATCTGTAGGACCTGTTGCAAGCCTTCTTCTAAGAACACATTTCTCCGACCTACCAGGCAGTAGCAACATTCGTGTGACAGCTCTTACTTTTTCATTGCCAATATGAGGATACTGGAAATCATCATCATCACTTTCCATCAACAGGTCCAAGATTTCGTCTAAATATTGGCGATCTGATCTCATAATGGAGAATAATAATCTCTCCATAAAAGAACCAGTTGCCAAGAATGAAACTTCTGCTGGTGATAGATCAATAAAGCGCGAAAATTCAAAAGCTTTACTTTGTCCAGAATTATGATCTGAATTGTAGTCCTTTTGGAGTGAAGAATTGGAGATATTTTCTGTAGAGAATATGTTAAATAACTTCTGAATTAACTCTCTGCTTAGATTCTGGCCAGCTTCTGAGTTGTGAACCTTGGAACCGCCAACAATCTCTTGGTAGACCAGTTTTGGTATCTATTGAAGTAAAATTCAAAGAATAATGAAAGACTGATATGGACTACATAAAAATACCATTCATTAGGTAGTAAACACAATCATCAGAATAATAATCCAGAAGATACATTACCTTTTATTGGCCAGTTAGATTATCTAGTGTAACAACATTACATAATTTTCCTATTATTGAAGAATGGCTAGGTTTCCGAGGAAAAAGGGTGGGCGAACATCCTTTAGGCAAAATAAAAAAAAAGAATACCACGAGTTTCTAGTTTAATAGTTTTATAGAAATTCCTTAAGGGCTCAAAACCTGTTAAAGTAAACCAAACCATTAGCAAAGCACACAGGTCCACGACGAAAAAGTCAAGTGAGCTAACAGAGGTTATTCAGTTTCCAAAGCACAAAGACTACATCACCACATATTTTGCTAATATATTAACATTCAACAATTAATACAGTGCAACTACATTCTACGAATATGTAGGAGAGTTACCAGATGGAAAAAGTGTGTTGTTGAGGCGGCGGGTAGGGGGATTAGCTATTCTAATTACCTCGTATGCAATAGGGCTTCTGCCACCAGAGTAAAAGATGTCTTCCAGCTCGCCGAAGGGAGGAGGGAGAAGAGAATTTGGAACATCTCCAAAATGAAAATACGTGCTCCCTTCATTTCTCTCAAATAGTTCTGGATGATTGCATACCTGGATTGCAGGGGGGAAAAGCCACCATTATATCATTTCAGAATCAAAAGATGGGGAAGCCTACACGTTACCCTTCCTTTATAAGTTGTCCAAATTAAATGAAACATAAAATGTAACAAAACACAAAATGTTGTGTAGTTCATCCCAACAGGATAACTCTAGTCTAGCAATATAGAAATCCCACCAATTCAAGTGAAATGCTACCTTTCTCAGCTGGATGACAATGTTCATCAGGTTCAGAATCTTTTTCTCACTAAGATGTCCACGGTTTCCATCAAACAACTCTGCAAGGGATATCTTGTTCTTTATAGCTTGGTAAAAAGCCTGCTGCCGAGAGCTTAATTTACAGTGTACAGTAACTTCAGTTTTTCCTGTCAGCTCAGAGACCACATCCTTCTTAACTCTCCGCAGCATGAAAGGTTTCAGAATGGCATGCTGTTATCAGTGAGATTGCGAAGGAGAATGAGAAGCAAAATAGAATTAGTCATAAATCCAAAACATAAGCGATAGAATACAATGCTTCATAGGACTATTTTTTTTATATCATAAACTCACAGCTTCAAAGCAGTTATTTGACATCATCAACATAATTGAGCAGACAGAGCATTCACACATGGAATTCCACCCACACAAGCAACATTAGGATCTCGATATACATTACCGTTAAACAAGATCATACTCTTTGACCTAGAACATATGATTTACTACCAACTCAAACTCCCAGCAACACATTAAAAATGCTTTGTGCTCCAAAAGCAAGGAAGGGTGCTTACCAATCGATTAAGCTGGTGTTCGTTTAGTGTCCCACCATGCTCTGCATGACTCTCAATTCTGATAAAGTACAGGAGAATGAGGAGAATAACACTCGTAGCTCATATAGATGATGGAGACCAACAGCTTAGAGGAGAAACATACCCTTTCGAAAACCACTCATTGAATTGCTCATGGCTATCAAATAAAGTTGGCATAATAAAATGTAGGAGCGCCCACAGTTCAGCCATGTTATTTTGAATTGGAGTTCCAGTCAGAAGCAAGCGATTTCGGCAATTGAAACTGAGCAGTGTTTTCCATCTTATACTGTCATTCCAACACCCAACATTGTCAATGGTAGCATATATAAAATATTTACCTATATATGTGTGAGACTGAATACTTTAGCAAATAGATAAAAACAAGATTCATCTTATAGAAATGTGAGCCTCAGATGCTAGGTTTTTGGCATAGTTTAAAGGTCGATTCTCGAAAATTCTTATTTAAGAAAAAGCAACTATTTACTAACATGAATGAAGTGAAAAAAAAACAATAGTTCGCATCAAGCTAGCTTTTTCTGGAACACATATATGCCAGAAATATATATACACACACACACATATATATAGAGAGAGAGAGGTTCAAACAAGAACCATTTTTAACGTGAGAACTAAGAACCACCAAAATTTGTTATGAATAAAATGAATTCGCCATGAAAGTTAATACATCCGTTGAAAAAGTTATTAATCAAAAAATTCAAAATTTTCACTCAGGTTCAAATCTCATAAGGGTCGAAAATTCAATTTTTTTGGATTCGGTAACTTTCTTAACGGATTCATCAACTTTCATACTAAATTGATCATATTTTTGTTCTCACGATAAAAATGGTTCTCACATTAACCTTCTCCTATATATATATATATATGTAAATAGAGAGAGAGAGAGAGAGGTTCAAATAAGAACCATTTTTAATGTGAAAATTAAGAACAATGCAAATTCGCTATAAACAAAATTAATTCGCTATGAAAGTTAATACATCCGCTGTGAAAGAACTGAATCCAAAAATCGAAATTTTCACCCAGATTTGAATCCCATGAGGACGAAAATTTATTTTTTGGTTTTAGTAACTTTTCCAGCGCATTCATCAACTTTCACAACGAATTCATCATTTTTTGGTTTTCATGTTCTCGCGATAAAATTATTTTCATTAACCTCACATATATATATATATATATATATATAGGGTTGTTCTCATCTTTTTGAAAACTTGAGAACCATGATAAGAAAGATGATACACAAAGCAAGATTTTGTGCATAACGTTTCTAAAATTGTTGCACAACAAAATAATTTTAGAAAGTTTTCGTTATGCACAACTTTATACCGTTTGTGCATCATCTTCAACGCCTTATGCATAGTTCGCAAAAGATGTGGTTCTCATTTGATCCACTCCTATATATATATATATATATATATATAGGATATTGAAATTCTCTGGTACATGTACTTGGGAGCAAAGGAATAGTTGAGACTTAAGACCTGTTGGAACTTTTGATTGCTTGAGCTTCATCCAACACCATGTATTGCCATTTTAAGCGACGGAAGCACTTCTGATCAGAAACCAGCAGCTGGTAACTGGTAATGAGAATGTGAAATCCAGCCTCCCTGACAAGTTGATGAGGTGGTGATTCAATGGAACAAAATAATAGAATTAAAATTTTCAAAAATGTCAAAACAACGAGGACTAAACAAATCAAGAGCTAATTAGTCTACTACACAAGGAAAACAGAAAATAAGCCAAAGCACAGAGCCCATTTGTGCTTCCATAAAAAGCTCCAGCAATGGAATTGTGACACTTTTCAATACTCATGTCCCCGATTTCCATGTGAAGCAATAGCACAGTCAATGGCATATCTAGATCTCCCCTTCCGAATTTCAGCCCCTCGCAGAACCCATTGTGTTTGTTTGTATCTAATATCTAATCTTACATCCCAAGCATTCTCTATATTTCTTTGTTTATAGTCACGATCACCACTCAAGTAAATTTCAACTACCTTCATCATATCTATAATGTATTGAAAAATGTTGCCTTGGAGCCATATGGACAGTAGCATCACACGACATATAGGAGCAAGTAGTGATTCATGCAGAATGGTGTACCTTGCTCAAGCAGTTAAAACTTAAAAACAAGCCTTAAGCATATACATGTCCTCGAAACATAAGCTAATTTGTGCACTCAACCATTCATTATACTTCAATTCCACATAGAATGTTCAAGCTGCTAGGTTGAAAATTTTGTCTCATCTTTTCTAGGCATATTTGGGTTCCAAGATAAGTAGATAACAATGTGTCTTAATCACCTACCCTTGAGTTGGTCATTTCACAGAATTTACATATCATCTATTTCTGATTCAGATGTCAAATTATCATACTAGTGGAGTTTTAGATCAGTTATACCTAACAATTGATCTGCAAAGAATCAGACCGCCAGTTATGGTGGCATATAAATGAGATATAATGCAAGTATCAGCAGATATACCTAACAAGCAGCTAAATGAAGTGTAAGGACATTACAACTGGTGAATCACCTTCGGTAAAGACGCTTTGCATTAATGTTCTTCCTAAGCACTGTACGCTCCTGAAGACCACCCCAATATGGAAGAGTCTTCAAATCAGGGCAGAAACGACTGATTTCATCAGCCCAATTATTCAAGACAGAAGCAGGAGCAACCACCAGAAAAGGCCCCCATATATTTTTTTCCTATAAACGAGAACCAGTTAAAAAGAATGACTTGCAAGTTGCAGCCAGAAACTTGAAAGAATAATTAATTACCTCAGCCAAATGAGCCAAGAATGCCATGGCTTGAATTGTCTTTCCCAGACCCATCTCATCAGCAAGAATACCATTTAAGCCCTGGAAAGAAAAGATGTGAATCAGATCCATCTGGGCAGCCTTTTAAAAGTGGGAGTAGATGCTGGTTACCTGCTCGTAACAATTTACAAGCCACTGAAGGCCTTTCAGCTGATATTCTTTAAGGGAACCCTTGAACATCTCAGGCGTTTGCACTGTTGATGCTACAGGCATGGTCGACCTAAGAGCACCATAAACAATTACTTACTAGTACATCAAAGACCAAGGATAGAATGCTCTGTCAACTGAAAATTGGGAGTGGGGATCAGGAAACCTACGGGTGCAGCAATCAATATTGCTAGACTCAGTGACCAAGCCATCTTGGAGAGGGACCTCAGCTTCTCCAGCTAGACGCAGCTTTAAGCATTCATTATCAAATGCACTGGTCATTTTCTTCTGCTTTGAAACTGCATCGTGGGCTGCTCTGAGAGCTTCCCTTCTTAATTCAGCAGCTTCAGGATCATCTTCCTCCTGCTGCTGATCTTCAGAAAGAATTTCTTGGTCATTAGATTTTTCATCACCCGCTGCTAATGCTCCAGAGGATTGTGAGGCCTTATTCTGCATGAAGTGACTGTAAAGTTCTGTCTGTGACAACAGAAAATTGAGCCTCTGCTGCTGCCTCTTAGCTTCACGAAGTTCTTGTTCTCGCTTCAGAGCTTCAGCAGCTTCTTTTTCTTCTCTTTTCCTCACTTCCGCCTTCAAGAGAACAATTTCATAGATTAGAAACACCGTATCACTGGCTGTATGTAAAATTTTCGCCAAAGTTTAAGCCATGTTGAATCAAGTTCTATCTAACATCTAAATTCTTAAGTTTTGGGGATCTTTATAATAGTACTATAGTATTTTATTTGACAGTGTGCCAGTTCAGTTAATAGGTAATGACCTAACGTGTTTAAGAAGGTTGCTTCTTGCTGAAAATAGAAATCAGAATAAGAAATTACCATCTCCTTGTCAACTCTCTTCCAAAACACTAGCATGTCCCTAGCCAGTTTCCTTGTCCTGATTCCAGCACCCTTATCAATTTGATGGATCTGCTGACTTTCATTTTCACCTGGAAAAGAATCAAGATTGGCGTAACAGAATATTTGGACAAGAGTGCCAAGTTCATCATGATGGATTGTATGGGAAAACAACATATGTCACAGTAGCACAAACCTCTCTTTGACAGGTTTCAGAAACTCTCTTAGCATCAGTTATTTGCTTCCTGTGGAAGTTGGTGAAAATCCTGTGATGCTTTGGAATTTCTTTTCTTGCTATATTAACCCAATATTTACTAAGCTTTTCTATTTCTTCCCTCTCAATAACAGAAGGGTCTTTCTTCACCTTTAGCTTTTTAGGTAAACCACGTTCAATAATCTGCACCATCTCAAATATCAACATGAGTAACAATCAGATATATAAAAACAAAATAAAGGCCGAGAAAGTAACTTTCCTAACCTCATATGTATCCCCCTTCTCCAAAATTTTTACATAATAAACCTGCAATATACCATCATCTGACAAAATAGATCGCCTAATCCTTCCAGCTGCCCCTTCTGGAATACCATCGGCTCCCAATGCAGTTTCACTAATGCTTAGGCAGAAATTCTCAGCAGAGTAATTGGTCTGCTGGGCTTTCAATCTTGCCTGAAGCGATTCATACTGAGGCCGCTGGTCACCCATCTCTGCCCTGCTTCTCTGCTGAAACTTGTTCTCAGAAGCCATCATTGCAGCTAATGAACCCAAGTCAAGGGTGCCCTTTAGGTAAAATTCCTCCACTCGGATATCTGACATACTTGGCAAATTTAGTGATGATGACAGCTTTTCATACGGAAGAGGAATCCTATATGTGATGCCATCCCCAATATCCAGAAAAGCTGGTTCGAGATTTGGTCTGAAAGTTTTGCACAATGCATCAAGGATGAGTCCAAATTAATCAGGATCAGTCACATCAGTTACAACATAGCAAACATTTAGTGACACCTCCCTTAAATTACTTTTACGAAATATCTTTTATTGGAAACCACTTGCATATACTACATACAAACTGAGTCTTCATTTTATTTATGTCATTTCTCCAACTTGATAGAAGGTGAGATTCTCCATAGTTCCTTCAAGAATCTTGATAAAAAGCTTGGCAAATATCTTCCTTCTTCTATAATAATAACATGGTAATTGAATCACATAACCATTTTAGTGGATCTCTTAGCATTTATCTAATGATAATACTCCATCTGATTTTAGTGACTAGCATGCTACTGTCCTACAACCTAACCTTTTCTAGCACATGAATAAGTCCAAAGGAAAATGTACTTGACATAGATGGAGAGTCATCTCAAAGATTATGTTCTAAGAGTCTTCCTAAACATATACAGTACAATCTAGCTCACAAAGAAGAAGGATATTGACCTAAGTCCTGCAAGTTTTCGATTGATTGCATTTCAGGTATAATGTGAATCATCAACCAACATATATAATACTACTCCCTTTGTCCTCCAATTTCCTTCCTAATTTTCTTTTTTTTGTACGCCCCCAAACTTTTTCCTATTCCATTTATGACAACTATCCCATAAAATAATTCCTACTTATTATCCTCAACAACACCCTTTATTTATACCTTTTATCACCCATGGTCCACCACTATCATTAATTCTTATCCTCAACAACACCACGTATTTACACATTTTATCACTTATGGTGCACCACTAATTAATTTAACACTACACTAATGTTGGATCCTTACTCCACTCACAATACACTCAACAACTTTTATTAAAACTCGTGCCGAAGATTCTTAGGAAGAAAATCGAGGGAAGGAGGGAGTATTAGATAACCTTACAATCTTCAACAAGAAGAAATTATAGAAGTCCGAGGTACAATTTGAAGTCAAAACCAGAAATTTGCCAGAAGCTATGACATAAATTTGCATTAATAACAGGAGCAATGCATCAGGTGTATTACATAAGGTGAGAAGCACACCTGGAAGCACCATATTGCATCCCAATATCTGAGTCGGCATAATTTCCTAGTTTTTGGGAACTACTACTGTTTATAAAATCTGAAGTTGATTCAAACTTGGGAAACCCTCCTCTGTTATCATTCATTGGTTTCGGATCTTTCAGGGCCACATTACTTTTTGGTGGCATTGTCCTGGTTCTTGTCGGTGCAGGATTTTGGGGAGCATAATTGAGCCTCCTTTTGTACTTCTGAATATGATCCCCAAGCATAGAACGATATCGCTCCTCTGAAATGTACAAACTGTAACTGCCTGTTTCTTCCTCGTCACTTCTATAAGCACTCCGCCTCTTCTTTTTTGATCCCTTCACCGACATTATTCCATTCATGCGATCGCCTAAAGCTCCCCCTAGTCAACGAAAAACAACTAACTCTCAAAATTACCAAGAGAGCACATCAACTTATTTAACTAAACGCAATACATGCAATAGGAATAACCGATAAAAAATGTGTTAATAAAATGATTGTCGTGTTCAAATTCAACCCAAAATGAAAAACCAAAAGGCGACCAAAAAAAAAAAGTATAAACTTTCTAGCAAAACCAAATTGCCTACCTTGGCTATCTCTGCTCTCATCCTGACTACTATTCCCATAATAATCAAAATCTTCTTCTTGTTTCGGCAGTTGAAAGTTCATCAAAGGCTAAAAAGAATTGGGAAAAGAAATTAATATCAACCATAACAATTCAATGTATTCAAAAAGAAAAAAATGCCACAATAACGTGACCATGAACCCAAGTCAAAATTAAACTAACCACATATAATAACACTACACAACGCAAATTGGAAAAACTTTCAGAGAATTATTCATGAATTTCCCCCCTTTTACATCATAACCAAATCGCCACAAACAAAACTAACACGCACAAATTGTAAGAGAGAAAGTCGAATTTCGAAGTGCAGAGACTCCTTCAAATTACCTCAAGATTGAAGAGATTTCCGTAAGTATACTTCCTCTTGGAGTCCATGAGCTCTGCTACTGAATTTACAGCGAAGAAACCAGAAGCCGGCGACGAGCATTGGCGCCGAAAATTATGTGAAGAAGCTTCGTGGATAGGGGCGGGAGTGAAAGAGGAGGTGGAGAAGACGCGAGACGAACCCTAACCCCAGAGAGAGAGAGAGACAGGAGTGGCGGAGGAGAGAGATAAGGAGAAGAAGAGAGGAAGCGGGGACATAGGCGGAGTTGTGCATTGGTCCTTGCTAGAATGAGCCGGTAGGATGATGTTGGTTAACGTGCGCGCCTCGCTACAGTGAGCCTTTTCTATCTTCTTCTTAGCAAATCTCCCCCTGTTTCAGGAGATTTTTTTACTAATAATAATAATATTGTAATAATGCGACACTTTTGAGAAAGGTATAATTGATTGAAAATTTGTTACTCATTTGCTAATTTTAGAATGGAATGAAAAAACTATTATTTTGTATTTGCTAATTTCAGAGTGGCACGTTCATGTTCACTGACAGTTGAAAAGTTTAAAGGTTTATGATTTCAATTATTAAAAAAATTAACTTTTATGAAAATTGTAAGCGGTGTTTGTTTTCTAATGTCGATCACGAGCAACATAAAATGATAGGGTTTCTGTAAAGAACTTGCGAAAAAATTGTTAATATATATATATATATATATATATATATATATATATATATATATAGGATAAATAGTCTGCAGGCGTAGATAGTATGTAAGACTCAATTTCATCCATTTATCTCATAAATCATACGGTTGAGATTTTTTCAGACTTTTTAAGCTTAATTTCGTTGATTTTCGCTATAGTAAGGGTAGATTAATAATTTGATTTGTTATGTAATTGCGAAAAAAACTATGCATTTAGTTGAACTGAATAATGCATTAAATGAACAAAAAATGCATGTAGTTGAACACAATAATGCATGCGGTTGGAAGCTCGAGCCCAACGTGTGCGAGCTTCATTGCTCCGGTGCTCGCTCGCGCGCTCGTTGGCCAACAATGCATTTTTACGTTTTGTTAAATGCATTGACTTGTTTTGATCAATGCATGGACGTGTTTTGTTAAATGCATGAACGTGCTTTGTTAAATGCATGTTTGTGTTTTGTGGCAACATGCAGTTTTATGTTTTGTTCAATGCTTGTTTGTGTTTTATGGCAACATGCAGTTTTATGTTTTGTTCAATGTATTGTCATGTTTTGTTCAATGCAGTTTTATGGTTTTCGACAACAAATCTCTCATCCATCATTCTCTGTCAATTCCATCGTCTCTTTCCCTGATTACTGGCGAATTCGCCGTGAACCACCGCCATAGCCACCATATTTCTCGATTCTTCAATCATCTATCAAATTTATCTTCTATTTTTTCTCAAAATCCATCAATTTTGTTCTCAAATTTTTTTTCTTCTTTTTCTTTCTTTCAAAATATGTTGTTTGCTTATATTGTTGTTGTTCACCGGGGCTGCCACCGTCGTTGCCTTCTGCTGTCGTTGCCACCGTCGTCGTCTCCGGCGCCGTCCGTTGCCATAAAGGATGAGAAGAAGAAGGTTGATTTGATTTCTTCCCATTTTGTCCCTTACGGAAAAAATGAGCTGCCACATGTCAGCTTGTGGTGCGGTCACGTATTCAAAATGTGTGGTCTCGATTGGGTACTACATACTATCTGGGGATCGGGTACTACGGGAACCCAACCCTATATATATAGGACGCTCTAGATGGCGATACGTGGTATGATATTATGTTAATAGTGTGATGGGTTTATCTACATTGTGTGCTAACATAGCAAAATAATTATATGGGTAGCTACCCGAGATCCACCAAGTTATGTTGACCATCCGAGGACTCAAGCCCCAAGGTCAAAATCGATCCGACAGTGTCAAGAGGTCCGAGATCATGAGAGTAACGTAGTACACAACATAGCACGCCAAGTAGTGATATGAATGTTTTAGTGAACTTAGATGCGGATGGGACGAGGCTGAGGCGAGGGTTATCCTAAATTTTCCAAGCTTAAGCTTCAGCTACGTCTTAAATTCTTAGTTAAATTATGTTATGTATCAAGTAAATGATACTTTCTTTCAAGACTTATGGTGTATACCTGAACGCTTGATGATTTCCTAATCACATGCCAAATTCTAATCGCTTGAACGATCATTCTATCTAATGTTATAGCTTAGAGACAAATTGAACTCTAATACTCTCATCTTAGCCGCTTCTTATTCCCCATCCATTGTCACCTCTAGCTAGAAAGCCTTCATTCGGGAATTGGAGCGTGACAAATTTTCATAGGTTCTTTAGAGATAGATGTAAAATGAGATAACAAATGAAATTGAATTGGAAGCGGTATGGTCCAAGTGAGTATGCTAATTCTAATAATTCGATCTCTACTGTCAAATTTGTGGTCTCTGGTTAGGTATCACCTCAAATACAATTTTCTACGAAGTCCATTATTGCAATAGTGATGTGGTCTAGTTAAATGTTAAATTATTAATTTCATTTGTCATAAGGATAAGTTGACATGAAATGAAATTAAATGAATAAAAGGATAATTTTAGTTTGGTCAAGGGGTTCATGTGTAAACGTCCACACGCGTGGCTTGCATGTGGGATTCCTTGGGTAATTGGAGGTTTCAACCAATATTGTTTTATCAAAATGTTACAATATTGTTATCACGAATTATAGGCAATCGTATGCTTATATGTTTACATTACTTTTCATATATGTCTCTTACTCCGATTATCAATATGCTCGCACAAAATCATTTATCCGATCCGAATTATATCGAATGGAAATGAAACATTAAGATTATTCTTACTGTCGAAGAAAATTTGTTTGTACTCATTACACCTCGTCCAACATCTCTATACGATTCATCTACGAATGAGGAGCGCAAGGTGCACAAGAAGTGGCATAAATCAAATAGAAACATAAAGTGTCTTCTTTTGATTACGATGTCCGACATTGCAACTCCAGTATCAAGAGATGGAAGATGCAACCAATATCTGGCTAAATCTTATGAAATTATTTGGGAAGTCAGACCGAATTGCTAGTTATAATTTGACAAAGCTTTTTGTCGAGTTCTATGATGGAAGGCAGTTCGATGCATGATCATATAGCGCATATGATCAATCTCTCTGGAGAGTTCGAATTGGTTGGAGGATACATTGACGATGAAGTCAAGATTGATATTATCATCAATACTTTACCCAATTCCTTTAATGACCTCTGTGATAACGTGATCCTAGATTATAAAAGTCATACTATAGATTTATTACAAAATAATCTAGTAACGACGGAAAGAAAAATTGGCAAAGATGCACAGTCTTTAGCATGGATCACACTGAGATGTGTTCTTCTATCTAACCTTTGTGAAGAATTTAGATCTAGGTGACTTTACGTTGATCTAAACCTCGATAAGATTTTAGATGAGTATGAGTTACTAACCATCACTTTGAGTTGTTATGGGTGAGGGTTACATGAGATAACCTAATATTCTTGGCATCTTAGGTGGTGGTAATGCTTGTATGTCATGCTGATTATCTGTATCGAGTAACCGTATCCGTTTATGATGATGACGTCTCCTTAAAGAGCTCAAAATATTTATTATACTAAACCCTGCAAGTGTTGAATTTGTATACTGAAAGTAATATGGTTGAGCTTGTATACAATATTTTCTGTTACCGCTATTACAATCTCATATCTGTATTGTTTACTTTATTGCAAATGTATGTCCCTTCATCTCATAAAAAAGTTATATCATACGGTGTTTAGGAGATCACAAAAGTCTGTATGATTGGTCAAGCTTAATGAGATATAAAAAGGATCACAAATGAGACAACTTGAGGACGAGTTATCGGTACAGGCTGCAGTATAGATAAGAAGTTACTTAACTTGGTTATTTGTCTATGCGGGTACGTCTCTGACGTATTGATGGATCACAGTGAGATGAGTTCTTTATCGATCGCCTCAAGAACCTAGATCTCGGTGACTTTACGCTGATCTAAACCTCGATAAGGTATTAGGTGAGTATGAGTTGTTGACCATCACTTTAACTTGTTATGCGTGAGGGTTACATGAGATAACCCAAGATTCTCCGCATCTTGGGTGGTGGCAGTGCTTGTATGTCATGCTAGTAACCTGTATCAAGTCACCGTATCCGCTTAGGATGATGACGCCCCTTATGAGCTCAAAAGTTTATCAGACTAAACCCCGCAGTTGAGTTTAGCTCAAGTACAATAATAAGGTTGAGTGGTACTACTTAAGGAATTAAAGAGATTAATTATTTTAAGTAGTCAGAAAGCTATAAATAATTAATGGGCGTGTGACATCTTAAATATGGAGATTCATGAAATCTAAGTGCAAACCTGACTCAACTTCGGTACTAAAGGGGTAAGTCAGCATTTATTCTCTAGTAGCATGAATAAATGTTATGAATTAATTTATGTTCTAGGTTGAACATAAGATAATTAATTCATTTTAGGCCCATCTTTATTTCTTGCATTTGATTATTGAGCTGACCCATCAAGGTCTGGAGCTGTTGTATATTTCGCCCCCTATAGTAGAGTCCCACGGGACTCTGTTCCGATTCTCCTATATCTAGATAGATTTTATCTGATATCATTAGATATCAAAGGATATTATTCTAGATATGTTTTATCTGAAAAGATATGATTGTATTTATTAGATATGCAGAACCTATCTTAATAGGATTCTAGGGATGCATTATAAATACAAGGTGAGAGAAAATCAGAAGAATCCTAATTCTCATTGTAACTTTCGAAATGACATAGTAGAGAAAGAAAGAGGCGAATTTTACAGTATTCTCCATAGATTGCTTTCACTCAGCATTGGAGTTTTGGCAAACGAGATACAGACCAGAAGATCAAAGCACGAGTCTTCATCGTTCTTTATCCGAAAAATTCGTAGGTAAACACGAGTAAACACCAACGTGTTGTAATTAATTATATAGACGCATGCTAGATATATAATAAATGTATGGTGAATTAAACATCCAAGATAGAACATTGGGAAAGGGTAAAATTAGATTTCCCTACAATTGGTATCAGAGCCTGAGATCAGTATCTTGGCTCTGTTGGATTAATTCACGTTTGAACATCGTGACTCGAATGTTTGGTTTTTGTCGGATTCATTTTTCACCACGAGAAAATCTGTGGTTAGATTATGATTTTTTTTGGTAAATCAAATCTGTAAAAACGAAGAACGAAGATGAAGGACATGAAGAACGAGACGAGACGATGGAGTCCCATCACGAAACCCTGACGCACAGCGCGAGGGCTTGTGGGCGACGACACGCTGGACGTGCTCGACGCTCGCAACGCACGCCGCTCGGACACTAGACAGATGTCCTCGATAGCCGGTAGCTGATGGGCGAACAAGTTCGACAACAGCACACAAGCGATGCTCGATAGTCTCGGTTGTTGGGTGGATGTCATCGGCCGAAGCTGGACGACAGCGCGCAAGACGTGCGAAACATTCTCGAAAGCGTCGGAAGCTAGGCGGTCGGGCAGTCAGGCATGGCTAGGCGAGACAGCGCACGACAGACACGTATTCTGCATATAGAAACCACGCGCACCCACAACAGCTCGCTCGATAGTGCTCGACAACAGCTTCTCGGTAGCTCTCGGCCAGGCAATGTGAGATGAGGGATGGAACAACGACATGGCGTGGTACGGTTGGGCATGCGCATGGGCTGCACCCTAGCGCGCACGGCCCAACCCATCTTGGGCCGTTTGCGGCACTGACATGTTTTTTCGATCGGATCCAGTTTTACGACCCGACCCGGCCCAATTCACTGTTCTGGCCCACTTTTCAATTTTCGGTCCAAGTTCAGTTTTGACAAGTCCAGTCTGTGCCCGTGTACGCGAGGTCCGTTTTCGAGATTTTTGAAGATCAGTACTTTGCAAATTTATGTATTAAATTAGGCAGGGAAATACAGGATCCACGAATGGGCCACGATGAACGAGTTTTATTTTATTTTTAATCGTTCAAAGCATGTCGTGGATGTTTAAATTATGCAGAAGCATGCTATGTCAGGGAAGCATGTTAGAACTACATGATCTGCATGGACAAACCTTTTGAAACAAAAGACTAAGCAAGTAACCCGACGTATAAATTCTTAAATTAAAAACGTCAAGACCTCCATATTTTGATCTCTAAACAAAGTGGTACGTATGAGTAAACGTCCATGCGCGTGGCTTGCTTGCACTATTTATCATAAGTATGTTAGATGGATTTCTAAATAAAATATTTTAATCTATTAAGAAGTTGGAGTTTCATGTGTAAACGTCCACACGCGTGGTGTGCATATGCGATTTTCATAAGTTCTCTAGAGATAGATTTCAAATGAGATGACAAACGAATTTGAATTGGAAGTGGTATGGTCCGAGTGAGTATGCTAATTCTAAGAATTCATTTTCTGCTGTAAAAAAATGTGGCCATTGATTAGGCATCACCTCAAGTATAACTTCCCGCGAAGTCCCTTCTTGCGATAGTGATGGAGTCTAGTAAGGTCCAATCATTAATTTCATTTGTCATAAGGATAAGTTGACATGGATTAAAATTAAACGACGAAAAGGTTTATTTTAGTCTGGTTGAGGGTTTCATGTGTAAACGTCCACACGCGTGGCTTGCATGTCGGATTCTTGGGCGATTGGAGGTTTTAATTAATATTCTTTTATCAAAAGGCTACAATATTATTGTTACGAATTATGTGCAATCGTATGCTTATGTGTTTTTACATTACTTTTCATATATGTCTCTTACATCGATTATCAATATGCTCGCGTAAAATCCTCTATTCGGTCAAAATTTTATCGAGTGGAAACGAAACATGGAGTGTGTTCGCAGAAGAACACAAGTTTTTTCTCACTACTCCTAAACTCGATTCCTGTAGGAAAATCTGATTTTAACCATCTCCCGAGGATCTATCTTGGATGTTTAATTCACCATACATTGATTATTTACCTAGCATGCATCTATATAATTAATTGCAACACATATGTATTTTCTCATGTTCACCTGTGAATTTGTCTGACAAGGAATTGGATCAAGACTCGTGCTTTGATCTTCTGGACTGTATCCCGTTTGCCAAAACTTCAATGCCGAGTGAGAGCATTCTATGGAGAGTACTGCAGAAATTTGCCTTCTTCCTTCTTTGAAAATTTCGAAAATCCCAACTATGAATAGTGTAGTTTTCGAAAGTTTCTCACTTAGGATTAGCCTTTTTGATTTTCTCTCACCTTATATTTATAATGCAACCCTAGATCCTATTAGGATAATATCTCTGCATATCTAATAAATATAATCATATCCTTTCAGATAGAGAGAATCAAAACAGAATCCCTATGGGACTCTTAATGAGGAGGGACGAAAATCTTGGCAGTCCAAGCCTTGATGGGCCAGCCCAATGATCAAATGCAAGGAATAAAGTTGGGCCTCAAATAAATTAATTATCTTATATTCAGCCCAGAACATAAATTAATTCATAAATATTTATTCATGCCATTAGAGAATAAATGCTGACTTACCCTTTTATTTCCGAAGTTAATTCGGGCTTGCACTTAGACTTCACGAACCCCGTATTTAAGATATCGCACGTCCATTAATTATTTATAGCGTTCTGACTGCTTAAAATAATTAATCTCTTTAATTCTTTAAGTAGTACCACTCAACCTTATTATTGTACTTGAGATAACTCAACCTGCAATGTTTAGTACAATAAACCCATTGAGCTCCTTAAGGGGACGTCATCATCCTAAACGGATACGGTAACTCGATACAGGTAACTAGCATGACATACAAGCACTGTCACCACCCAAGATGCGGAGAATATTGAGTTATCTCATGTAACCTTCACCCATGACAAGTCAAAGTGATGGTCAGTAACTCATACTCACCTAATACCTTATCGAGGTTTAGAACAACGTAAAGTTACCGAGATCTAGGTTCTTCACGACGGTCAGATAGAAGAACTCATCTCACTATGATTCATCAATACGTCAGAGACGTACCAGCATAGACAAGCAACCAAGTCAAGTCACTTTTTATCTATACCGCAGCCTTGTTTCAATCAAAAGTGTTCTCTTAATTGACTTATAATCGAATGGGGTGTTATAATAGGGTAAGTTAACCCAAGTCGTATCTCAAGGAAAACTTAACAATGCTTATTGTTCGTGTCAAACACATAAAGCGGTAAATCCTAAACACTCTAATACCAACATGAGGTTTTTGAACATACGAGAATTGAAAAGCTAACAAGAAAGTAAATTAAAGCAAGCAATCTAACTAGGGGTTGTCAATCCCTAATGGAGAACTTAAGAAATCACGAATACAGGAAGCTAAAGCGAAGAACAACTAAACTAGATCATCAAACATAAAGCAATAAAATTCATAGGAGAAAGATTCAACATATAACTAAATTCCAAAATCAATTATGAACTTCAATCCAACAACAATATCAACAAAAAATATAGAACATCCAATATCAACTAAAAAATAGAATCCAACAATAATCTCAAAGCAAAGCACTTAAATCGATCGAATGAAATTCAACAAGAATTATATAATAAGCTGCAATAATCAAAGCAAGTAAATGATCCAAATGAATTCAACAAGAATTATGAAATTAAGTGCAAGAATTGAAATTACTCCTATTTTCTATCTGTTGCTCAAGAACTCCTTAAGAAATCAAGAGAAAACTACCGCTGTCGAGAAAAATAGAACCGACTCCCGTAATACGCATGCATGCGTGGATAAAAATGCGAACTCCCCGAATAAATGACCTAACGCGTATATATATATATATATATTAATGGGTGAGCGCCGGTTGCAGATGAGCGAGCGCGGGGCGGAGGCTTCTGTTCTGTAAGTGAGCGTCGGTTTGGAGGGAACATCGATTGTGGAGACGCTCGTCTCGTATGAGCGCCGCTCGAAATGAGCGAGCGACGACATTGGAAGAAAGCGCTCGTGCTTGAACGCACGAGGAAAATGTGGCTGAGCGGGCGCTCGGTGGTTAGCCGACACTGATGGGGGTCAAACGCCGGGTGGCTCCCAACGCAGGCCAAGACCGTCGCTCGCCATGTGGCGCTTGTGTCGAAGCCGGGTGTCGGCCGAGCGGGCGCTGGTGTCGAAAGCACCGGTGAAGCGGCTGGCGCCGGAAGCGGCAACGCGCGGGGTGGGCGTTGAGCACGAGCGCGGATGAGCTGGCGAGGCCGAGCGAAGCGTTGCTACCGAAAGCGCCGGATGAAGGCTGGAACGGGCGCTGGCGACGGAGGCGAAGCGCGAGAGGGCACGCAGTAACGGGCGCTGGTTTCCAGCGCGGATGGTGGCGCACTAGAACACGCGCCAGTGCAGGCGGGCGCCGGCCGGATGCTGGCTTGGCGAGCGGCGCTGCGCTGGCGTTGGCGTGCGGCACGACATGCCACATCGCACGTGCGCGACTTTGATGATTCGCTCCGTTCTCCCTCGTCTGAACTCCGAATTGCAATCCGTTTGCGCCTACGGACTCCTATCGAGATGCTATTCAATATAATTGATCCTTGGTATATCCATTTTATCCTATTTAATGCCGTTTTTCTACAAAACATTGAAATAATCCAAGTAAGTTCGAATCGATAAATAATAATCAAACCAACGGCATAAATAGGACAAACCACTGAAAACAACATACAAAACAATACAAAAAATAAGCACAAAATGAAACCAAACAAATCGCCTACACTTATCCATTTGCTTGTCCTCAAGCAAAGTCTATACTAATAAGAGTACAAAAATAACTCGTGCAACTTAAATACTAATAAGAGTAGAAAAATAACTCGTGCAACTTAACTCTTAATCCAATCAATCAAACCTCTTTTTGCAATTCCCCCAAACATGATGAGTACAAAATCAAAGTTAAGGTGAAACAAATCTAAGATTGTGAGAATGTCAAATAAACAAGTAAGTTATTTTTGCTCAGACCCAACTCTCCGCTAGGGATGAATTAACTAAAGTGGTCACCTTTAGCAACAAGTTTCATTTGATAACATAGAAAGTATTAACAGATTTTGGAACAATATTTGAAAGGTGAACTCTCGATGAACTCGAGACTCCTATCGTGGTTTCCCATGCCCATTTCTCAATTTACGAGAAAGAGAGGCATAATCTCATCCTCTATTTCAACAATCTCAACAATTAACTCGAGTTTTCATTCTCCTCATTTTTTATTTTTATTTATATATATAAAATGAAACAAGTATATAGGTAACCACAATGTTAAAACTCCCCCTAGCATTAGCCGGAAAAATCACGTCAATAACCTCATATTTGAAATCAATTCACACAATCTCGTCAATTCACATTGTACTTCAATAACATAACATCAAGACAAACGAGAAATACATCAAGGTTTGACCAATACCACAGAGTTCAGGTGCACAAATCAAAATCATAACTTACTCGCATAGACAAAACTTAATTCCAAGAGATCAAAATAAGCATAAAGGCACATTACCAAGCATGCAAATAGATAAGATACGCACACAAAACCAAATAATCTTCCCCCACATTAAATTCGAGCATTGTCCTCACTGCTCAAAACATTAATAAAACAAAAATGGCCAATAGAGGAGGAGACTTCGATAATAGAACAGGTTGAATGTGGATGCTTGCAAAACCGTAGTATCGCAGTTTCACCTCACTGCTGACGACGTCCCAAATCTGAACAAAACTAACACAGAGATACAGATAGATCAAAGAGAACAACAAAGCAAACAAAAAAGAAAGAAAGAAAAAGAACAGAAAAAACCGTGGGTAAACTCCCACGTAGTACTCAGTTTAACGTCGTGAGCACGACGTGATCCAGTCAACAAAGGACTATCCATAGTCCTTTACCTGCATGAATATCATCTCAGCCAGAGCATCAGTAGTAACCATATAGCACAAAGGACAGTAAAAAAAGCAAATAATAAATCATTTAAGCTCAAATCGAACATCTTATTCTCCAAAGAAAAATAGATAACTTCAACTCCCAAAGCACAATACTTTGGTGAATTAGGATGTTGACATATTATAGATGCTACCTCAATCTTTGTCCTCTCTTCATCATCCTCCAAGAACACGACTTCAAGAGTCGAGGCGCCTTCACTTCCAGAGTGGGCTTGGCATGCTAGCAACTTCACGTGCCCACTCTTCCTCATCACCGACCGTAACAACCTCCTCGAGGTCAGGCTCCCGCTTCATTCTTCACCGGTGTGGGAAAGGTATGACTTCGCCTCTTTCATTTTCCACCTCCCGACCGCAGCAGCTGTCTGATGTCTCTCCCACCCCATTCTCAATAATTGGGTCACTTTCTAGAATAGTGACCGTCCGAGCTCGATCGGGTTGGTTTGAAGTTCCTCACGCACGTTGTTGCAACAACCATCAAGCATGCTATTAATCTGTCCCATTTGCTCTCTAAACGCTAAAGTGTGAGTCTTTAGATCCATTCTTTGGGCCAAAGCATTCATTCTTTGGTCGAACATATCCTCAAAAGCTGGTCTCTGAGGTGGTGATGGAGGTGCTTCGACATCATTGTTGTTGGAAGAACAACTGTTGAATAGGAGGTTGCTAGAAAAAGAGGTCCTCACTACTTGACGAAGCTGGAAGATGTTCCCAGTAGGGATCATAGGCTTGATGCTCATAGTAGGGATCATAAGCTTGATGCTCATGGTAGGGATCATAGGCTTGATGCTCATGGCCTAACGGATATCCCTCAAAATAGTCGAACTGAGCTCCTTCTTCGTAAGAAGAATTTGCCCAATACGACGAGCTTTCCTCCCCCCAGCCTGTTTGACCATATTCGTATTGCTGGTAACCCTGCATTAACAGACACCAACTACAAAAACAGGATCATACGCACCGGGGGGAGAAAATGACAAAAAGAACAAAAAGAAACACAGAAAATAAACAACAAAAACAATACGCCTAAAGTTTTCTCCGGCAACGGCGCCAAAATTTGTTTCAATCAAAAGTGTTCTCTTAATTGACTCATAATCGAATGAGGTGTGATAATAGGGTAAGTTAACCCAAGTCGTCTTTCAAGGAAAACTTAATAGGGCTTATTGTTCGTGTCAAACACATAAAGCGGTAAATCCTAAACACTCTAATACCAACATGGGGTTTTTGAACATACGAGAATTGAAAAGCTAACAGGAAAGTAAATTAAAGCAAACGATCTAACTAGGGGTTGTCAATCCCTAGTGGAGAACCTAAGAAATCACGAATACATGAAGGTAAAGCGAAGAACAACTAAACTAGATCATCAAACATAAAGCAATAAAATTCATAGGAGAAAGATTCAACATATAACTAAATTCCAAAATCAATTATGAACTTCAATCCAACAACAATCTCAACAAAAATTATAGAACATCCAATATCAACTAAAAAATAGAATCCAACAATAATCTCAAAGCAAAGCACTTAAATCGATCGAATGAAATTCAACAGAATTATATAATAAGTCGCAATAATCAAAGCACGAACGATCCAAAGGAATTCAACAAGAATTATGAAATTATGCAAGAATTGAAATTACTCCTATTTTATATCTATTGTCTCCTGAAGAACTCCTGGAAGAAATCTGAAGAGAAAAACGGCTGTCTCGAGAAAAATAGAATCGACTCCTAGAACAATACCATACCGCTTGATAAAAATACGAACTCACCGAATAAATTACCTAACGAGTATATATATATATATATATATATATATTAATGAGTGAGCGCGGGCGAGGCTTGCTCGCGTGAGTGAGCGCCGGTTTGGAGGCGCGGTTATGGAGACGCTCGTCTCGAAGTGAGCCCGCTCGAAATGAGCGAGCGCAATGACAGTCGAGCGAGCGCTCAAGTGAACGCCGAGAAAATATGGTGAATGGGCGCGGTGGTGAGCCAAGATCGATGGGGTCAAGCACCGGTGGCTCCCAAAGATGCGCCGCCTCGTGTGTCGGTCGCGGCGGGTGCTTGTGTGTCGAGCGCCGGGTGTCGGTCGAGCGTGTGGATGCTTGTATCGAAGCTGTAAAGTGCACCGGGCGCCGGAAGCGGCAACGCGACGGACGGGCGCCGAGCACGAGCGTCGGATGAGCTGGCGAGGCCGAGCGAGCGCGCGCCGAAAGGCGTGATGAAGGCTGGAACGGGCGCGGAGGTGGTCATTGGGGTGGCAACGCGCACGGGCGCCAGCGCGAGCACTCGCAGAGGACGCGCGATGTAACGGGCGCCGGGTTCCCGCCACGGACGGAGAGGCACGCTGAATGCACATTGTGTAGGCGGCGCGCCGGATGCGCTGGCCGGGCGAGGCGCCGCGCAAGGGAGTTGGCGGCGGCGCGACGTGCCACGCCGCATGTGCGCGACTTTGATGATTTTCTCCGTTGTCCTCGCTCAACTCTAAATTATAACCGTGTTCACCTATGGACTCCTATTGAGATGCTCTTCAATATACTTGATCCTTGGTAGATCCATTTTATCCTATTTAATGTCGTTTTTCTACAAAACATTGAAACAAACCAAGTAAGTTCGAATCGATAAATAATAATCAAACCAACGGCATAAATAGGACAAACCACTTAAAACAACATACAAAATAATACCAAGAATAAGCACAAAATGAAACCAAACAATCCTATACCGACAACTCGTTCTAAAGTTGTCTCAGCTGTGATCCTTTTTATATCTCATTAAGCTTAACCAATCATACCGACTTCTGTGATCTTCTACACACTGTATGATCTAACTTATATACAAGATAAATGAACATACATATGCAATCAAGTAAACAATTCAGATAGGAGATTGTAATAGTGGTAACAGGAATCATTGTATACAAGTTCAACCGAAACTTCTTCCAGTATACAAATCCAACAATCTCCCACTTATACTAAAGCAAACTTTTAGTATACAATGTGTCTCTCTACTAGCTATTACAAACAACCATCACTTTGCTTCTCTCACTTCTACAAAAGTTTCATTTCTAAGTGGGAGCCATCTTGCGCAATCCAAGTCCTCGAACATGCTCATCGTAGACCTTTTGCGGCAGGCTTTTCGTGAATGAGTCAACTAGGTTATCCGCAGTACCAATCTTCTCAATCAGCACATCTACTTGTCTAACGATTTCTCGTATGACATCGTACTTTCTCTCTATGTGTTTTGTTGTCTTGTGGGTCCGTGGTTCCTTCGAGTTTGCCACTACACCTGAGTTATCACAAGACACCATGATACTCTTGGGCAAATACGGTACCACATCTAGATCCACGAGGTAGTTCTTGAACCATACCGCCTCCTTAGCACCTCCGGTGGCTACATATTCGCTTCTATGGTGAGTCGAGAATGCATCGCTTGCACCCGCCAAGATACAGCCTCCTTCCAAGGTAAACACATACCGAGGTGACTTTTTCTCATCACGGTCGGCTTGGAAATCGAGTCCTGAATAACCCAAAGGCATCGACTATCTGCTGGTAACCAGCTTATAATCTCTAGTCCTTTTCGTGTACTTGAGTATATGCTTTACCGCATTCCAATGTGCTTGTCCAGATTAAACCGATATTCAGCTACTATGCCATCGCATAATGTATATCGAGTCTCGTACATAAGCATTGCATACATGAGACTTCCTACGGCGGGCGAATGAACTTGTCTCATTTCCTCTATCTCCTTCGCAATCTTAGGGATCCTCCTCAGATAAAGGAACATCATGTATGAAGGGTAGCAATCCTTCTTGGCGGTCTCAGATACTAAAACGAGTAATCACAAGATCAATGTAAGACGCCCGAGATAAGCTCAACATTTTTCTCATGCGATCTCGGTAAACCTCGATCCCAAGAATGTACGCAGATCTCCTAAGTCTTTTATTTGAAACCGATCGATAACCAACTCTTTACGCCCCGATAACACTTCACATTGTTGCCAAGTAGAAGGATGTAATCACGTAAAGTGCAAGAAATACCACGCCATCGCCGACATCCAAACAATACACACAACTTTCGCTAGGCAACTGGTAAATCCATGATTTTACCACCGCCAAAGCGTAAGTTCCATGATCGAAGCTTGCTTGAGTCCATAAATGTACTTTAAGCTTCCATACTATATGCTCTTCACCCTTCACCACATAACCTTCGGTTGCATATAGATGTCTCTACCTTCTTCAAGGTAACCGCTTAGAAAAGCGGTTTTAACATCCATTTGTCAAACCTCGCGGTTTAGGCGAGTCACATGCCGTAAGAATTACGATGGATTTGAGCATTGCTACGGTAAAAGGTCTCATCGAAATCGATGCCTCAATTTGAGTGTACCCTTTCGCCACAAGCCCGGCTTTAAAAGTCGAAACCTCCATCCGAATCTCTTCTCTCAGATACCCACTTACTACTTACGGCTTCCTCGCATCCGGTAGAGGTGTTCTCTCAGATACATCCATAGTCATATGGACTCAATTTCTAAGTCCATAGCGTAAATAGTATAAAGCTTAATTGTATAAGATGCCACCACGATAACTTCGCTATTTCTTATGATAGAAACATTACTATCAAAAATAATGTAATATTCATATATAAATATTTTGAAACCGAATAAGGTTTCACGAAACCTCGACATGCAAAACGCCTTTAATACTAAAACTAATTTATCAAAACATAAAGAAATATCTCCGATCGCAAGGCCTCGACTTTCACCGCTGCTTATGGAGATCGTTATCTCGCCATCAAACAACTCCTTGTCCGCAGAACCCTCGCAGGTGTAACAAACATGATCAACAGCACCAGATCTACTACCCATGAATGAGTAGAACAAGTTGCTAAACATGTTTCCGTTACATTAAAGCAAATGGCATACCTTGAGCCTCAACACGGGCACTTAGCCTTCCAATGCCCGCCTTGCAAGACTCAAGCACCACGCCCATTTCTTTCGCTTTTTCAAGCCTCCTGGCAATCATGTTCTCGCTCCAACCACTCCCACCGATTCCCTTGTCTCTACCACCTTTGTTACCCATTTTTTTTCTTCCACTTTTTAATGGAAAATTTGGGCCCTTAGATATGCTAGCAAGGGCGTGTGTTTCTTTTCCCATGACTCCTTCTGCGGCCACGAGATCATTTAACAACTGACAAAGTGTATACTCGGTCTTGCTCATGATCTCGTTCACGTGAAAATTCTTAAAAGACTTGGATGGTGTGTTGAGGATGATATCGACCTTAGCTTCGCCGGCCGATACCTCCTCCCAACCGATCAAGACTATCCATGAGACGAGTCATGGGAGACATGTTCATGAACCGAACTTCCTTCATCCATCCTACACGCCAAGATTTCTCTCATTGTGGAAGGATCGTCCGATCCGATCGTCCAAACTTACTCTCGAGACTTGATCATATTTCATCCGCTCACCATCCATCGATGTTTGCAATGCAAGCCTTTGGACATCGTTGTCATCATATAGCATTTGGCCATATTATTCGACTTATGTCAAAGTCCGCTTGACTCGCCGCTCATTCGTCGATGGGTCGCAGGGCATCGGGTTTGGGAGTAGTGAGAACAAATATATGTTCTTCTGCGATAAGAACATATTCCATGTTTTGTTTCCACTCGATAAAATTTGGAACGGATAGATGGTTTTGTGCAAGCATATTGATAATCGGTGTAAGAGACATATCTGAAAAGTAATGCAAACACATAAGCATACGATCGCACATAATTCGTAATAATAATATTGTAACCTTTTGATAAAACAATATTAATTGAAACCTCCAATCGCCCAAGAAATTTCACATACGGTCACGCGCGTGGACGCTACACACGAACCCCCGACAAGACTAAAATATACCTCTTAGTCGCTTAATTTCAATCCATGTCAACTTATCCTTACGACAAATGAAATTAATGATTGGACTTTACTAGATCACATCACTATCACAAGAAGGGACTTCATGAAATTGTAATTGAGGTGATACCTAAGCAATGACCACAATTTTGACAAACAGATAATGAATTCTTAGAATTTGCATACTCACCTGAACATACCGCTTCAATTCAAAATCTTTTATCATCTCATTTTAAATCTATCTCTAGAGAACTTATGAAAATCGTGATATGCAAGCCATGCGTGTGGGTTTACCATACATGAAACTCCCACTTCTCAATAGATTAAAATGTTTTATTTAGAAATCTCATCTTACAAACTTATGATAAACAAGGCAAGCAAGCCAGCGTGTGGATGTTTACTCACGGTATGCACTACTTTGTTTAGAGATCAAAAGTGGAGGTCTTGATATTTTAAATTTAAAAATTAATATGTCGGGTTTCTTGCTTAGTCTTTTGTTTCAAAATGTTTGTCCATGTAGATCACGTAATCTTAACATGCTTTTTATAGAACTCAACATGTAAAAGATGCTCGCATAATTCTAAAACATGCTTCAAAAAAGCGATAAACCTAGCATGCTTGCTATACGCATCCAATCACGAAAATATATTAAATGTTTATCTATGTAATTAAACATACATAGCATGCTTCTGAATAATTTAAATATCCACGACATGCTTTGAACGATAAAAATAAAATAAATTGCTCATCGCGCCCACTTGTGGATCCTCAGATTTCGCCTAATTTATTACATAAATTTGCAAAGTAGAGATCTTCAAAATCTCGAACGCGCCGCGCACGGGCACGCGGCACGACCGCACTCACAAACCGGATTTTGGCCGAAAAACTGAAACAGACGAATGTGGAATGGGCCGGTCGGGTCGAACTGAACCGGGTCAAAAGGGTCAGGGCCGAACGGGCGGGTCCGCTAAGATGGGTCGGCCAAGACTAGGGCAAAACCCACACTGCACGCCCAACACACCTCCACCGCCCAATGCCGAGAACTCGTATGGGAACCACTAGTGTTAGATCCTGCGGATCCAACAGTCGACCCACTAAAAAGTGCAGTCATTGAACCAATGGAACCACTAAAAGTGGAACTAATCGTTGAACCACTAAAAGTGGAACCAACAGTCGATCCAAAGGGCCTCGATCCAATGATTAACCCCGAAGGCATCAAACCAAACATGGCCGCAATCATAGTGCGGTAATTGGCGAAGAATGAGGCAATGACGTGAGGCAGTCGGTGGTAGGAACAGTAGACATCTCCTTGGTGGCAAGTATTATCCCAGCTTGCGATTGTAGGAAAAGAGTGTATAAAAACAGTACAGAACTTACCAGGCGTATTACAACTTGAAATAGAAAGGTAGAAGAAGTCAAACTAATAATGAACTTAAATAGAGAAAAATGGAAGAAACTGAATAAACCGTATTCTAATGCCGAGTCGAGGAGGCTTCTTTCTGCAAGACGAGATATGTCTTGGTAGTGCTCTCGGTTCTGGTGTATCGTTCCTAAAAGATAAAACGGCAACATCTCGAAGGTGGCAGTAACACAAACCAACGAGCTCCGACGAACTGGACGGAGGTGAGGACAGAGTTTGGACACGAGCTATGGATGCAAAGAGTGCTTTGGAATGCTTGAATGTCAGTTAGGCAGTAGGTGACTAATGCTGCAGAGACATGTCCTATTTATAGGCATCATCCCCCTCATGGGGAGCCTGCTGGAGTCAACACCCGTATTGATGTCGGGTGTTACGAAGTTATGTCAACCATTGAGTGCAGAGGGGGTTACGCGACTGTTTCTGGTGACAAGGTGGGAGTTACACCCACAATTCCCGTAGAGCCATCATGTCGGGACGTTACCGACAATTACGATGAATCTGGACAGCATGTGCGTCCATGTTCATTGGATGTATTTAGATGTCTCTACAAGTGCACAACAGGCCCAACGGATTGGGCCACACGAGAGTTGAGCCGTGGATCAACTCCAAACTTGGGCTCGATCAACCGATGATCCAAAAAGTTCGGGTATTGGGCCATGGAACTAGGCCCAAAGAATAGTTCAAAGACCAATTGCCAAGATCCAAGTCCACGGACTCGGACCTGGAGGCGGGCCGGGCCCAAGTGACGACTAAGACGCACAGTATGTGGGCATGGGCTTTCCAGCCCATCACTTATGCACATAATTATACTAAGTGTTCAATGAACCACTTATATACATAATTTATGAAGGTACATTAATCAATGTGGAATAATCATTAATTAATTTATGTTTATCCCCTTAATCATATAACTTTATGTTTAAGTGACCAACTTTGATTCACTCTTATTCACCGAAAATCAGATTTGAGAATGTGAATACACCACAATCATAAACGTAGATTGATCCTATGTCGTTTAATTTCATAAAATTAAACGTTACATCACTCAAAATCTTGATCAAAGTAGTTTCCTAATAATTTGACTACATAATATATATATATATATATATATATATATATATATATATGTATGTTTATTTCAACAAAAGTTATTGGATCGAATATAACACATAACATTTGTGTAAGAATACATTAATTCTCCATCCCGATGGATAAAATAGAATATAACACATTGCATACACATAAAAATACATTAATCCTCCACCCAATTCTACATGCTAAGATTTCTCATTGATCACTAGGGCGATACATGAATAGAATTCTATCATTGAGAGGTTGAAGTGGCCTTGCATTATCTTCAAAACCCTGAATTACACAAATGATATATCATATCATAATCTTGTCAATATTTATTAATTAATTAATTAATTATTCTTTAATCATTTTATCAATATACTTAATAAAAATTTATTATAAAATGACGAGTCCTAATTGACATTTATTACAAAGAAATGAAGCTTAAAAGTTTCATACCTTAATCGATATGATCAAATTAAAATACATGGAACGAAATTAAGAAAAATTGAAATGGGACAACAAAAATTGGATATGAGATTTCAAGTGTCACTTGGGTCCCCATCTCTATAGACCTTATAATTTATCAAACTAATTCCTTATAAAATTGAAGAAAATTATTTTCATTCAATATTATATATATATTCAAATAAGAACCATTTTAACATGAGAACTACAAAATTTTGCTATAAACAAAATGAATTCTTCATGAAAATTGATGAATCTGTTGAGAAAGTTAATGAATCCAAAAATTCTAAATTTTCACATGGGTTTGAATCTCATGAATGACGAAAATTATTGGATTCAGTAACTTTTTAGATGGATTCATTATTTTTCATAGCGAATTCATCAATTTTTTGATACTCACAACTTTTATCTTGAAAACATGAGAACTAAAAAATGATGAATTCGTTGTGAAAATTGATGAATCTATTGGGAAGATATCAATCCAAAAAAAATAAAATTTTGCCTCATGCGATTCAAACACGGATGAGAATTTCAATTTTGATTCGATAACTTTATCAACGGATGCATTAAATTTCATAACGAATTCATTTCGCTCATAGCTAATTTTCGTGGTTCTTAGTTTTCACGTTAAAAAATAGTTCATATATATATATATATATATATATATATATATATATAAAATAGGGGAGAGTTAACATGAGAACCATAAATTTAGAGTGAAAGTTGATGAATTCGTTGAAAAGTTACCGAATCCAAAAATAAAATTTTAAGCCCATCATAGAATTGAATTTAGGTAAAAATTCCAAAATTTTGGTTTAGTAATTTTCACAAATAACGCATTAACTATTATAGCAAATTCATTTTGTTCACAATGATTTTCATTATTTTTAGTTCTCACGTTAAAAATAGTTTTTATTTGAACTATATATATATATATATATATATATATATATATGGATGGATCAAACGAGAACCATAAGTATTTTGAGAAATGAGAACTACTAATGAGTGTTGATTTTACCACATCTAATCGGTCAACAACTAAAATCATAATGGTTCATATTATTTTCTGATTTTAAAATTGAGGATAATTAAGTCATTTTAATTTTTTTTAACGGATGAGTAGCTATAATTAAGGGAATTAGATAGGCACATTTATTGCATCAAATATTGGTGTATCTTTTTCCATTAAATGCTTTATCTTCATCTTTTTTTTTCTCATAATAAACAAAAATTTAATGGATTCATCCATTTTTTTCTTGATAAACAAAAATGGTTGGCATCGTCATATTTGATTACAGTTTTGTTTTAATAGATTTTCTTTTATTACATTTTTTACAAACAAAAATGTTCTCATTGTTTGATTATATTTTCTTTTATTTTTGTTCATTCATAATAATATTTGTTTAGTTCGAATTTGCATCTGATTTATTGATAAAATGATTAGTCTGTGATTAATATAATATGATAAATAACTTTGTGCACAAACGTGTTACCGATATGCACAAGATAAATAACTTCGTGCACAAACGTGTTACCGATATGCACAAGATAAAATAACTGCATAAGATAAATAACTTCCTATGCATCATTTGGGTAAGGATATGCATAACATTTAGGGGTTAAAAAGATATGCACAAGATAAATAACTGCATAATTTAGTTAAAAAGATATGCTAAAGATAAATAACTTCCTATGCATCATTTGGGTAAGGATATGCACAAGATAAATAACCGCATAAGATAAATAAATTCCTTTCGCATTGATGTGAAATGGTTTAGATATTTAAAGATATAGTTTCTGGAAAAAAAAAATCAGAAATAGATTAATGTGGGGTTAAAATTTATCTTTTCGAATCAAAATGGATATTTGCAAATTTAGTGGTAGTAAAGAAGATAGAGAAAATATCATCAAATGATGATAATTGATTGTCAATAAGCATTAATTTAGGGGGACGGGTAGATGGGGTGGAGTATGCCTTTTTTGAATTACATCAATACCCTTAAATCCAATTTTTTGGAAATTGTCGAAAAATAGAGATTTTGTAATTAATGTACAAATTAAATATTCACCGTTAGATTAGATGGAATGAAAGGTATAGATTAGTTCTTAGTTCTCATCTTAGGGATGGTTCCTTCTATAACCAACATATATATATATATATATATATATATATATATATATATATCTGAGAGAGTTAAGTTCTAATGAGAACCATTTTTATCCTAAAACTAAGAACCAAATGAATTCTTTATGAAAATTAATGAATTTGTTGGAAAAGTTACCGAATCCAAAATTTAGAATTATTCTGGTTCGAATCCCATGAGGGACGAAGACTATATTATTTTGGATTCATAAATTTTTCGATGGAGTCATCAACTTTCACATTGAATTCATTTTTGTTTTCATGTTCTTTGGATATAAATAATTTTACGTTATATATATATATATATATATATATATATATATATATATATATATATATATATATATATGGAGGTTAATATGAAAATATTTTTATCATGAGAACGTGAGAACAAAAAATAATGAATTCGATGTGAAAGTTGATAAATCATTGAAAAGTTCTCAATCCAAAAATAAATTTTAACCTCTTATGGGATTGAACCCTAGGTGAATGTTCCATATTTTGGAGAGTAACTTTTCTAGCGGATACATTAACTTTCCTAAATAATTCATTTTATTCATAGATAATTTCTATGGTTCTTAGTTTTCACGTTAAAATGATTCTTATTTGAAAACTTACTATATATATATATAAATTTTACGACTTCATCACCCTATGTCTAAATTAATTTGCAATACTCACATCATGGACAACTTCCCTTAGTGCTGTAATTTGCTCCCTTGATGTTGTTCTCACCTATAAAAAGCAAGAAAAAATTGAGGATTGAAAATAGATAATGGGCGTGGCATGTATAAGAATATCATCATATATCATTTCATTTCTTATTTACTAGTACTACATACCAAATAGATAAAATATTCCTATCGCATTAACAAGTACTAAAGACATTGAAATACGAGATGAAATGTCATTATAGGACCAGCCCGACTGAAATCAGACATGTCGACCTCTTGGAAATTTACAAGACCAACCTTCTTGAGCAGCGTCCAAAGAACACCTTCCGTGCATGGAGGAACTGTGAGAGAACCCAAATATCTAAAATACTTTCTGCTTCCGAACTTGATCTCCGGTGGATTGACAACGCCCAGATCAATTTGTGCACTTTTTGTTGAATCATTAATATTTGCTAAAACCTGCAAATGATAATATTTCATTTATTAATACGATTGCTCATCTAAGATAAACCTAGTTGGTAGAATATCGATTTCGAAGAAATTGAAAATTCAGAATTCAGAATTCGAATCACATTAACGTTCATATCGAGATATTAATTTTGAGCACACTGACCACAAATACGACTATGGGTATCTAAATAATTTTTTTAGTTGTGGTTGTGAAATGACTTCTACCCCTTAAATTAGAGCAGAGCATCAGTCGGTTTTGGTTCAAAATAGAACCGAGTCGATTCAATCAACAGATAAAAAAAAATAGAAATTTCGACCGAATTGACCGAATTCATATTGATAAACACCGAACTGATCGAGTCATACTAATAAATTAAATAGATAAAGAAAATCAAACCAATCGAAACCATAACCGAACCGAAATCGACCGAACTCATATTGATTAATAAGTCCGAATATGAATTCGATTTTCATTTTTTTGACCGAACCAATAACCAATAACTGAATCGAGCCGACCAAAAGCTATGGATGTCGGTTTAGTGTTTCGGCTTCGGTTCGACTATGCTCACCCTTACCTTAAATCACTAACCTTGTTAAGAAAAGGATCAGGATGTCCTAATACATACAAAATGGCAATCACAGCAGTCTCCCCTTCAGAGCTGCTATGAACCATATGCAGTTCTAAGTCGTACCTGCAATGAAGGTACAATATCACAATGCAGTAGATCAAAATCCTTTTTCCTCAAAAGTCGTTTGGGTCCTTCATTATCGTCTACACCACATATAACAACACTATATAATTAACAATCGATTCAGTGGAAATACGAACCTTCGTCCTCCGATGGTATGTTCAGATGGCGTGTGCCAATGGCACTGTAGTAAATTATACATTTTGCCAGCGAGGTAGGCGCCCCCAGCATATTCATGTTGGGTATGTTGGCAAACCCATCCCACATCGGAAGATAGAAGAATAATTGCCTTCTATATATTAAGAAACCCACCCCTAATTAATATGAGGCCTTTTGGGAGTTGTTGAGTCCAAAAACAAATCCGTGCGGGCTTTTGGCACAAAGCGGACAATATCATACTAATTGGATGGAGTGGTGGCGGCAGCAGTTCCCAACAGTGGTATCAGAGCCGACGGTTCGGCGGGGTCCAATACGTGGGCGGGACGAGGCTGCGTTCCGATGTGGAGGAGTATCCCCAGTGAACTCACGATTGAATCCGGTGGTTCCTTGTGTCGAAAGTCTTCCTGCAAGAGTGGTCAGGCGGCGAGTCCCGTGGTGGTAACGGCGGTGTAAGATGTACGGATTATCGTTCGAGGGGAGGACAGTGATGTGGTCCTTGGTTTGAGGGGAGGATTATTGGGTGTGTGCAAACCCATCCCACATCGAAGATAGAAGAGAAGAATGTCTTCTATATATTAAGAAACCCACCCCTAATTAGTATGAGACCTTTTGAGAGTTGTTGAGCCCAAAAACAAATCCGTGCGGGCTTTTGGCCCAAAGCGGACAATATCATACTAATTGGATGGAGTGGTGGCGGCAGCAGTTCCCAACAGTGGTATCAGAGCCGACGGTTCGGCTGGGTCCAATATGTGGGCGGGACGAGGCTGCATTCCCGATATGGCTGGGCCCAATATGTGGCGGACGAGGTGCATTCGATGTGGAGGAGTACCCCCAGTGAACTCACGATTGAATCCGGTGGTTCCTTGTGTCGAAAGTCTTCCTGCAAGAGTGATCAGGCGGCGAGTCCCGTGGTGGTAACGGCGGTGCAAGATGTACGGATTATCGTTCGAGGGGAGGACAATGATGTGGTCCTTGATTTGAGGGGAGGATTGTTGGGTATGTTGGCAAACCCATCCCACATCGGAAGATAGAAGAATAATTGCCTTCTATATATTAAGAAACCCACCCCTAATTAGTATGAGGCCTTTTGGGAGTTGTTGAGCCCAAAAACAAATCCGTGCGGGCTTTTGGCCCAAAGCGGACAATATCATACTAATTGGATGGAGTGGTAGCGGCAGCAGTTCCCAACAATTCATTCCATTCAACCTAATCCAACAATTCATTCCATTCAACCTAATCATACAAAATAGAAATTCAACTCGACTCCTTCATTTACATTCTTCAACGAAATGTGAATCGAACATTGTCGTACCATCATGTCATGTCCCCTATTCTTTAGTATAGCATGAGCTGCCCCATATTTTCTTCCCAACCTCCCCAATTCTGACCACACCAAAACTTTTTCCTCAAGAATATCAATTGGGGATTGGAACTTTCCAATAGAACATAATTTCCATTCTTCTTTCAGAGTTCCCCAGTGTTCTGGTCCCTTTGAAGAATTGTTCAAATACGTGAATTCATGTTCGTCCTCTGTAATAGCGACATAGTTACGAGTGAGTTCTAAAATAGATCCTGATATTTGAAACGACAATCAGCTATTTCATATCATATTTTAGTGTTTTAGTTTATGAGTGGATAATTTAATTTCAATATGAAAAAGACAAATTAAAGAAGAAAAAGAAACACCTCCAAAGTAGATTGCAAAAGAGATTCATAGAGTTAAAAAATTGTATATGCATGCATGAAACAAATTAAGAAGGGGTAATTGTCGGAAAGAAGTAACCGACAATACTTTTATAACGTTGCAGTTAGACCATTATGTTTTTATTTGTTATTAAAACATTCTCACTTCTTTTTATTGTGAAACTTGTCAGTTATTCAGCGATGAAATAATATCGTTTTACCGTTGAAAATTTTAGGAATGTTTTAATTGCTACAACATTAAACAAATTTGTAAAACATAGTAAAGTGGTGATTTTTCTGACAATTATCCCATATGTAAGAAATGTAAAGTCGAGAATTAATAGAGTTAAATCATCGTACATAAAATTAATTATAAATACACACACATACATACATATGTATATATATATATATATATATAGATTTGGTTTAAATAAAACACATTCAAAAATAAGAAATTAGAACAAATTTTCACCATTGATTTTTGAAGATGTGTGGTTGTGATTAAATCAAATTAGGCTATAATAGTAATTATAGAATATTACGAAAATAACCATTCCTTAATTATAGGGCTTAATCTTGAACTATTGATTAATGACAAATGGATGATGGAGATGAATTCTTATTTCTTATTTTAAGGGTTTTATATATATATATATATATATATATATATATATATATATATATAGGGTTGGGTTCTGTAGATCTTATCCCCGATAAGATGTAGATCCAATCTGACCACACATTTTGAACACGTGGACGCATCAAAATTTGACACGTGGAAGCTCATTTTTCGCTTAGGGGAAAAATTGGAAGGTGCCAATGGTACCGGGTGCTTGCATTTGGGTAGAGGAGTCCATGGCGTTGGGTTTGGGGTATTGCATTCTTAATAACATGATACTTCATTCAAAATAACATGACACTGTATCGCACCCAACCGACGCTGGGTGCGTGCCGGCGCTGGGTTTGGGAAGAGCCACAAAAAAACATAAATAATGCATATAAAATAACATAACACTGCATTTAAAACAACATAACACTACATCACACCAAACCGCCTTTGAGTGCTTGTGACAGGCTACTGAGTGCGTTCCGGCATGCATTAAAATTGAAACTCATATGCATGTTTGTGTTCAAGTGAATGCATTTTTGTGTTCATTTGAATGAATAGTTCAGTTCAACTATATGCATGGTTTATTTTCGAAATCAGATAACAAATCAAATTACTAATCTACCCTTACTACCACAAATTAACGTGTAAAACTTTTAAAAATCAGGCGCGAATCTCAGCCACACGATTAATAGGATGGATGAATGAGATTGAGTACTACATACTATCTGGGGCTCGGGTACTATTTGATCCCTCCTATATATATATCAACATATTTTCATGCATATTCACGGTAATTTGCCAATATTTCGGCACCAAAATAATTACAGCATTAATAATAACAATTTGATTTCTTACCAACTTCATCATGATGATATTCAGCATTGATAGCCATGAGAAGGGAAAAACCAATGAGACACGCAGTGAAGCAATGAACGGAGCTGTACGTGCGGCCGCCCATGGTGGATTCCGGCGATGAGGCCCTCTGTGAATCGGTGTTGGGAAGTTGGTGGCGCGCGGCTGACTCGCGGTGGTAGTTCTTCACTTCCTCCGGTTTTTGCTGCATAAGTGAGCAGAAATAATTGAAACCAAAACCTTGCATGCATGCCTATTTATAGATATATATGTCCGTTAATGGAAAAAAGATCAGAGATCTGGACTCCCAAATCCCAATTTTTACGTGTCATGTAAAGATTGTGGACATCAAAGCATATTTTTTTCCATCAATTAATATATAATATTATAATCTTGTCTAATATTAAATTAATGAATTTTGTGTTGATCTTAGATAAATTTGATAAATTGATCAGCTCTTATCTCCCCTTAGTTATTTCATTTTAATTTTCCTATTAGAACATACAAACACACACAAAAAATAAAAATAAAAGATCACCGATAGTAGTACTACTTGCTTAATTGAAGGGGCCGCTATGTATTTAACCATAAAAATAAATATTTACTGGCTTTCTTTCCTAATGATGATTATTTCTATTTAATGTTATTAGCAAATATACGATGGGATATGGTCTAACCGCTCAAGCCCAATAGCAGGCCCACGTGAACTGGGTCTGGCCTAGCTACTTCGGCCTACACGGTTTGGCCCAGAGCCCAACACCTAAACTCTATTCAAGATCAACCATATCCTATCAGATATGGAAGGAGATATTGGAGGAGATATTGAAGGATCGAGTCTATCTTCAGAGATCGGATCACACAAGGCAAGGGATCCATAGTAATCTATAGTGATCCACAACATGTATAAATAGAGGTTAGATTGAAGGTAGAAAGGAGAGCAACTATTGAGTACTCGAGCTTTTTAATACATTCATTGTAATCGCATATAGTGAAAGTATTGAGGAATCATACCTCCGTGGACGTAGATCTTTTTGATCGAACCACGTAAAGTCTCTTGTGTACTTTACTGTTTTCATAAATCTCGCACACACAAGATTTATCATTGGCGCCGTCTGTGGAAAATCTTACAAAAAGCTTCGTTTTTCTACACAAAATCAATGGCAAGAACTCGTGCAAATGTCAAGACCGCTCGGTGACCGGCAACGGACGATGCGAAGATCTCGATCAAGCTACGGTACACAGCACGGGAAAAGATGTTGCGGCGGCCGATATCAACAACACGCCTGAGGGTTATATAGAGGACCTACCTATACACCCTCAGGATCGCCGCCCTACCGAAGAGAGAGATGCCGACCTCAACACCAGCGAACAAGCAATTCACCAATCCCACAAGGTCCTCGGCAGAGCCGTATCCGAATTCCTCAACGCCAACATCGGCCAATTTTAAAACTTTCGAGCGGAGGGCGAACGGAGCGGAACGTCAAGAACGCCCGACTAGCGATCCGCAGCGCCCGAGGTCGCCACCCTCCGAATAACCAGGACGCCACCTCGGCGAGATAGCCGAGAACGATCACCTCGGCACGTTGTCCGAAGTCGATCACCTCGACGGGTCACCCATAATCATTCACCCCGGCGCCACCCGCAGAGTCGATCACCTAGGTTCAACCGCCGAAGTCGCTCACCTCGGTACAACATCCACGTGGCTGAACGGGACCAAAGAGAGGAGAGGCGGAGTCGATCTCCTCATCAAAGAGACGATAGACGTCGCTATCGGTCTCCCACCCCTCCTGAGAGAGATGGCAATGAGCTACCGGGATTCGACCGGCATGGACGAATCATCTCCCCTTTCTCCAGGGAAATCCTGGATACACCACTGCCGCAACGATATCGGGCACCCAACATCGCCGCCTATGACGGTCTCGGAGATCCCTCAGATTTCCTTTTTGCCTATACTACCAACATGGCAAATCAAGGAATGAAAGATTTTCACATGTGCACGATCTTCCCCGAGGTGCTGGTCTCCAACGCCCGTCGTTGGTTCACCTCACTTCGTCAGAATAGCATACACAGCTTTAGAGATCTCATGGATCAGTTTAAGTGACGCTTCTATCAAAAGATGCTACCTCAGCAACCATCATCCGACCTGCTCACCATCCGCCAAGGACGAGACGAGACGATGTCAAATTTTGTCTCGAGGTTTATCAAGGAATCCCTCAAGATCGATGAGAGTAACGACCTCTACATCATCAATGCATTCAAAACGGATCCGACCGCGCGCTAAACAAAGAAATCACCGTGGAGGCCGAAGACGACGGTAGCCTTTGGACCTGGTGGATAACTATGTCAAAGGGACGAGTCGGATCGTAAAGAGAGAGACATGGGACGGCGGAAGGTCGAGAAGAAGAGGCCGGATGATCGGGAAGAGCACGAGATCGCGAAGTGCCTTGACGATGTAATCAAAAAGGCCCAATAGAGTCAGTTGGGACCTCGGCAAAACCCCGACAACAACATGCATAATCTGCTCAAGTCAAGGGCGGAGATATTCGAACTCCACACCGAGATCTTCCCAAAACCACCTCCTATGAAAGAAGGATTCAAGAAAAAGTTGGACAAGTATTGCGACTACCACCAGGGGTATGGGCACAATACCGACGACTGCAGAAGTCTGAGCTCGGAAATAGACGAGCTCGTTAAAAAAGGGGCGCTTAAGAAGTACCTCGACCGCACCACGAGCGAGTCGGGAAACAAGAAGCGTAGAGGAAAGAGCGGAGGTGGCAACAATTGTAAGCCGACCTCAAAGATGACGTACCCCGACGATGACGAGGACGACGCTCCCAACGCGATGGAGCAAGTCTACGCCATCACCGGACTACCTATAGGTACGACGAGATCGTCATTAAAGACCGAAGCTCGGAGACCGATCCCCGAGGAGCCAAAAAACAAACGACTTCGGGACGATGAGAGCATCGTGTTTTCCAACGATGATCCGGTACCCAAGATCATGCCCCATCAAGATGCTATTACCATACAAGCAGTGGTGGGCAATAAAAACGTCCACATGGTCTACATCGACATCGGTGCCTCTGTCAGCATCATCTTTCAAAGTTGTTTAGATAAACTCGAGGTCGGAGGGATTCAAATTCATCCAGCACCATCTAAACTACGGAGCTTCACTCAGGAGGAAATACAACCAGAAGGCATCATCACCCTTCCCCACCGTGGGGCGTGCTCCTGTGTCGATCACCAAAGCCATTCGGTTCTTCCTTGTCAGGCTCCTCTCGCATACAACATCATCCTTGGAAGAGATTGGCTCTATGCCACCAAGGCCGTCTGCTCGGTCTACCACCTAACCATCAAGATACCCACCCCGGCCGGAGTATTGAGTATCCAAGGTAATCAAGCGTGGCGAAAGAATGCCCGAGGATCTCGGCAAGATGAGGCCTTACCTCGTGCTGCAATTACATAACCCTCATCGAAGTTGTCACCCGTGATGATCTAGCGGCGACCTCCAATTATATGACGACGATCCTCCAAGGCCGTCAAGGTCGGTACCGTGGTCCCACCGACATTCGACAACATGTTATGCAACTTCGAGAATACATGGGCGTGTTCGCGTGGTCACCACTCAACATGACAGGGAGTGTCACCCGAGCTCATCACTCGTCGACTCGACATCGATCCGCTACCAAACCAGTTCGACAAAAGAAAAGGGCATTTGCGGCAGAGCGTAGCAAGGCGATAAGGGCAAGTGACCCAACTCGAAAGCCAAGATCTGTTGAGGTCAAGTACCCAACACGGATGGCTAATCACGCCATCGTTCGAAAGCCGGAGGAGGATGGCGCATGTGTCGACTATACCGACTGAATAAACACCGCCCAAAGGATCGTTATCCCTCCCGATATTGACATGAAGGTGGAGGCATTGGTGAGCCACGAGATCTTGGCTTCGGATCTATAAGGATACCACCAAGTCTTGATGAGACAAGTCCTGTCAAAACCTGAATCGTCAGGACGTATAGCTAAGTGGGCACTGGAGCTCGTGAGCATGACATCTTATACTCCCCCAGACCGGCCATAAAGGGGCAAGCTCTAGCTGACTTCCTGGTAGAAGCCAAGTTTACCGAGGTCAATCCTACCAGCAAGGTCACTCCGACCTCCGCCTCCTAACGGAGGAACCCGCCTCAAACTACACGACATCACTGCAAATGTATGTGGACGGAGCCTCATGCAAAACAGGTAGCGGGCAAGCATCTTGCTTCTCGGTCCGGAAAAACAAAGTAACCTATGCACTTCGGTTCTCCTTCCCGACCACCAACAACGAGGTGGAGTATGAAGCACTAATCTCAGGACTTCGTCTTGCAAAGGAGTTGAAAGTGGAAAAAATCCAGATCTTCGGAGATTCCCAGGTGGTGGTAAACCAAGTCTTAGAAAAATACGAGGCCAAAGAGGATAGGATGAAGCAATACCTTGAGAAGGCTAAAGAGATGCTGACCTGCTTCAGGTATTTCACAATTCACCGAATCCCGTGAGGGGAGAATATCCGAGCTGACGTCCTCAGCAAATTAGCCTCGTCATCTACAAATCCACCAAGGAGGAAGTTCAATCGAGTATCGAGGAGCCCACATCGGCATCATCACGAGACCGAACCAACTGGATGACTCCTATAAGAGCATACACGGAAGAAGGCGTGCTACCACATGATCGGCTCGAAGCGAAAAATGATGATCAAGTCCCGTAGTATCTTATTCACGAAGGAACTCTCTACAGAAATCTACCTTCACCCTCACGAGATGCCTTGGGCGGAAGAGCGGACTATGTACTAAGCGAGATTCACATGGGATCTTGTGGAAGCCACATTGGGTCACGAGCTCCCTCAAAGAAAACGAGGTCGGGATATTATCGCCCACCTCATCCTAGACTCGGCCGAGCTCGTCAAGAAGTGTCCAAGTGCCAACTCCATGCCACGGTCAAGCTACCTCAAACCGGCCTCGATCCTACAAAGTCCATGGCCTTTTATGCGGTGGGGAATCGACATCGTTGGTCCCTTCGACCGAGCACCGGCGACTTGTATTTGGTTGTAGCCATAGACTACTTCACAAAATGGGTCGAGCGGAGCCTCTTCAAATCTCACAAGCAAAGGATCCAGAACTTTGTTTGGAAAAATATAGTTTGCCACTTCGGCATACCACACGTCTTGATCTCGGACAACGGCACCTAGTTCGTCGACAAAATTTCAAAGAATGGTGTGAAGAGCTCCAGTTAAGCGGCCCGCTCACCTCGGTCGCACACCCACGCAGAATGGTCGGGGCCAAGTGACAAATCGTCGATCGTCAAGGATTGAAAAGAGGCTAGATCGAGCTAAAGGGGATTGGGTTGAAAATCTCCCTCAAGTCCTCGGTCATCTAATCCACACCTCGGACTTCCCACTGAGAAACACCTTCACCCTAGTCTATGGTACCGAGGTCATTATACCGGTGAGATCGGTGCCCGAGCCCAAGAACTCTCAATTTTGCCGAGCATGGCAACGAGGAGAACCTACGGGCCAATCTCGATGCTCTAGAGGAAAACGTGAACTCGCTTTCATCAATGAAGCCAAGTACAAATGCCAAGTAGCAAAGTACTACAACAGAAGGGTGAAAGCCTCCACACTCCACGTGGGCGACCTCGTCCTACGGAACAATGAAGCTAGTAAAGCCGAGCGCCTTAATAAGTTGGATCCAACATGGGAAGGCCCATACCGCATCCACGAGGACCTCGGCAAAGGGGCCTATAAGCTTGCTCACCTATCCGGTGCACTTATCCCCCGAACATGGCATATCATTCACCTGAGGAGGTACTTTGCATAGTTTTTATTTCACATCGGCATTATGTGCTACTATTTCTATTTTTTCCAAGGCACGATGTCATTTACTTATCAATAAAACATCTCTTTTTATTATGAGTGGATTACTTCGTCCTATCTTATACCTATGTGAAAATCCGTTCTCACCTCGGGTGAAGCACAACTTACCTTCAAAAGGGGACGCCCTTGCGAAGATGACAAACCTACAAAGTAGGGTACTCAACTAAGCGCCGAGGACCACCCCAAAGACACAGTTACTCATTAATTTGAACATCTACGTGCAAGGCATACATATTACTCATTAATTTGAACATCTACATGCAAACGACGTCCAAATCGGATCTCGTACAATTTATACCTCTTTATTGGGAAGATATACACTTTGGTACAAAGTCTAAATACATTTACGACTAAAACCAAGTCCTAAGCTATATTTGTACCTCTTTATGGGGAAAATATACACTTCGATACAAAGTCTAAATACATTTATGACTAAAACCAAGTCTAAGCTATATCTGATCACTCGGGTTTCGATTTGCACCTCGCCAAGAATCATGAAGCTACACCATTCAAACAAAATCTCGGGTCGAGATGAATACCGGGATGAACTCGAGGCCTTCAACCCGGTCAATGAGGTCGGCGTTGCCACGGCCTACTCCAGGGGCTCTTTGAACAGGCACAGAGGTACCCCAACCCGAAGTGGATACTCCTTGGGCCGAGGTCGAACTCTGCCTCGACCTCGTCGTCCCCGATCTACGACCTCGTCCCGACCGACATCCTTCATCGTCGAACACCAAGATGGGGCCCACCACGAGATGACATTTCCAACATATCTCGAACCCATTAGTGGAGCACCTCGGCGTGGTCCATATAGCCGCCGCCCACCTCGACTTCTTCAATTCTCACGTCGGTGGGGGTGATCATGGGCTCGAGGCATCGTCGCTGCGGACGATCTCGTAAAGTTGGAGGCATTTGACCAGCTCATCAAGGCAATCTTTAAAACTCTTCTTGTTGGGCCCTCCTCGTCCCTTAGTTCCATGCCTTGACTAACAAGAGTTGAGCCGGTCGTGCGCTTCGGATATGGTGATACCACCGACCGTGAATCACCACCTCATATTCAGTGCTCTTCCGAGACCCGCGCCAACTTCTCTTCGCCCACTCAAGTCGTTCTTCACATTGTATCAAGCGCCCTTGAAGGCCGTCGTGAGACATCCACCACCGGACCTCGACATGAATAATTCTCGACTTTAAGGCTTCGTTCTCTCGCGCTGGAGGCGGTCACCTCGCGTTAGCCACCAAGTCGCTTTTCGGCCGGTGGCGATGTCGTGCTACCGACCCCAACGACTGACTATCCATGCTATGCAAGGTGCGAGTCATTTCGGCGAGCCTCTCATCGGAACACCATCTCATCATCCTTCTCGGCAAGGGCATCTCGGACCTCTTTCAACTTGGTCAAAGATCGTGATCTAGCCCAATGTATTGAGAAGACGAGTGCTAAAACAAGAGAGAACACATTCATTTCAAAAGATGTATTTATTATTCACAAAGTGGGAGTTTGTACAAAGCTCGGGATCTAATGACCCCGGCGATCAAACCTATTACAAAGGTCCACCGAGCCTCTTGGTGGGGCTCACTAGAGGAAGACCCAGCGTGGTCCTCGGCAATCACGCGGCGTAGTCCTTCTGCTGCGCCACAGGATCGACCTCGACCCGGCCATGCACGACCTTGTCGAAGTTAGGCATCTCGCCGCCAACTCCTCGGTGGTCGGACACCACTGCGTCGAGCACGGCGGCCAGTGCGAGAGGAAGGCGGAGAAGGTCTCGATTCGATGAGCACAGCGGCAAAGGCCTTCGATATCGCCTTGCCCGCTAGCGGGCACTCTTCTTTCGCCGACTTCATCTCCGCCGCCCACTACCGACGCCACTACCGCCGCCGTCTCTCTGCCTTCCTCACCTCGGCTTGGGCCACCTCCAAAGCCCGGCCTTCTCCTTCGAGGCGGCCTCGGCCCGCTCCCTCTCCACCGTCTCATATCGAGAAACGCCCTCGACAATGTATCCGGCTATACGGTGCAGATCCCCCGCTACCGAAGTCACATACTGAAAATCACACCATTCGAAACACATCGCAAAAGGAGATAACAACGAATACGAAATAAACCTATACTTGTGGAAAGGATATATGGGAGCTTGGAATCGGCACCTCGCACGTAATCCGAGTGCAGTGTCTCCGTCGAGTCGGACGACCTCGGTGAGGGTGCCACCAATCCTGGTGAGTTCGGCCACCACTTCGGGTGCCTTGCTCGGCTCAGTCAACCTCGCCTTCTTTTTTGGCCTCGGGCTCGGCGGCCAGTCTTGGGCGGCAAGCCGCCACCTTCCCCTTCTTCCGCGCATCGAGCTTCACTGCATAATACGAAGAGGAGTTTATTAGCACAATGACATCAGAAATATAAGGAGATAAAGGAAAAGGGGGGTGCCCTCACCCCGATTCGACCCCGATCCAGAAGCTTCCGACCTATAAATGCTCAGCCCGGCATCATTCAGGTCGTCCTCGGTGAAACTACAAGAAATTTCACCGAACGTATTGAGCTCATCCTCTATGGCACCTAGGGCCTTACCTTCACATCCCTCATTTTGCCTACGCCACACTCATAACTCGGGTGCCCATCAGCCCGCAAAAAGAAGAACTTACTTTGCCAATGGGACACCTTCGAGCGATCCACCACAAAGCTTGCCGAGGTGACAAATAATACACACCTCCTATACTCTTGATGCTAAAAAAACGCATCAAGACTTCAAAAGAAAGCTTCTCACTAAGGCCATGGCAGTCAAAACCTAGCCCAACCACCAACCTAATGGAGTTCGGGGTCAACTGGCATATCGAAATCTGAAAATATTCTTGAAGGCTCAAAAAAATTGGGGGCCAAGGGAAACCTAAGGCCGGCCTTCAAGGCGTCACTATATACGGTGATAAAACCCTCCGGTGGGGCCATTGCTTTATCTCCCGATAGCGGCAAGCACCACCATGCCTCTGTCGGGATATGAAACTCCGATGCTATTTTCAACATATCAACAACGGTCAAAGACGAGCTAGCATCCCTAATCTTATACCTATCCCAGACAGGTGGTATCGCTGGAACCCTAGCACTAATACCTCTCGACTTACCCGACAGGGTGTGACACATATAATCCCTAATTTCCACCTCACTATCAGAGGAGGAGGATGATCGGGCAGAACCAGAAATTTCCATTGGAGAAGACGTAGAAGAAGATGAGGAAGACATACTTACTTTTTCAATGAGGGATTTTGCTTCTTGACGAGTTACAAAATTTCTCTCTGGAGCAAAATGGATGAAGAAGGAAATGAACAGTTTTCCTTTATCTCTGGCCTATTTAAAGTACAAATAGGCGCCCAAAAAAATTGCCTATTCAACTTCCCACGTGTTTACCCATGACTTGACGTGAGGTGAGCGGCGTATGATCGGCCAACTAACCGTCTGAAACACGTGAGGTGATATCCTACGACGCTCAGACGTACTAGTCTGATGGCACAATCATCACACTGGCTCCAGCCCGATCAACCACCTCGGCATCCTCTTATTTTATGAGGACGTTCCGCTTCCAGGTCGGTCAACCACCTCGGCATCCTCTTATTTTATGAGGGTGTTCCGTCTCTAGGTCGGTCAACCACCTCGGCATTCCCCTTACAAAAGGACGTCTCCATCCAACTTCAGTCCGGTTACCCACCTCGGCACGTCGTCCAAGTCAATTCGGACTTCGACAAATCACCCAAGTCAGTTCGGACCTCGACATTCTCCTGAAGAAAGGATATCGCCATCCACTTCGGACAACTTAGTTCGGACCTCAGCAAATTGTCCAACATAGTCCAGAACGGTAAAACATCCAACTTAGTTCGGACCTCGGCCAATCGTCAGATTCCAACCCCGACATCAAAAAGGGAGGAGAATCTTCGACAATAACCTCGGTAGCAACAACCAACCTCGGCAAAATACATCCTTCACCTCACCCGGTGTAGTTGTTACTCGACTAATTGGGGGCTATGATGGGATATAGCCTAACGCTCAAGCCCAATAGCGGGCCCACGTGGGCTGGCCCGCCTAGCTATTCCGACCTACGGTTTGGCCCTGAGCCCAACACCTAAACCTATTCAAGATCAACCATATCCTATCAGATATGGAAGGAGATATTGGAGGAGATATTGAAGGATCGAGTCTATCTTCAGAGATTGGATCACACAAGGCAAGGTATCCATAGTAATCTATAGTGATCCACAACATGTATAAATAGAGGTTAGATTGAAGGTAGAAAGGAGAGCAACTATTGAGTGTTCAAGCTTTTTAATACATTTATTGTAATCGCATATAGTGAAAGTATTGAGGAATCATACCTCCGTGGACGTAGATCTTTTTTTGATCGAACCACGTAAAAGTCTCTTGTGTTCTTTACTGTTTTCATAAATCTCGCACACATAAGATTTATCAATACCCACAAAAAGAACTCTAACATCCCGAACCGAATATGCTTAAAAATTCACCTTAATAAAAATTGATATGAATAATTTTCTTTTTTCAGGAGAAAAGTGTCTTTTTAAAAATCAATTAGGAACTCGTTTTTCTCTCTACATGGCGTGTACTATGAGAGTGTATTAAGGATTTTGAACTTCTTAATCTCGTTGCATGTTAATTAAGATAAGTGACAATGTATAATAATAATAATAATAATAATAATAATAATAATAATAATAATAATAATAATAAATGATTAAGTGATGCATAGGTAAATCCATTGCTTGACAATTAAATATCTAGACAAAATAATATATGCATATATATATGCTTACGGTAATATGCTTATTATGTTAAATCACCTAAATTAATTAAATAATTAAGTGATATATGCACAATATGCATGCGATCCGTATGTATATACATATAAGTGCATTGTGTAAATGTGTACATTTTATATGTAAATTATTTAATAGCTATGGTTGTGCATATGTGAACCGTGTGTATATAGTGTGGGGAGCATGATGTGTAGTTAGGGGTGAGAATTTGGGACCGGGTTTGGGAAATTCCCATCCCGACCCAGTCCCAAATTCTGGGTTCGGGACCGAAATTTTGATTTTGGTGTCGGAAGTCCCGAGTCCGTTGAAATCCAAGTCCCGATTTTAAATATATCTAATTTTAATTTGGGACTTTCGGGATATTCAGCAATTCGGGACTTCGGGACTTGGGACATTTCGGGTAATTCGGGACTTTCGGGTAATTTCTGGACATTTCGGGTAATTTAAGTGACTTGGGACTTCGGGACATTTTCGGAAATTTCAATTCGGACCGGACTAAAATTGTAAATTTTCGGGACCTAAGTCCCGGGACCGGACGGGACCCAAAATTACAAAATTTCGGGACTTGGGACTCGGGGCTCGGGACGGTGCCGGTCCCGACCCGATTCTCACCCCTATGTGTAGTGTAGTGCTTGTGGAGTAGGTGTAGGTGTGTGTGCTTGTGCATGCATGTGTTGTGAGTCATGGTGTGTGGTGTGTGTAGAATGCATGAATGTGTGTGCCAAGTGTAGTGCTAGGCGTGACAAACACACAAGAGTGCCAGTTTACACTCATATCTCGATCCCTCTGTTGGAAAAATGTGTACAAATAGTACAACTTGCGGGCGTGTTCAACTCGAAATGCAAATGTAGAAGAAGGAGATCAAAACTAACAATAAACTTTAAGCAAGATTGAAACTAAAATGAAACAAAAACCGTAAGCTAATGCCGAGTCGAGGCCTCCTTCCATAAGGCGAGATACGCCCGGTAGTGCTCTCGGTTCTGGCGCGTATCGTCTCCGAAGGTAAAGCGGCGGCGTCTCGTGGGTGGCGGCACCAGCAGACCAACGAGCTCCGTGGCGGACGGAGGCGAGGGCGAGCTTGGACACGAGCTATGTATGCAAGAGTGCTTTGAGAGAATCTTTGGAATGCTTTAGGCAAGTGGGTGACTAATCTTTGGGAGACATGTCCTATTTATAGGCGTCGTCCTCCATGGGAAACATCTTTGAGTCAACACCGCATTGATGTCGGGTGTTACGGAGTTATGTCCCCTATTGAGTGCGTGGTGTTTACGGAGACAACGTGGGCACGTTTCCTTGAGCCATCATGTCGAACGTTACCGGCGGTTACGGCGAATCTGGACAACAGCGTGCGTCCGGGTTCGTTGGGCGTATCCGGGGCGTCTCTTGAAGTGCAGCGAGCCCAACGGATTGGGCCACACGAGTTGGGCCTCGGACCAACTCCGTCTTTGGCTCGATCAAACATTGATCCAAATATGCGGGCAATGGGCCGCGAGCCGGGCCCACGAAACAAGCCCACGAACAAGCCCAAAATCCACGATCCACGAACGAAAACCGGGCGGGCGAACCCGAACCGGGCGGGCCGGCACAGTCTGGGCGGGCCCGGCGGCGCGTGTGGGCTTTACAACCCATCACTTGTGCACACAATTATACTAAGTGTTCAATGAACCACTTATATAGACAATTAATGTATGTACATTAATCGATGTGGGATAAGAATTAATTAATCCATGCTTATCCCCTAAGTACATAACTTCATGTTTAAGTGACCAACTTTGATCCATTATTTCTCACTCACGGAAATCGGTTTGAGAATGTGAATACACCACGATCATCTACTCAAAACGTAGATCGATCCTATTCCATTTAATTTCACAAAATTAAGCGTTCGTCACTCAAAATCTTGGTCAAAGTAGCTTCGGGAAACTTGACCATATATAATATATATAAATATATATACGATTTCCAACAATCCCCACATGAGTGGAAATAGCCATATGCATGTATGCAGACACAGCTCAGTCCTCAAGAGATGTTAAAATATTTGGACAAGTGGTTTATGGCCTTGAACCTTCCATAGTTAGTACCATCGAGTACACAGGCAGATTAGTGGACACGATGCCTTGAACTATTCCCCCACAACGTGCACTGAGACAATAGTATTAACACTTTAACACCTCAACCTCATCCGTTCTCACGTTTGATTCCATTTTGGCCATGGACATCCACTTTGGATTCATAAGTGTTTTGTTTGAAGCGGCCCCACTTCGCACTTACATAGGTGATTCTTTACCGAGTATCTTGTCATACTCAACCTCCTCGAGGTATCTTAGGAATCATTAAGAGTCAACGACTCAACCTCACCACTAGACAAGTTTTCTAACACTCGTGTGCTTTCTGAGGAACAGACTAACAGTGTTTACACACGAACTCCTATAACTTAGTTCTCCCATTGAACCAAGTTCTTGGGATCTCCAACATCATGGTTGGGTTACCACTATGATTGTTCTTAAGATGTGGTTTTAATCCCATTCCTCTAGAAACTTGATCATTTGATCCCGATTCAACCCTTTGGTTAGCGGATCCGCCAGATTATCTATTGAATTGACATAGTCGATTGATATAACCCCACTCGAGATCAAATGCCTCACGGTATTATGTCACCGACGTATGTCGAGACTTACCATTATACAAACCACTTTTCGCCCTTCCAATAGCCGTTTGGCTATCACGGTGAATCATCACCGGTGGAGCAGTTTGAACCAACATGGAATATCTTCCAAAAATTACAGAGCCACTCGGCTTCCTCACCGACTTTATCCAAAGCTATGAATTACGATTCCATGGTGGATCGGGCTATACGTCTGTTTAGTGGATCTCCAAGAAACAGACACCTCCCCAATCGTGAACACGTACCCACTTGTAGAAAGTGAATCTTTCGTGTCGGATATCGATTGGCATCACGGTACCCTTCAAGTCTTGGGGATATCTCGTAAAATGCGCCCGTGATTTTGGTATACTTGAGTACCTCAAAACTCTCACTAAAGCCTTCAATGCTCCTTGCTTGGATTGCTCGTGTAATGACTCAATTTGTTCACTAGCGCAAGCTATGTCGGGCGGGTGTAATTTGTAAGATACATCAAACACCCGATGACCTTAGCATAGTCTTCTTGCCCAGCAGGTTCACCCCGTCTTACTCAGTGAACATTGAGCTCCAATGGGTCTTAGCAGACAAACTATCAAGCGCATTGAATTTCTTAAGCACTTTCTCAGCGTGGTGAGATTGTGTCAATACAATTCCGTCGATCTTCTTAGAATCTTGATTCCAAGAATCACATCATTAAAACCCATGTCCTTCATGTCAAAATTTCTATTTAACATGCGCTTTGTGTCATTAATGACTTGAGTATTACTACCCATAATCAACATGTCATCTACATACGGACACACTATAACATAACCATTATTAGTGTTCTTAACGTGACAAATTTGTCACACTCGTTGATCTTGACGACATTTGCCAACATTACATTGTCAAATTTCAAGTGCCATTGCAGCGGCGCTTGTTTCAAACCATATAGAGACTTGACGAGTTTGCATACCTTGCCCTCTTGACCAGGTACAACAAACCTTTCGGGTTGCTCTATATATACCTCATCCTCAAGGTCACCATTCAAAAACGCAGTCTTAACGTCCATTTGATGAATCTCAAGATTGTGCAAAGCAGCAATTGCGAGAAGCACCCTAATAGACGTAATCCTCGTCACATGTGAATAGGTATCGAAGAAATCATATCCCTCTCTTTGTTTAAACCCTTTGACAACCAAACGGGCCTTATACTTTTCAATTGATCCATCTGCGTTGTACTTTCTTTTAAGGATCCATTTGCATCCTAAGGGCTTACAACCTTCGACAAATCGACGGCGCCCAGTGTGGTTTTGCGAGAATGGAATCAATCTCGCTTTGAGCGACCTCGCCAAAGCATTCCGTCTAGCCGAGCATAGGCTACTTTGATCGAAGTTGGTTCTTAGTCCAACATGAGCATAATATAGTCGGGACCAAAATCCTTTGGCGTTCGACTCTCTGCCTCGTCTCGGTTCCGACCCTGCGGATCGACCTCGATCGCTTATGCGATATCGGTTCTTCCTCCAAAGATTTAGAACTCGAAGCTTCACCATCGACTCTATTGCTAGGCGGCTTCACTTTTATCCTTGTCTTTCTGAGGATATACATTTTCAAAGAATATAACATTCCTTGATTCATCGTCGTCCCCACGGTCATATCCGGTACCTCGACTTGTGGATCGAGAAAAGCGATAAGTGCTTGCTGTTCAAGGCATACCAATAAAGACACAATCATTTTTTAGGTCAATTGTAACTTGTTTGGAAGAGACACCTCAACCTTCGCCAAACACCCCACACTTTGAGATATTTGTCGATGGCTTTCTTCCTTTCCACAACTCGTGAGGTGACATCCTTACTCTTAAGTGGAATCTTGTTCGGTATGTAGTTGGGTCATCAAAGCGACTTCCCCCACAAGTTCTCGGGCAACCACGAACTAATCAACAAAGCATTCATCATCTCCTTAAGTGTTCGAATTTCGTTCAAGAACGCCATTAGATTGAGGTGAATAAGGGCGTCGTTTGATGTATTATACCACTTTCGTTGCATAATGCCTCAAGCGGAGCTACATATTCTCCCTCTATCACTTGAGCAGTCTTAATTCGATAGCTTAGTTGATTCTCGGCTTCGTTCTTGAAGTTTTAAAAGCTTCAATAGCTTCGTCTTTACTTGAGAAGGTAAAGATAACAATATCTTGTACAATCATCAATAAGCGTGATGAAGTACTTTTACCACCTCTAGTTTGTCTGAACTTTAAATCACACACATCGGTGTGAATAAGTTCTAGAGGCTTAGTGCTCAGTTCTGTCGATGAAGCGGTAACTTAGCCGTTTGGCTTCCACACAAACCTCACATTTCGTTTGTGTATTAACTTTAGTAAATCTAAATTTACTAATCTTTTTATTGCATTTAGATTAACATGTCCTAATCTACAATGCCATAAATCGAGCACTTTCGATCAGTAAGAGGAGTAGATGCATTTTCATTAATAGCAATCTTGGGTACACGGTATACGACCATTACATTCAATTTGAAAAGACCCCGGTGAGATAACCCCTACCAAGGAACTTCCCAAACTTAGTTAAGACAAACTTGTCGACTCAAAACTAGTCTAAACCCTTGTTAACTAGAATCGAGCCGACACTAAATTCTTGCGAATGTCCCGGGACATGCGGACATCCTTCAACGTGATCTCAATGCGGACGACATCTTGAGCACCACATCACCAACTCCAGCAACCTCGAATGACTTGGTTCCCCATGTTGAGCTTCCTCCCTCAACACCCTTGTAGGTGGAGAAAACGCATCTTTTCGGTAGCAGACGCGTGCTGATCGCGCCCGATGTCGATGAACCATCCACCTTGATTCTCGGCGTGGTTGACTTCTTCGGTCACCACAGCCAAGTCATCCTTATCCCATTTGTCGAAGTCCTTCTCGACAATGTTGGCAACTTTCTTAGCCTTCTTGTTCTTAGGGGCGGCGGTCCCCACTCGTGTGGCCATGCTTGCCACAATTATAATCATCCCGTCAAACTTACGGCAACCACCTTCCCTTTGCCTTTGTCATGGACATTGGGACGAACAAGTTTGTTAGAGGACCTCCTCTCTCAACAGGTTGGCCTTCGCATCGAGTAAGCCTTTTGCTTTTATATCTTGCTTCTTCACGTCGGACTCGATCTTGCGGTTTGACGATCAAGTCTTCAGCGTCATATCCTTTCGCTTGTGCTTAAGGTAGACCTTGAAGTCTCTCCACCCGGGGTAGCTTCTCAATCAGCATGGCGACGACAAAGCCGTGCAAAGCGGTGTGCCCTTGACGAACCTCGTGTACAATGAGTTGAAACTCTTGCACTTGGTCCATGATTGGTCGAGAATCGACCATCTTGTAGTCAAATATTTGGCTACAATGAATTTCTTTATACTGCATCATCACTACGGTACTTCTTTTCTAGCGCATCCCACATACATTTGGATGTCGTTACAACAACATATACACTATACAAGCTATCTTCTAAACTACCAAGTATAAAATTTTACAAAGGTAGTCGCGGTCTTGATTGTCATATCTTTGCAGACTGAAAGTCATTCACTTGACCCGGGCGGCGGGCTCATCTTCCACCAAGAAGTTGGCGGCTAACGTCGTGAGTGAAACGACATCTTTTCTTTGCCATCTCTTGAAGTCGGATCCTCCAAACTTGGCGATTTCTCGGGCGGCATCATCCTTGCGGTATGAGCGGCGCGAGATCGATCCCATGGATCAGCGGTCGATCCAGCGAAAAGTGTAGTCGTCGAACCAATGGAACCACTAAAGTGGAACCAATTGTTGAACCACTAAAGTGGAACCAACGATCGACGAAAGGGCCCAATGGTTGATCCCAAGGCATCGAACCAAACATGACCAAGTCATAGTGCGGTGGTAGCGGCGGCGAGAGGCGGAAGAAGCGGCGGCGATGGCGGCGGCGGAGGCGAGTCGAGTGGGTTGGAATAGTCGACATCTCCAAGCAAGGTTTTTAGTTTGAAAGTTTTTAGTCAATTTTAATGTCTCAACTCCTTCGTGGCAAGTAATATCTCGTCTTGCGATTGTTGGAAAAAATGTGTACAAATAGTACAACTTGCGGGCGTGTTACAACTCGAAGCAATGTAGAAGAAGGAGATCAAAACTAACAATAAACTTTAAGCAAGATTGAAACTAAAATGAAACAAAAACCGTAGCTAATGCCGAGTCGAGGCCTCTTTCATGAAGACGAGATACGCCCGGTAGTGCTCTCGGTTACGGCGTATCGTCTCCAAAGGTAAGCAGCGTCTCGTGGGTGGCGACACCATGAGACCAGCGAGCTCCGAGAACCGGGCGGGAGGCGAGGGCGAGCTTGACCGAGCTATGTATCAAGAGTGCTTTGAGAGAATCTTTGGAATGCTTTAGGCAGTGGGTGACTAATGTTGGGAGACATGTCCTGTTTATAGGCGTCGTCCCTCATGGGAGCATCTTTGAGTCAACACCCACATTGATGTCGGGTGTTGCGGAGTTATGTCCCCTATTGAGTGCTTGCGGCTATTTACGGAGACAACGTGGGCACGTTTCCGCAGAGCCATCATGTCGGAACGTTACGAAGGTTCGACGAATCTGGACAACGCGTGCGTCGGGTTCATTGGACGTATCCGGACGTCTCTTCAAGTGCACAGCAGGCCCAACGGATTGGGCCACACGAGTTGGGCCTCGGACCAACTCCATCTTTGGGCTCGATCAAACATTGATCCAAAATATGCGGGTAATGGGCCACGAAACCAGGCCCACGAAACAAGCCCACAAACAAGCCCAAAATCCACGATCCACGGAACAAAACGGGCGGGCGGGCCAAACCGAACCCGAACCGGGCGGGCTTGGCTGGACTCGCCCGGCGCGTGTGGGCTTTACAACCCGTCACTTGTGCATACAATTATACTAAGTGTTCAATGAACCACTTATATAGACAATTAATGTATGTACATTAATCAATATGGGATAAGGATTAATTAATCCATGCTTATCCCTTAAGCACATAACTTCATGTTTAAGTGACCAACTTTGATCCATTATTTCTCACTCACGGAAATCGGTTTGAGAATGTGAATACACCACGATCATCTACTCAAAGCGTGGATCGATCCTATGCCATTTAATTTCAAAAATTAAGCGTTCGTCACTCAAAATCTTGGTCAAAGTAGCTTCGGCAACTTGACCATATATAATATATATAAATATATATACGATTTCAAACACACTCATCGCTATTGTGATCTCAAGCAAATAAAGTGGCCGATGGCCCATAGCTCCAAGGTAACATTTTCCCCATTTTCTCAAAGCTAAGGATTTAATCTCCTTTATTATATGAAATGCAGCCCCTACACTTTCATTTTGTAAAAGTACTCGAGCTCCCTTACTAGAGAGGGAAGATCGAAGCTTCATCTCTTCTCCGTCTCTCTCAGTATCTTGAAAATTTATTCCTAAGATAGATATTCACACATTAGATTCTTGAAAATAGCCAAATCATACATGCATCTGTATCAATAACCTTAAAAGTGTTGGGTCTATGCTTGAATGTGATTGCATGTCATCAAATTGTAAAATTCTAACATGATTGCTATGTTGCATGTTGATCTTGGATGAGTTTGCATGTTAAATTTATGAGCTTAGATTTGTGATAGATTCACCAATTCATTTGTAACATATATTTGTATCAAGTGTTAAAACACTTGCAAGAAATTGGTAGGTAAAATGTAGCTATGAACATCATGCTAAAATTGGGAGCTGGTGTGCAAAGTCACCGTGTTCCCGAAATAAATAGACTGAGTTGTAGTGGTATGATACTCACCAAATTTTAGTATGTTCAAATTAAATGTGTCTAGTGTGGATATATAAAATTTGAAGTCAATTCAAGGGGTTTTTGTTGGAAAATGAGTACGTAAAGCGAAGATAGAACTTGTCGGGCGTGACACAACCTCGAAGCGAAGGTAGAAGTAGGAGATCAAAGAACAATTTAACTAAACAGAATTGAAATACAAATGAAACAAAATCGTATACTAATGCCAAGTCGAGAAGGCCTTTTTCTGCAAGACGAGATACACCCCGGTAGTTCTCTCAGTTCTGACGTATTGTCCCCAAAGATAAAATGACAGCATCTCGAAGGTGGCAGCACCTCAGACCAACGAGCTCCGACGAATTGGACGGAGCCGAGGATAGAGCTTGGACACGTACTATGTATGCAGAGAGTACTTTTAGAAAATGCTGGAATGCTTTAGACAGTAGGTGGCTAATGCTGGGGAGACATGTCCTATTTATAGGCGTCGTCTCCCTCATAGGGAGCCTGCTGGAGTCAACACCCGCATTGATGTCGGGTGTTACGAAGTTATGTCCCCCATTGAGTGCGAGATGGGGTTACTGGCGTTTTACGGAGACAAGGTGGAGTTCGCCCACGTTTCCCATAGAAACCATCATGTTGGGATATTACAAGCGATTCACGATGAATCGGACAACGCATGCATCCAGGTTCATTGGATGTATCTAGACGTCTCTTTCAAGTGCACAATAGGCCCAACGGATTGAGTCACACGAATTGGGCCTCAGACCAACTCCATCTTTGGGCTCAATCATACGTTGATCCAAAACATACAAGCATTGGGCCACGGAACAGGCCCACGAAACAAACCCACGAACAAGCTCAAAGAACAGCCTAAATACCACACAAAGACCAATTACCAAGATCCAAGTCCACGGACACGGACTACGGATCACGGACCATGGAACCGGAACGAGCACCGGCTGGGTCGCATCTGACGTCGAGACGCAGGCGGCGTCGGCGGATTTTGCGGCGGCGGCGGCGGCGTGTGCACGCGTGGGCTTTTCAACCCATCACTTGTGCACATAATTATACTAAGTGTTCAATGGACCACTTACATAGACAATTAATGAAGGTACATTAATCAATGTAGGATAAGAATTAATTAATCCATGTTTATCCCCTTAAGCACATAACTCCATGTTTAAGTGACCAACTTTGATCCACTATTTCTCACTCTCCGAAAATCGGATTTGAGAATGTAAATACACCACGATCACATTTTCGAAACATAGATCGATCCTATGCCATTTAATTTAAAAAAATTAAACGTTAGGTCACTCAAAATCTTGGTCAAAGTAGCTTCCTGGCAACTTGACCACATATATAATAATATATATATTTATGTTGATTTCCAACAATCCGCCACATGAGTGAAAATAGTCATATGCATGTATGCAGACACAGCTCAGTCCTCAAGAGATGTTAAAATATTAGACATGTGGTTTATGACATCGAACATTCCATAGTTAGTACCATCGAGTACACAGGCGGATTAGTGGACACGATGCCTTAAACTATTCCCACACAACGTGCACTGAGACAATGGTATTAACACTTTAACACCTTAACCTCATCCGTTCTCATGTTTGATTTCATTTTGGTCGTGGACATCCACTTTGGATTCATAAATGTTTTGTTTGAAGCGGCCCCACTTCACACTTACATATGTGATTCTTTACCGAGTATCTTGCCATACTCAACCTCCTCGAGGTATTTTAGGAATAATTAAGAGTCGAAGACTCAACCTCACCACTAGACTAGTTTTCAAACACTCATGTGCTTTCTAGGTAAAAAACTAACTTGAGTGTTTATACACGAACTCCCATAGCTTAGTTCTCCCATTGAACCAAGTTTTTGTGATCTCCAATCATCATGGTTGGGTTACCACTATGATTGTTCTTAAGATGTGGATTTTAATACCATTCCCTCTAGCAACTTGATCATTTGATCCCGGTTCAACCATTTGGTCAATGGATCTGCCAAATTATCTATTGACTTGACATAGTCAACTAAGATAACCCCACTTGAGATCAAATGCCTCACGGTATTATGTCACCTATGTATATGTCGAGACTTACCATTATACAAGCCATTTTTCGCCCTTCCACAGCCGCTCGCTATCGCGATGAATCATCACCGATGGCACAGGTTTAGACCAACATGAATGTACGGAGCCACTCGGCTTCCTCACTAGATTTATCCAAAGCTATGAATTCTGATTCCATAGTGGATCGAGCTATACACATCTGTTTCGTAGATATCCAAGAAACAACATATCCCCCAATCGTGAACACGTACCCACTTTTAGAAAGTGAATATTTCATGTCAGATATCAAATTGGCATCACATTACCCTTCAAGTACCGTGGGGTATCTCGTAAAATGCAGTCCATGATTTTGAGTATACTTCAAGTACCTCAAAACTCTCACTAGAGCCTTCCAATGCTCATTGCTTGGATTACTCGTGTAACGACTCAATTTATTCACAGTGCAAGCTATGTCGGGTCAGATGTAATTTGTAAGATACATCAAACACCGATGACCTTAGCAGAGTCTTCTTGACCAGCAGGTTCACCCTCATTTTACTCAAATGAACATTGAGCTCGATGGGGTCTTAGCAGGTAAACTATCAAACGCGTCGAATTTCTTAAGCACTTTCTCGATGTAGTGAGATTGTGTCAAGATAATTTCATCTGAACTTCTTAGAATCTTTATTCCAAGAATCACATCAGCTAACCCCATGTCCTTCATGTCAAAATTTCTATTTAACATGCGCTCCGTGTCATTAATAACTTGACTATCAGAACCCATGATCAACATGTCATCTACATACAGACACACTATAACATAGACATTATCGGTGTTTTTAACGTGACACATTTGTCACACTCGTTGATCTTGAAGCCATTTATGAACATAACATTGTCAAATTTCAAGTGCCATTCAGAACGCGCTTATTTCAAACCATATAGAGACTTCACCAACAGCATACCTTGCCTCTCGACGGTACTAAAACCCTTCTGTTTCTCTATATATACCTCATCCTCGAGGTCACCATTAAAAAGCTAGCCTTAACGTCTCATTTGATGAATCTCAAGATTGTGCAAAGCAACAATTGCGAAGCACCCTAATAGACTTAATCCTCATCATAGGTGAATATGTATCGAAGAAATCGTATCTCTCACTTTGTTTGAACCCTTTGACAACCAAACGAGCCTTATACTTTTCAATTGATCCATCTACCTGGTACTTTCTTTTAAGGATCCACTTGCATCCTAAGGGCTTACAACCTTCTGGCAAATCAACCAACACCCAAGTGTGGTTTTGCGAATGGAATCAATCTCACTTTGAGCGACCTCTTGCGGAGCATCCCGTGCGGCGAGCATAGGTTACTTTGTTCAAGTTGGTTCTTCATCCAACATGAACGCAATATAGTCAGGACCAAAATCATTTGGCGTTCTGACTCTACTGCCACGTCTTGGTTCCGATCCATCCGGACTAGACCTCGATCGTTTATACGATGTCAGTTCTTCCTCCAAAGATTTAGAACTCGAAGCTTTACTATCAACTCTATTGCTAGAACTGGTTTCACTTTTATCCTTGTATTTACAGGGATAAAACTTTCAAAGAATATAACATTCCTTGATTCAATCGTCGTCCCCATAGTCATATCCGGTACCTCTGACCTATGGATCAGAAAATGATAGGCGCTACTGTTTAGTGCATACCCAATAAAGATACAATCGACTATATTAGGTCCAATTGTAACTTGTTTAGGAAGAGGCACCTCAACCTTAGCCAAACAGTCCCACACTTTGAAATATTTGTACGATGGTTTTCTTCTTTCCACAACTCGTGAGAGTGACATCCTTACCCTTAAGTGGAATCTTGTTCAAGATGTAGTTGGTCGTCAAAACGACTTCCCCAACAAGTTCTGGGCAACCTAAACTAATCAACAAAGCATTCATCATTTCCTTAAGTGTTCGATTTTTACGTTCAGCAACGCTATTAGACTGAGGTGAATAAGGAGTTGTCGTTTGATGTATATACCACTTTAGTTACATAATGCCTCAAACAAAGCAACATATTCTCCCCCTCTATCACTTCGAATAATCTTAATTCGACATCTTAGTTGATTCTCGGCCGTTCTTGAAGTTTTAAAAGCTTGATAGCACCGTCTTCACTTCTTAGAAGGTAAAGATAATAATATCTTGTACAATCATCAATAAACGTGATGAAGTACTTTTTACCACCTCTAGTTTGTACAAATTTTAAATCACACAAGTCGGTGTGAATCAGTTCTAGAGGTTTAGTGCTCCGTTCTACTGAATGAAATGGTAACTTAGTCATTTTAGTTTCCACACAAACCTCACATTTCGTTTGTGTATTCACTTCATTTAACTTTAGTAAATTTAAATTTACTAATATTTTTATTACATTTAGATTAACATGTCCCAATATACAATGCCATAAATCAGAGCACTCAGTCAAGTAAGAGGAAGTAGATGCATTTTTATTCATAGCAAATTTTGGTACACGGCGCATAGCCATTACATTCAATTTGAAAAGATCCCCGGTGAGATAACTCCTACCATTGAGTGCAGATGGGGTTATGCGGCGGTTTCTAGAGACAAGGTGGGAGTTACACCCACGTTTTTGGCAGAGCCACCATGTCGGGACGTTACCAATAGTTACGATGAATCTGGACAACGCGTGCGTCCAGGTTCATTGGACGTATCCGGATGTCTCTTCAAGTGTACAACAGGCCCAACGGATTGGGCCACACGAATTGGGCCTCGGACCAACTCCATCTTTGGGCTCGATCATACGTTGATCCAAAATATACAGGCATTGGGCCACAAAACAGGCCCACGAATAGGCCCAAAGAACAGCCCAAAGACCAATTGCCAAGATCCAGTCCACGATACGGACCACGCACCATGGAATCGGGCTGGGCAGGAACTAGAACCGAATCGAAACCGAATCAAGTCGGAGCCGAGATCGGTAGGCGGGCGGCGGCAGGCACTGCCCTATGAAGCGGGCGGCGGCGCTGCGTGTCTTGCACTGGCTTTCCACCCATCACTTGTGCATATAATTATATCAAGTGTTCAATGAACCACTTATATAGACAATTAATGAATGTACATTAATCAATGTGGGATAAGGATTAATTAATTCATGCTTATCCTTAAGCACATAACTCCATGTTTAAGTGACCAACTTTGATCCACTATTTCTTACTCTTGGAAATCGGTTTGAGAATGTGAATATACCACAATCATCTACTCGAAATGTAGATCCATCCTATCTTAGTTAGTTTGACAAAATTAAGCGTTCGTCACTCAAAATCTTGGTCAAAGTAGCTTCCGGCAACTTGACCACATATATATATATATATATATATATATATATATATATATATATATATATATATAGGTTGATTTTCAATAGTTTTACTCTTTTAAAATATTTTCAAATTCAACGCACAAAACTATCAAAATACCTTTATTAGGAACCTCACGATTGTTTAGGTTACGTCTCGAATTTGACTATTAGGATAATGCTAAAATTTGGTACAACCATAATGTAAGAAGTCTAAAAGCTCTTTGTAGTTATTCATATTTTTCTAAAAGCATTTACTATTTATTTTTGAATTTACAAATGAACTGCACAAAACCGTTACTATATGGATAACTTGTAGTGAAATATTTTTGGCTCCCAACTTAGTGTGAATCTTTAAGTGAGACTTTTCCATATTAAACTAGACTCAAATGTTTTTATAAATTGATAGATCTCCATCCTAGTTTCTTCCTACTCAGCTCGAACAAAATGCATAAGTCCAATATGTAAATTCTTGTTTCTTCGGACTAGTCAAGTCTAATTTTTACGAGTGATGTTCGAGCTATTTGTGTTATATTTTTTACTTCAGTCTCTTCATGAAAAATGTTTCTTTACATGTCTTATTGTGATCTGGAAAGTTTGAGCTCGATTTGAACCCTTTATGTATACCTTTTATTAACCCAAAGTCATCTACCCGAAACTTTCTATGTTATATCCATCACGTTTGAGCCTTGATATCTTGCATCGTGTTGTATTTCCCCGAGTATAACCTAGTAATACATGTAGTACGCCTCACAAGTTTTCCCAAATGGGGTTTTGCATAATTAAATGAGCAAGGACGATTATTACGTGTCGTCTTTGCAGTTCCTTCTTCGTTTCTTCAATTTCATCAATAAAATTCCAGAATTGAAACTCTATGTGTTCTGTAACTGAAAACACTCAAACATAAACTCTTACACAACTACAAATCTTAGATTTGATGATAAACATACAATGGTTTAGTTTGGACGTGATGTATATTTTGTTTAGTTTAGATATAAAACTTTCTACACAACATGTGGATTTAATACATACAATCTCTACACATTATCATTCCATTTCAATATCTTGTATATATCTGATCTGAATATATTCTTAAGTAGCTTCATTTATCAAAAATTGAATATATTGAAACAGGAATATGCATACTACTAAATAAAAGCTAGGGTAGAAATTTGAATACGGTTAATTGGATTGCATAACCAAATCAAAAATTCGGTATCAGTTAACCGAATAACCAATTTTATTGGATTCGGTTCGGTGTTTAGTACAATAATTTTAGAAATATCGTTTATAGGTAACCAAATGGGTATACCGAATAATAAAAAATAATTATATAAATTTTATAATTATCAAGTTGGTACTGTAGCTTTGTAATACCCCATGCCTCTAAATACTGTTATAACTTATTAAATCGAACAATTAACCTATTAAGGTTTTGCATTCAATTAAAATTTTAGTTAAGCCAATAAAGCCATGTTTTTATCAAATACTTAATTACTATATATGTTCAATATTCGAGAATAATAATTCTCGAATATAGAAATATTTTCAAACCGTATAAATTATATCGCGATATATGTCGTATCATATTTTCAAGATTTTCATCAACTTTTCCCTAACCCCCTTTTACAACTTTTACCATCAATGGTACATTCTCTAACACTCGTACTCCTAGCATCTACCATATGGCAATTGTATGCACTATACAACAATTCAAGACCTTCACTCCTCACTCTATTTGTTCGAGACATTCAAAGAAGGGAAAGCTGATTTTCTCATTGCATTTATTTCCAGTGACACACAGAAACTTCAATCAAAATCACCACAAGGTACAGACCATATCATCCACGTTTCATTTTCTATTTCCATTAAGTGCTGATTTTTAGGTATTAAATGCTACAGGATGACATTCAATTATTGTTTAAACCAACGAATATACAGAACATAAATTTTGGAACATACATTAACCGAAAATTCAAATCGTCCTATACATTCTCGAATCAAAACTTAGAAAATAAACAAGTTAGAAAACATAGAAATTCCTTGATTGTTGTGGGAAAAATGGTGAACCGAGCCATCACTGGCTCGATCATTAGGAAAATCAACAACCAAAGTGGAGGAGAAGTTGCTCCTATTTTCGTCGGAATAATAAGATGACAGCGGCGTTCACGCCGGTCTTGCAACGGCGGCGTGATTGTGCAAAGATGAGAGATGCAGATTAAGATTTGTTTTAGGATAATAAACAAAACAAAAAAAATTAGATAAAGAGAATCATTCCTACCTGGGTACGAGTCGCATGGGTAGGCAACGCCAGAAAGGCATGGCGGAGCAGGATCTGGAACAACGTCGTATTAACAGAGGGGACGGCGACAAGATCTTGTAGTTGTTGTTGTCGCACCTGTGTGACAGGGACAACGACGAGCAGTAGCCACGGCGACTGCTTGGCTGAGACAACGGCAAGCAGTAGCCACGATGGCTGCTTGATTGATAGTGATGAACCATCACCAGATCTAGGAGGTTGTGGCACTGATCGTCAAGAGTAGAAGAGTGTTTGTTGAATCGACCGATGATCATAATTGTAATATCTTGAATCAAGAACAAAGAACACACAAGATGTACGTGGTTCGGCACTCAAGGCCTACGTCCACGGAGAAGATGATAGATGAGTTTATTATCAACGCAAGAAGAACGATTACAGATAGAGTTTCGAGCTCCCAATGAACATGGCTACGCTTAACTCTTGATATCTATATCTCTCTATCTAACTGTCATGCAAATAGAGAATTCTGTGATTTCACACACCCTTCTAAACCAAATTAGACACCTATATATACATATACATCAATAAGCCTACTGCACGTAAAACCAGAAAAGAAAACTGAACAAACTAACTTGTAACAGCCCAACTAACTTATAACTGATTCCATGCAGATGTGATCGTTGAGCTTATACGAAGCATACGTATATATTTTACAATCTCCACCTTGCTAAGGATAAGCTCTAATCACCCCATCTCCTGTAATTCTTTTACCTTAGATTTACAAGATCAAGGCAGTGCCTAAATCTTTCTCTAGGCAGTGCTTTAGTCAAAACATCTGCAGCATTTTCTTCGCTTGGTACTTTACTCACCACGATTAGATCCTTATTTACCATATCTCTTACAAAATGATATCTAACATCAATGTGCTTGGATCTCTCGTGAAAAACCTGATGTTTAGCCAAATGTAGCACTTTGATTGTCACAAAATATCTCAACGTTATCTTGATGAACTCCAAAATCACCCAAAGATACCTTTAAGCCATACACCTTCCTTCGACACATCATGGCCATGAATTCAGCCTCGATGGTTGATAAAGCTACAACGTTTTGCAGCATGGATTTCCAACTTATCGCGTTGTTGAACAAAGTAAAGATGTATCCTGTGCGAGATCTTACGCTCTCTATATTAGCGGCATAATCGAATCTACAAAGCCTTCTAATGGGTTTCTGTATATCCTTCTTGCCTTTGCAAAATTATTCCACATTCTACCGATCCTCCAACATATCTAAACACATATTTCAGAGCCTCCCAATGTGTTCTGCCCGGATTTGACATAAATCTACTCAAAACACTAATGGCGTATGCAAGGTCATGTCTTGTGCAAATCATCAAGTACATAATGCTTCCTACATCATTTGAATAAGGGACAGAGCTCATATCTTTCTTCTCGGCTTCTGTATTCCGGCATTGAGTAAGCGAAAATTTAACTTATTGAGATATAGGAATACTTACCCCCTTTGCTTCATGCATCTTGAATTTTCGCATAACCTTTGAAATATAATCAGTCTGTAAAAGACACAACTTTCCCTTGCTCTTATCTCTGATTATATCCATACCGAGAATTCTTGTAGCACACCCCAATTCCTTCATTTCAAAAACTGATTTTAGCTGTTCCTTTAGCTTCTATATTTCTTTCATACTCTTACTAGCTATCAACATATCATCTACATAAAGTAGTAGATATGTTGCTGTTGATGTTTCACCCCCTTTTAGATACACACAACTGTCATATTTAGATCTAGAAAAACCAGAGCTTAACATGAAATCATCAAACCTGATGTACCATTGTCTTGAGCTTTGTTTGAGACCATAAATCGATTTTTTCAGTAAGCATACTTTGTCTTCAAGACCTTCTGGAGCAAAACCCATCGGCTGCTCCATGTAGATAGTTTCCTTTAATCCTCCATTCAGAAAATCCATCTTTACATCTAATTGCTCTAGAAATAAATCTTGTTGTGCAACTAGAGATAGCAAAATCCTTATGGAGCAGTGTTTGACAACGGGGGAAAAGATTTCATTAAAATCTATTCCCTCCTTTTGAGTATACCCTTTTGCTACTAATCTTGCCTTATATCTCACGATCTCTTTTCCTTTAACCATCTCAATTTTCCTTTTGAAAATCCATTTGCAACCTACTGATTTTTGATGCTTAGGTCTGTCAACTAAAATCCAAGTATCATTTCTGCACAGTGAGTCCATTTCTTCCTTCATTGCTTCAATCCAGTTTTCTTTGTCTTTGCTATTCATAGCCTCTTCGTAAGTTGTTGGATCATGATATTCAATATCCTCAGCTATGTTGAGTGCATAATCAACCATATCTGCATGCCCATATCATCGCGGTGTTACGATTTCTCTCCTTATTCATCTCTTGCCGACATAGTTTCGCATGACTCATTTTCTTCATTTGGCTGCTGATTCAGATCACTTGCTTCCTGTTGTGCTTTCAACTCATCATTTGATTCTTGGTTGTCTGCAAGCTCCACCTTAACCTCATTACCACGCATTTGTGCAGAATTTGGATTTTGAATATCAAACTGAGCATCCCGTTTCACTTTGTTAAATGGCATGATGTCTTCCTTAAATATCACATCCTGGCGATAATGATCTTGCATGCTCTCAGTTCGGTGCGCATACTACTGTACCCTTTAACTCGAGTAGGGTATCCAAGCATTATGCATTTCAATGCCCTTGGAGCTAACTTGCCTTGTTTGATATGTACAAACGCTTGGCAGCCAAAAACCTTCAAGTTCGAGTAATCTATTTTGTGTCCATTCCACAATTCATACGGAGCTTTGAACTTCACTGCTGCGGATGGGCATTTATTTATCAAGTATGCGGTTGACAAACCGCTTCTCCTAAATTTTCGATTAAACACGATGTGATGAGCATACATCTCATTCTTTCCAATAAAGTTCTATTCATCCTCTCCACGACTCCATTTTGTTGAGGATTGGCTGGAGCACTTTTATACCTCTTTATGCCTTTCCCTTTACAGTAATCTTCGAACTCATTTGATAAGAATTCCAAACCGTTGTCAGTCCTAAGGCATTTCAAAGACATCCTCCTTTGATTTTCTACCTCATTACACCATTCCTTAAACCGGGTAAACGCCTCCGATTTGTGTTTCAAAACATATACCCAGACCTTTCTACTGTAATCATCGATTATGGAGCAAGAAAAATCTTGCTCCTCCTTGTGTGACAGTGCTTGCGGTCCCATAAATCTGCATGAGCGTAGTCTAGAGGTGCGCAGAAATGCATTCCCTTTGGATAAGGTAGCTTGGTGCTCTTGCCCAACAAGCATGGTTCGCATGTATCAAGTTTAACGTTCCCAGAGCTTGATATAGCTTTATGTTTCAGCAATTCCTTTAAACCTTTCTCCCCAATGTGTCCTAGTCTAGCATGCCACTTTATAAATTCATTTTCAATGTTCAATTCACTTTCTCCTATTATAACTTTTGCATCTAGGTAGTACAAACTGTGGTTTCTATAACCCTTCATAATCAGCCTACTTCCCCTTTTAACATGCAATTCCCCATTATGAGATCCCCAATCGAAACCCTTTTTCTCAAGCATACCTAAAGATATAAGGTTCCTTCTTAGCTCAGGTATATATCTGATTTCCGGTACTATTTTTTCAGTTTTATCATGCATTATAGATCTTATACTCTCAATGCCCTTAACATGACATACCTGGTTATTGCCGAGCAGCACTGACCCCATGTCTTTCATTTCTAGAGTGTGAAACAAGCTCTTAGTTGGGCACATATGGAAAGAACACGCTGAATCCAAGATCCGTTATTTTACGCATCACTTGCATTATGTTTAGAACTTACTTCCATAGTTTCTTGGGCGTTATCGTGAATGTTTTGAGGCCGCCTCTCAATTCTTGTAGTTTTCTTTTCCATATGTAGCGATTCTTCTTGGCCGCAGCTTATTGCACTCAAAACATTTCTTAACTTCTTTGGTGAAATGGCATCTTTGGAGTAGTTCTTTTCTTGGGGATGTCGTCTTGTTTCTTCCACTTTCCTTTAAACTTCTTGATGTTCAAACTTTACGATTGAGTATCTCGTTTTCCTCATGAATTTTCTATAGTTCCTTCATGCGTGAGTGCGATCTCGCACATCTTCTAAAGATATCGTGCTTTCTCTTGAAAACTATCGCATCTTTCACGTGCTCATAGCTCTTTGGAAGTGCATTCAACAATAGGATAGCCTTGTCTTCATCCTTTATTTAAATCGTCTATACTTTCGAGATCGTCGATGGATTTGCAGAAATCATCTATTTGATCTTCGATGGCTCTCTCCTCCAAGAATCTCAGGGAGTAGAGACGTTGCATCATATACAGCTTGTTCGCAAGAGACATGGTCATGTACAAAGATTCCAGTTTAGACCCGCACGGTGCTTCTTTGTTTTCTCTTTTGATACCTCACGGAGAACTTTATCACTGAGGCATAAAATGATCATGCTGTGTGCCTTCATATCCATTTATGTCTTACTCATCTTCAGGCTTGAATTTGGGTCATCATTCTCTTCTTTCTTTTGTCTTGATTTATCCTCTTCTTCAATAGCTTGAATCAGACCCTGTTGAATCAAGACTGCACGCATCTTGATTTCCATAGGGAGAAATCATTCTTTCAATTGAATTTCTCCATCTCAAATTTTGAAGGATTCATGCTGCGTTGATGAAAAAGAAAAAGATGACTTCGATCGACTAAAGGGCGTAAGCTTCCCACAGACAGCGCCACTTGTTGAATCGACCGATGATCACAATTGTAATATCTTGAATCAAGAACAAAGAACACACAAGATGTACGTGGTTCGGCACTCAAGGCCTACGTCCACGGAGAAGATGATAGATGAGTTTATTATCAACGCAAGAAGAACGATTACAGATAGAGTTTCGAGCTTCCAATGAACATGGCTACGCTTAACTCTTGATATCTATATATCTCTATTTAACTGTCATGCAAATAGAGAATTATGTGATTTCACACACCCTTCTAAACCAAATTAGACACCTATATATACATATACATCAATAAGCCTACTGCACGTAAAACCAGAAAAGAAAACTGAACAAACTAACTTTTAACAACCCAACTAACTTATAACTGATTCCATGCAGATGTGATCGTTGAGCTTATACGAAGCATACGTATATATTTTACAGTGTTCTTCTGTTGTGTGGACAGGCGGAGATAGATCTCGCCGTGGGTGATGGAGCTCCACGCTGCTACCGTGTTTGAGTACAAGAATGTCGTGCTATCACGGCAGAGGTGCAGGTACATGGCAGAGCTCATCAGAAATCTGGAGATGGCAGCGACAGTGATTTCTCCCCAGAGATCCATCCACCGAGAGAAAAGATAGAGCAATGTCGTGTATGTGTGTATGGTGAGAATAGTGGGAGAAGAGGAGAAAGATAGTAGAGAGTGACTATTGGCCTCGTTGATGATGACGTGTTGTCGGAGATGAGGCTGCGGTGGCAGTAGATTCAACCAGAGAGAGATGGGAGATGTAGGCTGGCATTGTGCATGTGCGGGTGCATGTATGTGTGAGTAGAGAAGATGAGAGGGGAAATGATAGAATGGTCACGACGGTGATGCAGGTCGTACGATGACCTGGCCCACCGAAGATGGAGGCGGCGACGACTGGTTTGTTGTGTGAGTTGTAGGGAAATATGATTTTAACCCTCTCCCGAGGATCTATCTTGGATGTTTAATTCACCATACATTGATTATTTATCTGGCATGCATCTATATAATTAATTGCAACACATAGATGTTTTCTCGTATTCACCTGCAAATTTGTCTGACAAGGAATTGGATCAAGACTCGTGCTTTGATCTTCTGGATTATATCCCGTTTGCCAAAACTCCAATACCGAGTGAGAGCAATCTGTGAATAGTACTGCAGAAATTCGTCTTCTTCCTCACGCTTGGAATTTTCGAGAATCACAATATTGCTTCTTGTAATTTTCAAAAATCACACTAGCATTAGGATTACCTGATTTTCTCTCACCTTATATTTATAATGCACCCCTAGATCCCATTAGGATAAGATATCTGCATATCTAATAAATATAGTAATATATTTTCAGATAGAGAGGATCATAACAGTGTCCCAGAGGGACTCTCATGAGGTGGACTATTTTCTTGCAGTTACCAAGTATTGATGGGCCAGCCCAGGGATTAAATGCAAGGAAATAAGTTGTGACTCAAATAAATTAATTATCTTATGTTCGACCCGAACTTAAATTAATTCATAAACATTTATTCATGCCACTAGAGAATAAATTCTGACTTATCCCTTTATTACTGAAGTTGAGTCGGGCTTGTACTTAGACTTCATGAACCCCGTATTTAAGATATCGCACGTCTATTAATTATTTATAGCGTTCTGATTGCTTAAAATAATTAATTTCTTTAATTCCTTAAGTTGTACCAGTCAACCTTATTATTGTACTTGAGATAACTCAACCTGTAGGGTTTAGTACAATAAACCTTTTGAGCTCTTTAAGGGAACGTCATCATCCTAAAAGGATACGGTGACTCAATACAGGTAACTAGCATGACATACAAGCACTATCACTACCCAAGATGCGGAGAATATTGGGTTATCTCATGTAACCCTCTTCCATGACAAGTCAAAGTGATGGTCAGTAACTCATACTCACCTAATACCTTATCGAGGTTTAGAACAACGTAAAGTCACCGAGATCTAGGTTCTTCACGACGGTCAGATAGAAGAACTCATCTCACTGTGATCCATCAATACGTCAGAGACGTTCCAGTATAGACAAGTAACCAAGTCAAGCCACTTCTTATCTATACGCAGACTATCTGATAACTTCGTCTTAAAGTTGTCTCACCGTGATCCTTTTTATATCTCATTAAGCTTGACCAATCATACAGACTTCTGTGATCTTCTACATACTGTATGATCTAACTTATATAAGAGATAAAAGGACATACATATGCAATCAAGTAAACAATTCAGATAGAAGATTATAATAGTGGTAACATGAATCATTGTATACAAGCTCAACCAAAACTGATTCCAGTATACAAATCCAACATGAGTGTGAAGGGCGAGAGAGAGAGACAAATCAAATGGGGGGAGTAATGGGTAGAATAGGCTAGGTTTCTTCTAGTTTTGTTTTAAATTTTGTATTAGGTTGGGCCTAGGATATTCATTATTTGGGCTGAAGAAAAAAAAAAATGGGCCCAAGTTAATTAAGTGACTAGGCCTTTTATTTTATTAAATTTGATCTGTTGGGCTGAAAAATGAATGGCTGAAAATTAATTAGAGTTATATTGGGCTAAAGTTTCTAAATTCTTAAGTTAAGTTGTTTTTAGTAGAATGGGCTGCCCTGTTTTAATTACTATTGGGCCAAATTTGAATTTCTTATTCCTAAGCTGAATTTAATTATTTCTTTAGGCTTAATGTTCTAATTAAAATTTAAAGTGAATATTTAATTAGATTATTAATTGGATTTAAATAGCTAAGTCTAAAGTACTTAAATTGGATTTCCAACTTCAATAATAATAATAATAATGATAAAGGTTTAGCCTAAGATGAGTTAAATTGGACTTATACATCAATCTATTGAGATAACTTTTAATTATGAATTAATTAATTAAGATTAGTCTTATTAATCAATTTGAATTTTAATCGATCATTCAATGGGAGCATTCCTTACGTTCTAAGCGTTAGAGAGCGACTATAATTTCTAACGATGAATTAATGTAATAACTCGAGTCCTAACATAGAATGCAAAATCTCTAATATATTCCTTAATGGAATAAAATCACGAACTTCTTCCAATAAAAATAGTTGTTTGTTTCAGATATCTTACATTTTATTCTTATAATAAAGGTTGGACGAGGAACTGACCACAGAGCAACGAGATAGAGTTTGTGATCCTGTGAGCAAGAGTTTAGCATAGGTGGTTTTTCTTATATATATATATATAAACAAAGTTAAATGTTTCATTCAAGTAGTTATTTTCTTTTCAAAATCTTTGAACTGAAAATCTTTCAAGTATTGTCTTGTCATAAATGTTTTCAGATTTATGTATGATACATATATGTGTTGGCAATGCCAACTTTATAAGTTAACCAATTCGGGTCATGTATGCGGGCGCTTTTCCCGCTAAGGCTAGTGTACACAAGGACCGTGAGTCGTCATAGCGGGTTGGCGATCGGTATCCATGGAAGGTGGCCACCTTCCGCCAATAGTTATAGATGACCATGAGAGTGGTCACTTCTTTAACACGCGATTCTGAATATGATGATTACTGAGAGAACTTAGTACGATCGGATAATTTTAGCTTCACATAAAATTTAGTAAGCTTGGGCCTTTTAAGATAATACCCATGCGTTCTTGTTGAGATGACATGATAATTTACGGTTTATACATGTATGTATGTATCTTTTTGTATGAGACCACTGAGTGCTTTTGTACTCAGCCATGTATATATTTCTAAATGTGCATGTTGAGCGTGATGTGAATGGTGAAGTTCAGAGCCGAGCTTTTGCCGAGTTTAGTTAAAGAATGCCCCGATATACATATCTTCATACGTGTATCTCAACTATGCTTTTTCGCTGCAAAATTATTGATTATATTTTAAATGCAGTTATTTGTTCAGCTTTTAGTTAAGCAAGTACAACCCCTTTCTATCCCCTCTCCTAATTGCCCATCCATGGTCATGATTTTCCGACTTAGCTATCCTTAGCAAAGTCCGATCGTGACAAGCTTAGTTGGTTTGAGAGTATACTTAAAGCTTTCCGCCTTGCAAGAGTTTTTGTGTTCAATTATGCTTCAGAGAAAACTTTCACATTTTTTTTACTAGTAATCGATAATTAATAAATAAAATTAAATTGAATTTATTATAAGTTACTATTGGAGGTTGTGAGTTCAAATCCTTATTAGAGCTGAAATAACCGATCAATTCGGTTTCGATGATCAATATTTTATGAATTTTCGGTTAACGTAACCAAAAATCAAAATCGATTTTCACCCATAGCAAAAACTTGCATGTATTAAGAGAAACATGCATATTTACAAATAGAAACATGCAAACTACGAACTAAAAACCTGCATGTATTAAGAAAAACTTAGATATTTACAAATCGTAACATGCACACTACAAATCGTAACATGCATATTACAAAACATAAACATGCATACTTTAACACATAAACCTGCATAATATTTCAAAGATAAATATCTTATTCTCAAACAAATATGTATATCGATAAAGATAAATATTTACATAAACACTTAAAATAATACTCCCTCCGTCCACCAAAAACATGCATCGGTTTTGGTGGCACGGATTTTAAGAAAACTGTAATGAGTTAAAGTAAATATGTATAAAAAGGTGTGTCATTGAGATAATAAATGAATATATTAATGGAATGTGAGTGTAAAAAGGTGGGCCATGAGTGTTTTTTTGTAAATAAGTGGATAAGTTGAGGGTAAAAATGTAAAGTTGGTGTTTCTAAAAAATGAAAGTGCACATTTTTGGTGGACGGACCGAAAATGAATTAAATGCACGTTTATAATGGACGGAGGGAGTACATTTTTAACGTATGTAGGTCTTTCATTCTCGAATATATCTTTTTCTCTCTTCTCTAATTTGCAAAAAGCTCACCCCCAATCTTATCAATATATTTTCTTGTTCTCATTCAAAATCCGGCAAAATCAGCAACTGGAAACCATTGTAGCCTCCACGATTGGCCGTTTTCTTTAATCTCCCAATTTTTTTTCCCCAATGAAATCACTTCAATCATTCGTCTTGTCTTTACCTAATCAAACCAGAGAACGTGAAAGTACTTTCTTTCCGATCCTTTGTTTTCTTTCGAATTACGAAACTAGAATGAAGCGGTCTAAACGTAAGAAGAAAGTCTGAAGTAATCAATCTTATATGTATATTTGTGTTCAACATTATGCATGTTTGTGTTTAACAATATACATATTTTTGTCTACAATAAGCATGCTTTTTTATGTTTAACATTAAAAATACATTTATACCCTTTTTATCATTAAAAACTCGTGTAAACCATAAAAATATCTGAAGATCTAGACCATATTGGATAAACAAGATCGATCGATTAGATTGATGCTATATATTATGGGGTTGGATCTAAATAATCCCTCATATATATATATATATATATATATATATATATATATATATATATATATATATAGGGTTGGGTTCCGTAGTATCCGGTTCCCAAATAGTGCGTAGTATCGATCTAGACCATACATTTTGAACACGTGGTCATACCATAAGTTGACACGTGGCGGTTTTTTTTTTTTTTTTTTAAAAAATTTTCACAAGAGGAAGAAATCAAATCAGCCTTCTTTCTCTCCTCCTTGGTGGCAACGGACGGCGATTGAGATGACGACAGTGGCAACGGCAGCGGACGGCACCGACGATTAACAGCGGCGACAGCGAGCAACAGAAAGAATATAAACAAACAACAACAAACAACAGATTTTGAAAGAAAGAAAAAGAAGAAAAATTTTGAGAACAAAATTGATGGATTACGAGAAAAATAGAAGATAAATTTGATAGATGATTGAAGAATCGAGAAATATGGTGGCTATGGCGGTGGTTCACGGTGAATTACAGTGTCGGTAAAGATCGGCGGGAATGACGAGAGATGATGGATGGGAGATTCACCGTCGAAAACCATAAAAATACATTGAACAAAACATGAAACTGCATTGAACAAAACATGAAGCGCATGTTGTCACAAAATACAAACATGCATTGAACAAAGCACGTTCATGCATTGAACAAAGCACGTCCATACATTGATCAAAACATGTTAATGCCTTGAACAAAACATAAAACTGCATGTTTTCACGAAACACAAACATGCATTTAACAAAGCATGTTCATGCATTGAACAAAGTACGTTCATGCATTGATCAAAACATGTCAATGAATTTAACAAAACGTAAAAATGTATTGTTGGCCAACAAGCGCAGTGAGCAGGGCGGCAGCGAAACGCAGCGCATCTTTGGGCGCACCACGTACTGGCACGAGCCTCCAACCATATGCATTATTGTGTTCAACTACTTGCATTTTTTGTTCATTTGAATGCATTATTCCTTTCAACTAAATGCATAGTTTTTTTTCGCAATCACATAACAAATCAAATTATTAATCTACCATTACTATAGCGAAAATCAGCAAAATCAAGCCTAAAAAGTTCGAAAAAATCTCAACCATACGATCTGATATGAATGGATGAGATTGAGTACTACATACTATCTCTGGCTCGGGTACTATTTGATCTCTCCTCTATATATATATATATATATGGAGTGGATCAAATGAGAACTCTAACTTTTTTGAGAACTAAGAACTAATGTGGTCCATTCATTTTTATAATCTAATGGTCAAGATTAATTATAGATCATTTATTATCTTGGATTTTAATTGTAACCGTTTAGCCATATAATTAAGAGATTTTATATATTCATTTAAGGTAACAGTTCACATATGCACAATCACTACGATTACATGCACAAAAACATGAATTACATGAACACAACAATTAATTAGAATGTGATAGCATGCACAAGAACTATGATTACATGAATAACAACATGAATTACACGAACAACAAATAATAGAATGCGACAGATCCAAATTGCTAAAATTTAGGGATCGACTATTATTATCATTAAATAATTATGAATCGTCCGATCTTATTTAATCTAACGGTGGTTATTGGTTCTTATTTTTTATTTAAAAGGCAGTTTCCTCTATAACAAACTCATACATACATACATATATATATAGGGTTGGGTTTCCGTAGTACCCGGATCCCAGATAGTATGTAGTACCCAATCTAGACCACACATTTTGAAAACGTGAACGCATCAAAGTTGACATGTGGAAGCCCATTTTCTCTCGGGGCAAAATAGAAAGGTGCATAGGTGCCGTGGGCGTTGGGTAAAGGTCGCGACGTTGGGTATCCGCTGAACCTTTGGGTTTGGTATTGCATTCTTAATAACATGACATTTGCATTCAAAATAACATGACCTTGTATTCAAAATAACATGATCTTGCATCGCACCCAACCGGGAGTGCGTCTGCCAGTGAGTGTCTTGTAGAAGGTGGAGTAAGGCGTTGGGTTTGGGAAAAGCCACAACAAAACATAAATAATGTAGGAAAACTATGTTTAGCCCTCTCCGAGTATCTATCTTGGATGTTTAATTCACCATACATTGATTATATACCTAGCATGCACCTATATAATTAATTGCAACACGTGGGGTTTTCGTGTTTACTTTGAATCTGTCGAGGTGGATCGGGAAGAGCGGATCGAGACTCGTGCTTTGACCTACCGGCGTATCCGGTTGCCCAATCTCCAGCGTCGGTGAGGGCGATCTATGGAGAATGCTTGGAAAATCACCCTCAAGCTCTCAAGAATTTTGAAAATCTCTCAAAGGATGAACCTCAAATTCTAAAATAATGATGATGATTATTAATCATTGACCTAGATTTAATCTCTTACCTCATATTTATAATGCATTACCATAATCCTATATGGAAATTACCATAATCCCATATGGAAATTACCATAATCCTTTATAAATTACCATAATCCTTTATGGAAATTACCATAAACCTTTATGGAAAGGATTATTACCATAATCTTATATGGAAAGGATCTATGCATATCCCATAAATATAATAATATCCTTATAGGATAAAGAGATCAAATCCTTGCCTTGTAGAGCATAGGGGCGCGATTTTGCCTAGCTTACGGGCTGGATGGGCCGGCCGAGGATCAAATGCAAGGAATAAAGATGGGCCTCAAATAAATTAATTATCTTATGTTAGGCCCGAACATAAATTAATTTATAAACATTTATTCATGCAACTAGAGAATAAATGCTTGACTTACCTTTATTACGAAAGTTGAGTCGGGCTTGCACTTAGACATTACGAATCCTGTATTTAAGATATCGAGCGTCCATTAATTATTTATAGCATTACATTGCTTAAAATAATTAATATCTTTAATTCATAAGTAGTACCACTCAACCTTATTATTGTACTTGAGCTAACTCAACTGCGGGGTTTAGTACAATAAACCTTTTGAGCTCGTTAAGGGGCGTCATCATCCTAGCGGATACGGTGACTCGACATGAGATAACTAGCATGACATACAAGCACCGCCACCACCCAAGATGCGAGAGAATATTGGGTTAGAACATATAACCTCACCCATAACAAGTCAAAGTGATGGTCAAGAACTCATACTCATCTAATACCTTATCGAGGTTTAGATCATCGTAAGTCACCGAGATCTTGGTTCTTCACGGCGGTCGAGATGAAGAACTCATCTCATCGTGATCCTTCATACGTCGAGACGTACCGGCATAGACAAGCAACCAAGTCAAGTCACTTCTTATCTATACATGACTATACCGACAACTCGTCCTCAAGTTGTCTCGGTGTGAAACTTTTATATCTCATTAAGCTTGACCAATCATACGGACTTACGTGATCTTCTACACCGTGTGATCTAACTTATATATGAGATAAGGGGACACAAGATATATGCAATCAAGTATTCATTTCGGATAGGAGATTGTAATAGTGGTAACGAAACATTGTATAGAAGCTTAACCAAAACGACTTTTCAAAGATAAATCAACAATCTCCCACTTATACTAAAGCAAACTTTTAGTATACAATGTGTCTCTCTACTAGCTATTACAAACAAAACCATCATTTGCTACCCACTTATACAAAAGTTTCTGTCTAAGTGGGTGCCATCTAGCGCAATTGAAGTCCTCTAACGTCCCCGACGTAGACTTATTCGGCGAGGCTTTAGCGGGTGCCATCTAGCGCAATTCAAGTCCTCTAACGTGCTAACGTAGACTTATAGCGGTAGGCTTTCGTGAATGGATCCGCTGGGTTATTAAATCAGATCAATCTTTTGCAATCGACCGCCACCGTCTAACGATTTCTCGTATGACATGGTACTTTCTCTATGTGTTTGGTCGCCTTGTGGGTCCGTGGTTCCTTCGAGTTTACCATCGCACCGAGTTATCACGATAAACTATGATACTCTTGGGCAAACCAGTACCACACCTAGATCCATGAGGTAGTTCTTGAACCATCTGACCTCCTTGAAGCCTCCGGCGGCTACATATTCGGCTTCCATGGTAGAGTCCGCAATGCATCATTGCTTTGCACTCCGCCAGATCGGCTCCACCTCCCAAGGTAAACACATAGCCCGAGGTAGACTTTTTTCTCATCACGGTCGACTTGGAAATCCAGTGCAGATAACCCAAAGGCATTAGACTATCTCAGCATGATAAACTAGCTTTATAATCTCGAGTCCTTTTCAAGTACTTGAGTATATGCTTTAATGCGATCCAACGAGCTTGTCGAGGTTAGATTGATATCTAGCTACTATACTGCCGCATAGCGGATATCGGGCCTCGTGCATAACATTACGTGCATGAGACTTCCTACGGCGGAAGCGTAAGAAACTTGTCTCATTTCCTCTATCTCCCATCGCGTCATAGGTGGCTCTTTGTCTAAATAAAAGAACGCCATGTCCGAAGGTAGCAATCCTTTCTTGGCGGTCTGCATACTAAAACGGTAATCACGGTATCAATGTAAGGCGCACGAGATAAGCTCGACATTTTCTTCTTGCGATCTCGGTAAACCTTGATCCCAGAATGTGCTGTTGCATCTCCTCGGTCTTTCATTTGAAGCGATCGGATAACCAACTCTTTATGTCGATACTGACTTCACGTTGTTGCCAACTAGAAGAATGTCATCTACATAAAGTGCAAGAAATACCACATCACGTTGACATCTAGCAGATACACACAACTCTCGCTAGGAAACGGGTAAATTCATAGGACTTTACCACCTCGTCAAAGCGTAAGTTCCATGATCGGGAGGCTGCTTAAGTCCGTAAATGGATTTCTTAAGCTTCCATACTAGATGCTCTCACCCTTACCACATAACCTCCGGGTTCTTTGCATATAGATGTCTCTACCTTCCTCAAGGTAACCGTTTAGAAAAGCGGTTTAACATCCATTGCCAAACCTCTGGTTCAAGTGAGGTGCTATGGCGGAAGAATTACGATGGACTTGAGCATTACTACTGCGAAAAGGTCTCGTCGAAATCGATGCCCTCAACTGAGTGTACCATTTCGCCACAAGCACGGCTTTAAAAGCGAAACCTCTCCATCGGAATCTCTTCCTTTGTATATCCACTTACGCCTATGGCTTCCTTGCCATCTGGTAGAGGTGTCTTTTCATATCATCCATAGCGTTATGGACTCGATTTCTAAGTCCATAGCGGTGTGCCATGATCTTGCATCAATGTTTTGTATCGCCTCCTTGTATATCCATGGGTCGATTATTGCCTTTTCGTTTCACGGGACTAAATCAAGATTCTCCCACGAACATAAATCGCTCGGGTTGACGAACAACCCTCCCACTCTGACGAGGTTCTCAGGCACTATGGCGGCGGTGAGTGCGAAACTTGTGGTTCTCTATCTTGCACAACTTCTTTGGGTAGGTACCACATGCGGTCGGTATCTCGGTGGAACTCGACCCACTTCAATTTCTTGAAGTATCCGGTGTCGATCCTCCACTAGACTCGACATCTCGTACCTTTGGCCTAATCGGTGGTGGAATACGATCATCTTCTAATTCTTGAAGAATGATTTCAACTTTAGACTTATGATTCTTCATATAATCCTCTTCTAAGAATCGGGCATTAGTGCTAATAATGACCTTCGATCCTTAGGACTATAGAATAAACCACCTTCGTTCCTCTAGGATATCGATGAACGACCTTGCGTCGGATCTAACCTCAAACTTGTCGGCCTTCTTGTTCGGCCGACGTGTTTTGGATCGCCCATATCCTTATGTGGCTTAAGCGGGCTTCGCCCAAACCACAACTCGAAGGGGTCTTTTAAGATGACTTGGATGGTACTAGATTTAGCAAGTATGCCGCCGTTTCTAAGGCATACCCCGAGCGAAATAAGCGATGTTGCATAACTCATCATTGATCTAACCATTTCGAAAGAGTCCCATTTCTTCGCTCGACACACCATTTTGTGGTGTGCCGGTGAAATCTTGTTGGAGGTAATCCTATACTTCACTAATGAATTCGTTCTTGAGGTATTCGCCACCGCGATCGATCGGACCCATGATGACTGATCTCTTACCAAGCTTCGTCTCCACTTTCGCCTTAAACTCTTTGAATTTCTCAAAGCATTCGGACTTGCGGTGAAGCGGTATACGTATCCGTACCTTGAGTAATCGTCACCGAAAGTAACAAAATACTCGCACCCTCCGGCGTGTGTGGACATCGGTCCACACAGTCGAAATGGACTAACTCTAACATTTCTTTGGCTCTATAACCCTTCGACTTTGAAGGGTGCAGTCGACATCTTACCTTCTATCACGAGATTCGCAGATGGGAATGGAGTAATCGTGAGATTACCCAGCGCTCCATTCTTAGCCGTCTTTGGATCCTATTTAGATTGATGTGACCTAATCTAAGATGCCAAAGAAATGTGGTGTCATCTTCTAAGAAAACTTTCTCTTTCTAGGGTTTGAAGAAGATGCTGACATAGTTATAGGTATTATGTTTTGCGAAATAGTATAAAGCGAATTATATAAAGTGCCAACACGATAACCCGTCATTTCTTATGATAGAAACACCACTATCAAAAATAACGAGAATATCCATGAGTAAATAGTTTGAAGCGAAACAAGGTTCATGAAAATCCGGCACATATAAAACGTCTTTTAAAACTAAAGCTGTTCTCTCAAAACATAAAGTAACATCTCCGATTGCAGCGGCCTCGACTTTGCGCGCGTTGCCATGGAGATCGTTATCTCGCCATTACTCGGCTCCCTTGTCCGCGGGAACCCACGCAGGTATAACAAACATGATCGATCGCTTTTCGTGTCTACTACCCAAGAATGGGTAGAACAAGTTGCTAAACATGTTTCCATTAAAAACAAGCGGCGTACTTGAGCCTCGAGCATAGGGCACTTAGCCTTCCAATGCCCTTTGGCACTTGAAGCACTTGCCCTTCTCCTTTGGCTTCTTCAGCCTCCGGTGGCGACCATGTTCTTGCTCCCATTACTCCCACTATTTCCTTGCCTCTACCACCTTTGGTGCCCTTTTTCTTTCCATTTTGTAACGGAAAATTTGGGCCCTTAGATGTGCTAGCAAGCATGTGCTCTTTGCCCATAATTCTTCCGCACCACAAAATCATTGAGCAATGACTAAGTGTATACTCGATCTTGCTCATGATCGCATTCACGCCGAAAGTTCTCAAAAGACTTGGGCGGTGTATTGAGGATGATATCGACCTTGGCCGCCGTCAATACCTCCTCCCAACCGATCAAGACTATCCGTGAGATGAGTCGTGGGGAGGCATGTTCATGGACCGAACTTCCTTCTTCCATCTTACACGCCAATTTCTCTCATTGTATGGAAGCGGTCGTCCGATCCGATTGCCCAAACTTACTCTCGAGACTTGACCAAATATCGATCGCGTCTACCATCGACGATCTTTGCGGTACTGAAGCCTTTGGACATAGTAGTCATCATATAGCATTTAGCCATATTGTTTGACTTATTCAAAGTCCGCTTGACTCTCATTGCTCATTAGTCGATCGTCGATGGGGCATCGGGTTTAGGAGTAGTGAGAACAAACATGTGTTCTTCAACATAAGAACATATTCCATGTTTCGTTTCCACTCGATAAAATTTGGACGGATAACGGTTTTGTGCGAGCATATTGATAATCGATGTAAGAGACATATACGAAGCGATAATGTAAACACATAAGCATAATATTGTAACCTTTTGATAAAACAATATTAATTGAAACCTCCAATCGCCCAAGGAATCCCACATGCAAGCCACGCGTGTGACGCGTTTACATGAACCCCTTGACCAGACTAAAATATACCTTTTAGTCGTTTAATTTCAATCCATGTCAACTTATCCTTATAACAAATGAAATTAACGATTGGACCTTACTAGACCACATCACTATCACAAGAAGGGACTTCGTGGGAAGTTGTACTTGAGGTGATGTCTAAGCAATGACCACATTTTTAACAGCATAGAAAACGAATTCTTAGAATTAGCATACTCACTAGGACCATACCGCTTCAATTCAAATTCTTTTGTTATCTCATTTTATATCTATCTCTAGAGAACTTATGAAAATCGCACATGCAAGCCAGCGTGTGGGCGTTTACATGAAACTCCCACTTTCAATAGATTTAAAATGTTTTATTTAGAAATCTCGTCTAACAAACTTATGATAAGCAGTGCAAAAGCAAGCCACGCGTGTGGATGTTTACTCACAATGCGTATCACTTTGTTTAGAGATCAAAAGTGGAGGTCTTGACATTTTAATTTAAAATTAAATTGTCGGTTTGCTTGCTTAGTCTTTTTGTTCAAAAGGTTTGTCCATGCGAGATCACGTAATCTAGCATGCTTTTCTATAGAACTCGACATATAAAACATGCTCAAAATTCTAAAATATGCTTGAAAACGCGATAAACCTAGCATGCTTACTATGCGCACTCCAATTACGAAAACACTTAAAGGTTTGTCAACGTAATTTAAACATACATAGCATGCTACTACATAATTTAAACATCCACCACATTCGATGAGCGATAAAAATAAAATAAAACGTTCATCATGGCCCACTCGTGGAATCACTTTCTGCCTAATCTATTACATAGAATTGCAAAGTACAGATCTTTATAATCTTCAGCAGACGGGCTCGCGTGCATGGGCACGGACGGATTCAGCAGGCCTCGCGTGCGAGGCACGGACGGACTCGTCAAAGCAGGATTCGGTGGAAAAACGGATGCGGGCTCGGCCCGTCACGCGCGCGCGTCTGCGCGCGCCGTGCACGCCTTGCGTGCCGTCGCCGCACGCCGTCGACCCGTTTTCCGTCGTGCGGATGCGGGCGCTTCGTCTTCGTTTACTTTTACGGATAAGATTTACGGAAAATAAATCTAATCTAACCACGGATTTTCTCGTGTGAAAAACAAAATCCGACAAAATAAAACCGAGCCGATGAGCGACAGATCCAACAAATAATATATAGCGCACGTAATAATCAAGCGTGAATTAATCCAGCGACCAAGAATTTTGATCCCGAGCTCGATACCAATTGTAGGGTAAACTATGTTTAGCTCTCTCCCGAGATCTATCTTGGATGTTTAATTCACCATACATTGATTATATACCTAGCATGCACCTATATAATTAATTGCAACACGTAGGGTTTTCTCGTGTTTACCTTTGAATCTGTCGAGGTGGATCGGGAAGAGCGGATCGAGACTGCGTGCTTTGACCTTCTAGGCTGTATCCGGGCCGCCCAATCTCCAGCGTCGGTGAGGACGATCTATGGAGAATGCTTGGAAAATCACCCTCAAGCTCTCAAGAATTTTGAAAATCTCTCAAAGGATGAACCTCAAATTCTCAAAATAATGATGATGATTATTAATCATTGACCTAGATTTAATCTCTTACCTCGTATTTATAATGCATTACCATAATCCTATATGGAAATTACCATAATCCCATATAGAAATTACCATAATCCTATATGGAAATTACCATAATCCTATATGGAAATTACCATAATCCCATATGAAAATTACCATAATCCTTTATGGAAATTATCATAATCCCATATGGAAATTACCATAAACCTTTATGGAAAGGATTATTACCATGATCTTATATGGAAAGGATCTATGCATATCCCATAAATATAATAATATCCTTATAGGATAAAGAGAATCAAATCATTGCCTTGTAGAGCATAGGGGCCGATTTTGCCTAGCTTACGGGCTGGATGGGCGGCACATGGATCAAATGCAGGAATAAAGATGGGCCTCAAATAAATTAATTATCTTATGTTCACCCCGAACATAAATTAATTTATAAACATTTGTTCATGCCACTAGAGAATAAATGCCGACTTACCCTTTATTACCGAAGTTGAGTCGGGCTTGCACTTAGACATTACGAATCCCGTATTTAAGATATCGAGCGTCCATTAATTATTTATAGCATTACATTGCTTAAAATAATTAATATCTTTAATTCCTTAAGTAGTACCACTCAACCTTATTATTTTACTTGAGCTAACTCAACTGCGAGTTTAGTAGAATAAACCTTTTGAGCTCCTTAAGGGGCGCCATCATCCTAAACGGATACGGTGACTCGTCTGAGATAACTAGCATGACATCTGCACGGCCACCACCCAAGATGCGGAGAATATTGGGTTAGAACATATAACCTCACCCATAACAAGTCAAGTGATGGTCGAGAACTCATACTCATCTAATACCTTATCGAGGTTTAGATCGCCGTAAGTCACCGAGATCTTGGTTCTTCACGACGGTCGGATAGAAGAACTCATCTCATCGTGATCCTTCAATACGTCGAGACGTACCAGCATATAGACAAACAACCAAGTCAAGTCACTTCATCTATACACATGCTATCTGAGCAACTCGTCCTCAAGTTGTCTCGGTGTAAAACTTTTTATATCTCATTAAACTCGACCAATCATACGGACTTCGTGATCTTCTACACTTTGTATGATCTAACTTATATATGAGATAAGGGGACACGATATATGCAATCAAGTATTCATTTCGGATAGGAGATTGTAATAGTGGTAACGAGAAACATTGTATACAAGCTTAACCAAAACGACTTTCGAGATACAAATCCAACAAATAATGCATATAAAATAACATAACACTGTATTTAAAACAACAAAACACTGCATTTAAACAACATAACATCGCATCGCACCCAACCGTATTGGAGTGCGTGCGGCGGATCTTCATGTCTTGTGACGGCGTTGGAGAACATTTCCAGCATGCCTTAAAATTGAAACTCATATGCATGTTTGTGTTCAAGTGTATGCATTTTTATGTTCATTTGAATGCATAGTTCAGTTCAACAATATGCATGGTTTATTTTTGAAATCACATAACAAATGTAATTACTAATCTACCCTTACTACCACAAATTCACATGTAAAACTTTTAAAATCAGGCGCGAATCTCAGCCACACGATTAATATGATGAATGAATGAGATTGAGTACTACATACTATCTGAGGCTCAGGTACTATTTGATCTCTCATATATATATATAATTAGCATATTTGAGGAGTGTACAATAATTATAGATCTGTCACCATCTCTATTTCTCTTTGTAAACACATATAATTATTTTAATATTATCTCAAAGTATATAATAAGATTATTTTATATTTGAATTAACACAATAAATATACTTTTTATATGATTTGAAGTTAGTTAAATTAATATAATATAAAGTTCTATTAATTTTTTCTCTCTATTATACAAAAGTTCTAAGGAGCTTCTACAATACCATACTATAGTAAAAGAACTCTAGAGTTTTGCAAAACCCGTCATGTCATGAAAATTTTTACCTTTTTCATAAGGTTAGACAATTACTTTTATGTTTTATAGTGCCGATATCATTATATTACTTTTGACTTACAACCTTTAATTTTTTTTATAAATAAACAATATTAATTCTTTTAGTCGGGGATAGGGTCTTAATGTTCGTAGAATCACAACATGGATGGATACCGTTAAATTACAGGACTTGTGTAAGTAAATAATGTTTAGATAAGAAGTTAGATATGTAGGATGCGTGTTATATGTATTTGTTCATTTTGTAATAATATAGTATCGTATAAAATTATTTTGCATGCATCGAACGGGTGGAGTACTAGTTTACTTTAAAAGTTATCTAAATCGATCTCTAATTTCTCTAATTTACACAATCCCATCATTTTTCTCACTCGTTGCCTATATATTTCTCGATTTTGCAGAGGAAGAATTTGAGAAGAAAAAAAGTATGATGATCACGATCGAAGATGATATGGAAGGTTTTCAAGAGGAATATGAAGATGATATGGAAGAGGAAGAAGTTGATGCGGTCCAATTGTTGTGGAAGAGGAAGATTTTGAGGTCGGAAGAATATTAATGAAATTTTTTGTTTAACTTATGGATTAACAAAAATCTTGGTTAATACAATATTAAAACTATATTAATCATGACGTCACAATCAATTTGTAAAATGTTAATAAAGTGTTTAGTTTTAAGTTCATTTTTGTATTCCACCACGTACTTTTTCATTTTCCACAATCAATTTGTCAATTTTATTATATATTAATTTCTCATTCGAATTATAATCATTTTGAGAAAATTTATATACTAAATCCATCTACTAGAAACCTATATTGTAAATTAGGTTAATTATAGTTCTGACCTCAACTTTGATCGCGCTTTTAGTTTATGACCTCACTTTCAAAATTTTTATAAATGTTCTAAACTTTGATAATATATTAATTTATGGTCCGAATCAATTTTTCGATGCGGAATAATGAGTAGGATGGTTTCTTATTTGAGATGACATTTTTTTCTCATATGGACAAAATGACATTGTTTCTCCCACCCACGCCATTAAAAAAAAATAAAAATAAAAAAAAATACATCCATCACAACCATCTTCTTTCCCAACTCAAATTGCAGCAACAAGAAACAATCATGGTTGTTGACACCTCCGATTATTCCACAGTCATCATGCACAACGAGACCATCCATTGCACATAGCTATGCCCCACGTCGTCCGTCCCTCTCACCTCACCCACTATCACTCTCTTTTTCTTCATTTATTTTTCCAATCGTCATTCACAGATTCAAACCATGGTCATGAAGAAGAAAAAATTGTTCAATCTAAGATTTAAATAAGCCTCTTCAAATGTCATGAAATGGAGAAAATCTAATGCCCATATCTCTGTCTGAGATTTGGAATCATTCGAATGCGCTCCAGATTCGATGCTCGAATGCTCGCTCCATACGAGTGACGAAGAACAATGAGGATTGGATTTCTGAGGATTGCGGCGTGGCTGCAAAAGACGGTGAGGGATAGAGAGAAGGGTGGTTTTTTCTACAACGGACGATAGGATCGAGAGAGGAGTTTAACTGCAAATTATTGTTGTTGCAATTGAATTGTTGCTCTTGCAACAAGGATGGTGAGATGACAGGGATGGGAGGGTACAGTGGGATGGGTTGCTTAGATTTCGGGCTTTTTCTTATAAGTTTTTTTAATGATGTGGAAGAAACGACATTGTTTTGAATATAGAGGTGAAAAAAATACCAAATGAGGTGTTGTCCTACTCACCATTCGGGTACCAATAAATTGATTCGGGCCATAAGTTCATATATTATCAAAGTTCCGGATACTTATGAAAATTTTGAAAGTAAAGACCATGAACTAAAAAATATTGCTCAAAGTCATAACCCAAAACTATAATTAACCCTTACAAATTTACAACTTGTTTCCATTTATTCAAAGGAAATACCATCACATAAATTTTCAAAATTAATCACCACACAACAAATTAATGCTTATTTCCAACACATTTCAATGGGACTTGAACAATAAATTAAGAATTCCACTTGGGAGTCACTCAAATCTGGCTAGCTAAGTCACATATACAAACGTAATATGAATAATAAAATTTCACACAAGCAGAATATAAGCATGCAACATGACCTAAATATCAATCTATATAAACACCATATATTCTTGAGATTTATTCATCACCAGATTCATCTGCATTATATATTCGTCAAGAAAATAAAAATAAAAGTAAAAATGGCCGATTATCAAGAGGTGGTGGTGGTGGCCGTGCCTTTTCCGGCGCAGAGCCATCTGAATTCCCTCCTCCACCTCTGCTGCCGCATATCCGTCCACAACCTAGCCGTGCACTACGTCGGCACTGCCACCCACATCCGCCAGGCCACGGCTCGAATCGGCGGCTGCGATCTTTCCGCCTTTGCCAACCTCCATTTCCATGTCTTCCCAACACCTCCTCATCCAAATCTCTCCTCCGCCGCCTCAAATTCCTCCGCCAGATTTCCTTCGCATTTGCTCCCGACGTTCATGGCGATCTTGCCGCGATTCAAAGAGCCGCTGTTCACACTCGTAGACGAATTCATCACAGCAGGAAAACACAAAAAAGTGGTGATCATTTTTGATGTGCTGATGGCTTCAGTTGTCAGAGAAATTCATCAATTGTTTCCAAATGTCGAATGCTACTCCTTTCAAAGTATTCCTGCATTTTTCGTGTATTCCTATTTTTGGGAAGTTGCAGGAAAAATGGAGGTTTTACCAAGTGATGCAGCTCGGATTATGGAGGAACTCCCATCAATGGAGGGATGCTTCAGCCTCGAATTTCAAAAATTTGTGGAATCGCAACAAAATGGTGGGAATTTCCACTCTGGAACCATTCTCAATACCAGTCGGGTTTTGGAGGGTTTTTATATTAATTTGTTGGCAAAATCAAGAATATTCGGGATCGGGCCCGAAAAACATTGGGCCCTTGGCCCGTTAAGTGTCGTGTTTGGACATGAAAATCGTTATTGTAGAAGCCGGTCCGAGTGCTTGGACTGGCTCGACAGTCAACCCGAAAACTCGGTGGTCTTCGTGTCGTTTGGTACGACGTGTTCGTTTTCCGATGAAGAGATTAGAGAACTTGCTTTAGGATTGGAAAGGAGCGATTTGAGGTTTATATGGTCATTGAGAGATGCAGATAGAGGAAATGTGTTTGAGGAAGGAGTTAGGCAGGTTCAGCTTCCGGAAGGGTTTGAGGAGAGAGTTAGAGAGAGGGGGATTGTAGTGAGAGAATGGGCCCCGCAGCTCGAGATCTTGAAGCATGGCGCCACGGGTGGATTCTTGACGCATTGTGGGTGGAACTCATGCTTGGAGGGTATCTCGATGGCGGTGCCGATGGCCGCGTGGCCGATGCACTCAGATCAGCCGAGAAATGCTGCCCTAATAACGAAGGTGCTCAAGATAGGTGTGGAGGTAAGAGATTGGGCGCAGAGAGATGATATAGTAGGCGCGACCGTGGTGGAGGAAAGTTTGAGAAGATTGATGGCTTCGGCAGAGGGAATGGAGATGAGACGAAGGGCGGCGGAGCTGGCAAAGTCGTTGAAGCAGTCGATGGTGGAGGGCGGCGCCGGCAAGCAGGAGATGGATTCTTTCGTCAATCATATTAGATCGTGAGCAAGCTTATTAGTAAACGTTAAAATTGAACTTACACTTGGATTTTTGAATTGACTTAAATGGTGTTTGACTAAGTTCATTTTAGAGAGTTTATATTCATAAGATGTTTCAAGAGTTTATAAAATATAATATCTCAAAAACTTATAAATTTTCAAAGTGTTTGGATAATCGAACTTATAAACTTCAGAGAATCGTGATTTAGAAAGAGAAAATCATATTTAGAGAAAGAAAATTGAAGAGATGTGAAATTAATATGGTATATATGGGAAATAACGAACCATGGTAATGTTAATTTGGTAAATTTATTATTGCTTATAAACTTATAAAAATAAGTTGGGGTTGAAAAACTTATTTTGGGGAGTTTATAAGTTATTAGAGATTATTTTTATAGCTTATAAACTCTTTAGAAATTTATTTTGCCTAACACTTATCAAGAGTTTATAAGTTCATAATAATTTATAAACTCTTTTTAGGAGCTTATAAACTTAGCCAACATAGCCCTATTAAACCTTCAAAAGTTAAGGTGTCGAAGTCGGCTAGGTCGAATCACGTGTATTGGACTCGGATTAACCTTCAACTGATTGGCCAATAAGCCTACAAAATTAAGAAACCAAAGTCGCCTATGTTGAATCCTGCGACACGTGATGAGATTGAGATATAAAATGGGATACTTGTTATTTAAATAACCACATTTGCTCATACTTATATCCTTTTCATTTTTCAATTTTAGCTATTAAAACTCGCTTAAATGTTTCGATTACTCAAACGTTCAAGTTCTCATCTTTCAAACTATTAATTCAAGAAATTAAGGGTGGAATTTTACAAAACTCAAGGAGAGAAACGCGTTTTGATCGTTGCACTTTGATAGGATATGGCCCAACCTCTCGTGCCCACTAGCAGGCCCAAAGAGTTAGGCACGACCTAATGTTGCCTCTACTTGGTTCGCCTCGAATCGCACCTCCAAACCCTAATTAAAGGCGGAGTCAAGGGCGAAGATAATCAGTAACGGTGGAAATCATGGGCAATTATGGTGAAGATCATGGTCGGTTATAGGAGGATCATGAGCCCGCCAATCAAGGGATTAGTTACAAGGTTTACGCCTATGTATAAATAGGAGTTAGATTGAAGGTAAAAGAGTTAGCAAATTCTTGAATACTAGAGCTCTTTGAGATACTCATTGTAATACAATTATAGTGAACATCTTGAGGATCATCATCTCGTGGGACGAGATCTTTTCTTGATCGAACAACGTAAAACTCCCGTGTTCTTTATTCTTTCTAAATCTTTCATACCGGTAGATCTGATTTATCATTGGCGCCGTCGGGAACACTCTTTCTTTTCGAACAAAAGTCATGTTTTCTACAATTTCATAAGCGAGGACACGTAAACTAAGCACCGCCGGGCGATGTCGGTAACAACCGTCAGGAGGACGATCTCCATCAGTGGTCACACAACGCCGGGAAAGAGGATCATGGACGCTACTGTGGTCATACACCGAGGGCTACATGGAGAATGCTTCCATACACCCTCGGGATGGTCGCCCAACGAGGAGGAAGATGCCGACCTCAAGACGGTGAATGCGAGGTTCACTGCCCCACGAGGTCCTCGGTCGGCGGTGTCCGAATTCCTCAATACCAACCTCAATCAATTCCAGAGTTTCCTCAACCGACGACAAACGAGCGGGCCCTCAAGGGTGCCCGAAGTGGTGATTACACGGCCGAGGTCGCTCACCTCTTCAAACAATCAACGCTCACTGCGGCACAATGACCGCCCCAATACCCGGGTTCATTCGCCTCGTATCCTCCGCGGAGCCGCTCTCCACCGACGTGATACCCATGTGAACGGGCGGAAAAGAGAGGAAAGGCGGTCGAACTCCCTCGAAGAGACGATGACGCCGCTATCGATCTCCCACTCCTCCGGAGAGGATGGTAACGAGCCCCTGATTCGACCGGCCGCGAACGAATTATCTCCTTTTCAAGGGAGATTCGGATACACCGCCACGAGATACCGGCTCCAAATATCGGCTGCATACGATGGCCTTGAGATCCTTCCGACTTCCTATTTGCTTATACCACCAACACGGCAAACCAGGGATGGAAGATTTCATATGTAAGGTCTTCCCGAGGTGCTGATCTCCAACGCCGACGTTGGTTCACCTCGCTCGCCGTAACAACATCCATTGCTTCAAAGACCTCATGGATCGATTCAAACGACGTTTTACCAAAAGATGCCGCCTCGACAACCTTCATCCGATCACATAATCCGCCAGGGCATGGACGAGACGATGTCGATTTCGCCTCAAGATTCATCATGGAATCCCTTAAAATAGATGAGAGTAACGATCTCTACATCATCAACGCATTCAAGAACGGATCCACCCGGTGCTACGAATAAAGAGATCACCAGCAGCGGTAGAAGACGCTAGTCCTCTTTGGACCTTGGTCGACAACTTTGTCAAAGGGACGGTCGGACCGGAAGAAGAGAGATCCGGATGAGCAAATGGACCCAGAAGGAAGCCGGAGGATCGGGTCGAGGTGCCGAACAGCCAAGTGCGTCGAAGAATCAAAAGGGCCCAAGAGAATCAAGGCTGGGACCTCGCCAAACCCCAGTAATAGCGACGCCTCTGCTCAAATCCGGCTAAATATTTGAGTTTCACATCGAGCTTTTCAAAACCTCCTCCCATGAAGCGAGGATCCAAAAAAAAGTCAACAGAAAGTATTGTGACTACCACCGTGGTACGGTCACGATACTGTAAGATTGCAAGTTCTTGAGCTCACAGATTGACGAGCTCGTCAAAGACGGAGGCGAAGAAGACATCGACCGACCGGGCCGGGTAATAAAAAGCGCAGGGAAAAATGGAGGTGGTAACAATCAAGGACCGATCTCAGCGGCAACCCGACCAAGATGAAGAGGACGAAGGTCCCAATGCAATAGAGCGTGTCTATTATAACCGGATCACAACGGTTGGCACGGCGGTCGTCACTTTAGAAACGAGGCTCGAGGCCGAATTTCGAGGAGCTAAAACAAGCGACTCGGACGGAGAGAACATCGTGTTCTCCAAAGACGACCCAAGACCAAGATCATGCCTCACCAGACGCCATTACTATACAAGCCGTGGTAGGCAACAAGAATGTACATCGGTCTACATCGACATCGAGCCTCGGTTAGCATCATATTCCGAGCCGCTGGATAAACTTGATGTTGAGGAATTGTACATCCCGCACCTTCCCAGCCATGGAGCTTTACTCAAGAGGCGGTTCAACCCGGCGCATTACTCTTCCGACACTGTAGAGGACGTGCTCCCGTGCCTGCTACCAAGGCCATTAAATTTTTCCCGTCCGAGCTCCTCTCCATACAACATTATCTCGGGAAGAGATTGGTCAGATGCAACCAAGGCCGCCTCGCCTCCGTACCACCTCACCATTAAGATACCCACCCGGTGGGAGTGTTAAGCATTCGGGGACTCAAGCGGCTAAAGAATGCCTACGAGTCTCAACCCAAGACGCGGCTTACCTCGTGCCTAGCAATTCAGAACCCTCCGAAGTTGCCACCTCTGGACGACTGACCGAGAATCTTCACTATACGACGACGACCCTTCCAAAGTTGTCAAGGTTGGCACCCAAGTTCACCAATATTCGCCAACAGTCATACGACTTTAAGGAATATAGAGATGTATTTGCATGGTCTCCATTGATATGACTGGTC